>OY829329.1:5311024-5784932 GCA_963691655.1 Toxonevra muliebris
TCACACCTTATTCTTTGTTTTTTTATTTTTTTTTTTTTTTGTATTGTACTCGTATACGTTTTTAAGACCTCTTTTGTTTTTGAGTTTGGTTAAACCTTACTCTGCACACTCACGCCGAAGACTAGAAGCTGGCAATGGTTGATTTCATGTTATAAATGTAAATGTTAACAAAAGTTTTGTTTTGAAATCCAGTTTTGTTTATATTTTTCAGCGCAAATAGTTATTGAAAATTATAAGTTAAGTATTTCTTTTTGAATGGAAATGGTGAATGGCAAATGCGCTATAAATTATTAAAAAAGAAGCTTGAAAGCTTGGAAGCAACTAACTAAGCTAAACTAACTAGGATAACATTTCCATTAAAAAGCCAATATTTTTTCATATATTTTTATTCAAAACAGTTGATATTTACACTACTTAATGCAATGGATTTTAATAGACCGATCAAGGAACGCAGAGAGAATATGTATTCAGCTTAGTGAGAGCTTAACGTCTCTTAATTGGCCAATCATAACCGTAACGAAAATAAATCTCCAGTATCGTAATATCAACTCTATTGAAACAAATCGATATGAATATGCGCTTATCACCTTGTGGTTCCAGAGATTGGTTGCAAAGAGGATTGAATTTATTAGGTCTTCACAAATTACTTAAATTCAAGAGCATCGATTATAATGTTCGAGATATTTATCGAGATTTGTTGCCAAGCCTCTTTACCTCTAGAAACTGCTAGTGCACTAATCTCACCCATATCTTATTTAAATAATTTACAACTTGAGTCTTAAAACCAATTCAATCTCATCACTTAAGCGTAGCATACCTACCACTTATTATACCAAATCTGAGCTCAACTCTTTTTTTTCAGGTCTCTCTCCCTTTCTCTCTCTCTTTCTCTCTTATTCTTCGTATTACGCTTTTGTTTGTTTGCATGCAAAATGCAATTCACGTTACCGTTGCGGCAGCTTAGTAGTAAAAGTTAAAACGCGCAAGCGCATAAACTTTAAACCAAGTTATGAATAGCAAATAAGAAAGTTCGCTATATAATGTTATGGCATACAAATTGTATGCAGGCATACACTGCTCCAGTGAGAAACATTGAAGTGGAGCATAAAATCGCACTATATCCCATTAGGAAATTTTATGAATAAAATTAAAAGCAAAAGAGAATTTCATATATAAAGGGCATAGCCGCATGGACCCTTTTGAAGCACTTGATTTAAGAATGATTTGGCTAAATTTTCAGACCATTATCTGCAATTTTTAATTAGTAATGGCGGCTTTTATAAATTTCGTTTTTCACGTTTTTTAGCCTAACTAGTCATAGGAAAAATCTGCGAAAATTCACAGTGATTTCTTGGTTTTGGAGACACATTTGGAATATTTTCGCGAATTTTCTAGCGCAAAATTCGCGATCAAAAAAAACCGCGAAACTTTTTACATTCGATTTTTTCATACTAAAAATAGTTTTACTACTCTGATTTTTCTCATGTAAATAAGTTGCTTCGAATATTCCTACTCCAATTTCAAAAAAAATTAAAAACCGAAATTGGCATTTCATATGAAATGACATAAGGCCATGAAAAAAATCAATTACAGCTATTAACTATCTGCTATTTTCGCAGAATTTTTTTGAAAATTTTGTATTGTAAACATTTTTTTTATGAAAATTCAAAAAAATCAAAAAGTAAAGATTTTGCGTGTTTTGTAAAAGAGAGTACGTCTTTTCCAGCACGGTCAAGAAAACAGCTTTCTTCCGAACAATGCAAGTTAGTTTCGTTTCCTCCTGAAGAAGCCTTTGCTTTTTTACTTGAAAACGACTTCAGTAGCAGTATGTAAATATGGTATGAGGTTACTTAATAATAAAAGGAATTGTGATATATCCTAACTATAACGAAATAATTAAATGCAAGCAATAACAATAATATATAATATGAATTATGGATAATATGAGAGGCTGAGAGGAAAAGTGGTATAACTTCTACGTTCAGAAAAAAATGGAATAATTTTACTTAAGAGCAAAGCAAAACGAAATATGTTCAGAGCAAATGTGAAACGAAATATGTTCAGAGCGAAAACGGAATAAAAAACTATGCTTTTCTTGCTCTGAAAGAATTGTTATACCATTTTTGCTCTTACTTTTAAGGCGTTTCATTTTTGCACTGACACTCTAAATTATTTCACTTTGCTCTTATATAAATTTTAGCCCGCTTTTCCTCTCAGCCTGTCATATAACAATGAGTTAATATGAAGTATTCAAATATATATAAATTGGGACGGAGGCCAGGGGAGGAGGAGAAGGGTCGTGGGATTATGACCCCTAAAATTTTGCACCTAGAATCTGCTGCGAGGTTACATATTCAATTTTAAATTTATATCTGCGATACTACATATAACATATATACATAAATTAACTACATATAAAGAGTAGGCGTGGAAGTTGACCGATTTTCTACTCACTAAATTTTAGCTTTCTATCTATGATACTTTACAAGATATATGCATTTCGAGATTAGCAGTATATGGGAAGTAGGCGTGGCACTTATCCGACTTTTCCCATTTTTGTATTTAATTATTAATATGGTACCCAAAGTATATATGTAAAGTTCCAGACAAATATCTCTTTTCTAGGGCTTTAAAAAAAAACGGGTTTTTGAACCATAGTGCAGCTGTTCGGTTTATGAGTCAGTGATGCCAATATGGTAAGATCTGAAGTGGCATTTCATGGACTTACAATGCTTCCGTAAGTCCAAACTCTCCTACCAGTATATGTTATTAAGTATATCGTAAAAAATTAATATGCGAAATATAAATATTTTGAAATAAGTAAAGTTTTCGTATATCTTACTAATTAAAAAATATTAAATTCATGCACTCATTTCAGCTTTTACTTATAAATTACAAAAAAAAAATCTTTATGTAATCCCATTGCAGTGTGCTCAAAATCCGCTTAACAAACAAAACAAAAAGTATTTACGCACACATACAAACATTTATATGAATTGATACTGCAACGCGATAATCTTATCTGATAATTCCCTCTTTCGAAACAATAAAGAAAATCACGAACAAAAAAATAAACGCGAGGTCATTTTCCATTAAATTCAATTACACCGCAATTTCATGGGTTATCATTGCAGCAGTCATTGTAAATGAACATAATAGTTTTAAACGTGCTCAAGTGTGCAGCACCATACTACATAATAAGATCACCAGGGAGGAAAAAGGGATAAAAGCACCCAACTAACCGACCACGTACAACAGCAAAATAGCAGCATCAGTTTGTAGCAGAGCAAACCTCAAAAACCATCAAAGAAATTATGATTAGCGTAAAGATTTGCAAAAAAAAATACGTTTTTTTTCTCCCTCCTCATTGCAATTTAAAGAGCACACTGTAGTTAAATGTTAGAAACGTAAAGTACAGCATAATTTAAGGCGCAGCAGTTATCAGATAGAGATGGATAATTAGAGTGAGAGAGAGAGAGGATAGCAGCTGCTAGCATGTACTACTGCGATACTTTCAATAACATTTTAAGTGTTGAAAATTGCTTACTACATACGTTTTTCTTTTTACTACAATTATGTGTGTCGAGGTTTCTATACAGTGGAAGTAAAGAGGTACTAAAACTTGCTTTTTTTTTTTTTTTTTTGCAGAAATAAGTATTCAGTAGTAATGCTTTGTTAGTATCAACTTAGCAAGAGATTTTCCAGAATTTTATACAATGAACCACAAAGTAATTTTTTTTGTTTTGTTTTTTTTGTTTAAATTGTTATTTTCAATTTCAAATTGTTAGTAGTTTATGTTACTGAGAGAATACTGCAGCTGTAGTTGAATATTATACCTAAAACTATGCTATGAATTGCATGTTTGTTTATGTGTGCTAGAAAGTTGTAAAATAAATACAATTTAATGTAGCTATTGTTGCGAAGCAGATTATTGTGTGAATTATAATTTGAGCATACAGTTTTTGATATAGTTTTTGTAATTCGAATTCAAATTTTTGCCAAAAGCTATGCGTTTTTAATTAAATTCAAACTCAGTTAAATTACAAATTCATTTTCCATACTTTCATTAGTTCATTAGTAGAGCAATATAAGAAAGTTTTACATGTATGTTATACAAATTCAACTTGTATTGCACCTAAAAATATCTATGCTTTTTTAAATTGAACAATCTACTAACTCCTCTAAAAAGGATAAAATGCACAGCTCATTAGTAAAGAGCAAAAATATTTAAACTGTTTTAGACGCACATTTCCATCATTTCACAATTGTATTCTCAATTTTCCAAAATGTTTTAGGAGCATATTTCATTCATTTCGAATTAAATTAACTTCAAAAATATGCAAAGAAAAATGGAAAACTGTTTAATTTCTTTATCAGCCATTACGGTGGTTTAAAATCCAAATTTCTGAGTTCAATCAATTTCACGTGCACTTTTCAATCAAATTGAATTATTTTAGCTACTCCTGTAAATAAGTTTAGAACAAAAAAATGTTTAAACTGTTCAATCAGGCTATTGTACTGTAAAACTGAACTTCTGGTATTTAAAACATTTCAAGCACACATTTCACTTATGGCGAATTGCAGCACACCTAAAAATATGTTAAATAATATGAAAAAGTTATTAAAGGAAAGGAAATTTTAACATTATTTTTGTTAATATTTAAAAACTCGCTACTTTACACACTGCAAGTGCAAATTTCATAAATTTTGTCGGCGGTACACCCAAAAATATGCAAATAATTTCAAAAAAAAATTGATAAACTTCAATTAAACACAAACGCTACAACATTAGTGCAATTTAGAGTTAGAAATTTCAATTTTTCATCTCAAAAGCATATTTTACAACACAAATTGCGATACTCCTAAAAGTATGCTAGATAAATTTTAAAAATAATTAAATTTTTCTAAGAAACACAAAATTCTGTTACTTCATATCAGTTTAAAACATAAATTGAAGCAATTTCTAGAAATATACATTCAAGTTTTCAAAAACATTGCAACAATTTCGTCCGAAACAATTTGCCACAACAATTCCACAAAATGGCAAAAGAAAACCAAACAGCATATTAATATCTAACTGATGTCAGTTTTGTTGGGCATGACACAAGTAAAACCAACCAACAAATAGAAAATATTACAACTGACAAGTGATGCTAGCTGAGCTGCTTCGAAGTCACACACACACATACATACATACTGGCACACACTTAGTACACAAAATCCTATTTAATGTTTCAAATGACGTTTACGACATTTTGTCATATTTTTTGGACTAATTTTCATAAAATGCAAATCATTGCACACACTCAAATACATATACACTCAAAACAAAGAGCTGCATCTCATTTGGCACAAAAAAAAAAGCCAACAAAAATCCTTTGCGCTTTGCATGAACAAAAATCCAAAAAGAATGTATGGCAAAAACCAAATACATAGCACATCCTTAGGGGCAGGGTAAAAATGTAGCTTGAGGTTCTCTTTTGCCTTTCTGTTGCTTGCTTTTATCGCTTTATGCCTTCTGCTTACTGTCGTTTTTCATTCTTTGACAAACGATTTTTCGTACTTCATACTGTTATTTTTCTGTCGCTACTATTTTGTTGCTGTTTTTTCGTTTGTGAACGTTCTCATGCTCTCATTTAATTTATTCAAACGAAATGCTTCACGCTCATTTTACTGCATTTTATAAAACTCTACTCAACTCAAATTCAAATTTGTGCACGTTTTTCTTTCACACAAAAACAGAAACAATACCAAAAAGCAGCACAACCCAAAAAGCAGTGAAATATGTGAAAAAAAATTCAAATTAGTTGCTTAGTTAAGTTTTTGATGAAGCAACGACAGACAAAAAAAAGAAAAAAAGGGCAACAAACAACAACAATGCAAAAACTCAGAAACTTCACTTATGTTGTCTCTCATTTGTGGTTAGGAGAGCAGATGCTGTAGAGAAGAGCGAGCGAATGCTGGAGTGAAGAACGAATGTTGTAGAGCAGAGTAGATGCTGAAGCATTCTAGAATATGAAGCTTACAATTTGAGTTGAGGAAATTATTGTGACATTTAAATGAAACTTCAAAAAATTGCAAGTGTTTTGGCAATTTGTCACAAAGTGAAAGTGTTTTCCTTAAGTGCTGGAAAATGCACGAAGCAAACATGTGAAAATGCAAATTGAAGTCAAGTTTAAGTGAAGCAAAATGACCTGAAAGGAATATTTAATATTCGTTTCGAACTAAAATCTATTCTTCACAAGAAACTCCAGAGTAAATTCAATTAAAATTATGCTTAGTTTTTAATAAAATTTAATTTTTTTCCGGGATTCGGTTGATGCTGTCAGAAATTCTTTACATATTTTGTTGAAATAATATCAGCTTTCATTCCTTAACCGAAATTCGGTCACAGTAGCCGAAAATTCTCTTTATATTCGTTAGACAGCTTTAAATTTCATTTCTTAATCGAAATTCAGTTAATCGAGTTGGAAAATCTACTCATATTCAGTTTACAGTTTCGAATTTTGTTTCTTAATCAAAATTCGGTCAGTATCACCGAAAATTGTTTCTATTTTCGCTTAAAATAATCACGCATTCATTCCTTAGATAAAATTCACTTCGTATTTAAGAATTTCTGGAAATTCTTTCACAAACTTGAATTCAAGTTCTTAACCGAAATTCAGTTATTTTAAGTTGTAGGGGCTGTTCAGAAATGAACACACTGAGACCTACTGGTCCATTATGATACCCTGGGGCGAATAGTTGCCTTCCGATTCCTCCTACTCAAACCATTTTGTGCTTTCTATATAGCCTAGTAAGTCTCCGATTTCAGAGGATGCAAGTTCAGTGAGTCTTTCATAGCAAAAGTTCTCCCAGAATTTTTTATCAGCGCGCTGCTAAGGCTGGGCAGTTACATATAAGGCGGAAGATTATTTCGTTCTCCTCTTCATTTCTGCAACTTCTGTAATAGTCATTGAAGAGTAGGCTTAGTCTACGGGCATGAGATTACCTTGCTTAGGTAGGCGCAGTCCTAGGTTATGAGTGCTTTGATGCGTTTCTGGTTTGGCGTAGGCCATAACTGTCTAGCTGGGAATAATAGTTTTTGATTAAAAGTTTGCTTATGGCAAAGGATAAATCCATGTTGCCGGAGCTACATGAATTGCTGAGAGTAGCGCCAAGCCTGGCCAGATCATCAGGCTTACAGTTTCTCTTAATGTCCAGACACCCATATAAGGCGCAGGTTGAACACTGTGGATATCTCGTTCAGGGACGGCCTGCATTGAAGGGCAACTAAGGAGTTGTTAGCGGGGCATTGGAGGGATTTTATCGCCGCCTGACTATCAGTGAAAATGCAGATATCATTAAAGGGTATTGCACTCAGAGCTGTAAAAGAATGCAATCAATTGAGGATATAAGTCACAAATGAATAATAATTATTTTATTATTTTTTTTTTATTTTACACTTATTTTTATATATTATTCATAAAAATTTATTGCGTTATTGTCTTGTCGTGGTATGTATGTAGTTAGAAATCTGTTCATAAATCATAGTATTTTCGTCATTAAAAAACGAAATTATCAAAACTTGAATAACCTTGAGTATTTCTATATTAGGGTTGTTGCGAATAATAAAAATTTCAATTTGTTTAAACAATTGGATTTGATAAAATGAATGAATAGTAATATTAAATAACACATATATATTAAAATTGATTTCACATTCCATTTGATTCCAATTAAATCCAATTGACTCCAAATGACTCCAGTGACTCCAATTGACTTAAAATTCCCAATTGACTCCAAAAGACTTCAACTGACTATAATTGACTTCAAAATCCCAATTGACTCCAAAAGACTTGAAGTGACTTCAATTGGCAGCAAATTGCAATGGACCCCAAATAACTGAATTTGAGTTCAAGGTTATTTAAGTGTCTCTAAGTGACTTCAAGTGATTCCAAGTGACTTCAAGTGACTCCAAATGACTTTAAGTGACTCCAAGTGACTTCAAGTGACTCCAAGTGACTTCAAGTGACTCCAAATGACTTTAAGTGACTCCAAGTGACTTCAAGTGACTCCAAGTGACTTCAAGTGACTCCAAGTGACTCCAAGTGACTTCAAGTGACTTCAAGTGCCTTCAAGTGACTCCAAGTGACTCCAAGTGACTCCAAAGCAGTCATGATTTTAAAGTCATAAGATTTAGAGTCTCATGATTTAAAAAAAAAAATTGAATTCCCTTGACTCCAACAAATACTTTTCTAAATGAATAACCAATCGGCGACTCCAAAAAAGACTTCCAACTGCATTTTTTATTCTGGAGTCAAATATGTTGTTCAGTAACTGCAATCATGAATTGTCGGTTATTAACTGTGACTTCAAGGTATTGCAATTAAATTGATTGCATTCTTTTACAGCTCTGGTATTTATTCATTTAAAATTTAATTGACATAGATTTTTGCAATATGAAAGTTTTAGTATAAGTTATAAAAAGAGCGGAATCGATATTTCCGAACGTACAAACATGTTGGAGAATAAGATCAGATCAGCTAAAATATATTACAATATCATTGAAAAGTTATGAAAAAATATCATTCTTTCCCTTAATTACTACACCTAGAAGTATGCTTCACATGGAAAAATAATGAATGTACAGGCATAATTTAATCATTACTAAATAATTTAGTAGGCGCTAAAAAATATGCAATGACTTTTATTTCACATCTTTTATTTTAATACAATACTCGAATACGATGCTGTACCGTTAAAATTATACATACAAATTAAAATCAACTTTTCATCTACAATACATACGTCGATTCTACATTTACGAAAGCGAATATTTATAAAATTTTCTCACCCATAAAATTGATTACCATAAAATATGCAACGATTTATGTCATAATCCTGTCACATGCTTTTCTGATTTAATACAAGCTCATAAGCCTAAAAGCACACATATATGCTGTATTTTTTACCCTCTTATATTTTTTTTTTTATACAGTAATTTTTTCCCCCTTATGTTTCAGTGCTGTTGATTTGTTTTTGTTTTAAGGATAACCATACAACAAAAGCAACAACAACAACTACAGAAAGAAAACCAACAGTGATATGGAGAAAATGTGAAAAAAATTAAAATTAAAATGAAAACTGCAGCAGTGACAGTAAAATGTCAGCAGAAATGTTGTCACGTGTGTGACCATATTGTGGCGAAAGCCATGCCGATGTGTGGTGTATGTATGTGTGTGTATGTGTATCAAAATGAAGGGCACGCTCACATATTCGAGGGTAACTGAAGTATTTGTTCTAAAGCAAATAGCATGTAATTTTTGAGAGTTTTATTTTGAAAGCAGCATAAGTTTTATGCAAATGCTATATAAAATATATGTAAAAGCGAATAGATTTAATAGAAGCATACTTTTGGGCAGCATTGTAATGCAGAGAAACGCAAGTAAACGTTTTTTCTTTATGGATATGAAATTAATTCATAATAAAATAAGGGTTAAATCCAAAGAATTTGTTTAGGGTTTCAATTCATAATTATATGGAAAAATATGTAAAAATCCACAGACTTAACTGGAGTATACTTTTAGGGGATCTCTTTACACACTGAAATGCAGCTGCACGATTTATTGTATTTATCTAATGATTTTGTTTAAAATTATAAACAAATTTAAAATAAATCGCAAACTTATTACTATGTATTTAAATATTTTTTCAAATAAAAATCTTTCTATTGCTAAGTGATTAAGCATGAGTAAATAAGTAAGCATTCCCTAAGTGCTGAAGATTACAAAAGTTTAAAAGTCAAAAATATGCTTTAAACTCTTGCTACCAACAACAGCAGCAGCAGAAACAGCAGCTGTCGCACTCACAAACTTGACATTTGAACACATTACTCTAATAACGTCTACTAGCTGCCATTTTAGATCCTCGACATCCACTGCTTTAAATGTAATGCTCAACTATTGCGAAATATTCGCCTTTCGTTAAATATTTCAACTAATTTTTATAAGCGCCTAGAAGCGCACTGTGGTTTAAATGCATTTAGCTTGTAAAATGTGCAAAGAAGAGAAATTGCGAAAGAAGAAGTGTGAAGGAGAGGAAAGGAAAGAACAATAGCACAATCATTATTACAATTGAATGAATGACGGGCGGACTGTCGGAAGACAGCTTGAATGAATGAATAATTGTGTATTTAAGTGCATACATATGTATAGTATATGAGTGTGTATCTATTTGTATTTGCATGCGAGTGGGTGACAAAGCGACAGTGTAAATATTTACCACCATCTTTGATATGCACAGCATTTGCAGCAGCGCTTTGGTTTGCGCTTTGCAGTCATGACTAAAGAGTTGACCAAACATTTACATATTTCTCTAAGCACACACACAAACACACACACACACGGAGACACATACAGAGGCCCTCACAGCTGTACTAATATCCCCGTTGTCTGTTGATTTGAATGTCTGTCCTTAGAGCTAGCAACTGTCGCTGATCTAAATTGTTTTTATTTTTTTCTCCTTCTTCCTTTTAGTTGTAGCAATTTTACCACAAAAACCATCACCATCATTAAAAAAGTTACAAGAATTTTTGTTCTATTCTTCTATTTCTTTTTTATTATTGTTTGTGTTATTTAGTTTTATTTTCTTTTTCGATATATGCCGCTTTTTTTAGTCCTTAGAGACGTTCCATTCATTCATAAATATAGTACATATATATTGCGCCTGAGGGTATGCTATGCTAAGGCATGCAATGCTCTAGTCCGACTCGTAGTAGTTTTCTAGATAATTTATTATTGTTATCGTTATCATTGTCGTTTGGTTGTTTGTATTTCTATCGCTGCTTCTTGCCATTGCTTGTGGTGTTTGCCGTTGATGAGATTTTAAGTAACCACTTCAACTGCAACAGCAGCATCGCCAACAACAAAAATAAGAATACCAACAAAAACAACAACACTAATTCTCTCTGTGTGCACTTGATGCTCATGTAAATACAACACAAAATATTCTACTATACTTGCCGCAAAAGGATAAAGTGTTTTTGTCCTAAGTACATACTTCTTTCTATCTCTTTCGCTTTCTCTCTGCTTGACAGTTTGTTTTGCAATTGAATACAATTTTCATTTTAAAATAATTGTGAATTAGTTGCATAAAGTGGAAAATTCCTTGCTTACTGTTGTTTTTTGCTGTTGTTTTTAGCAATTGTTACTTTGTGTAAATTATTTTAGTGTTGAACTACTACAATATTCAGTGTGAAGCTTAATACACTTTAATATTTAAATTCAAAAATAAGAGAAATGCATTGAGATTTTCTTTTATTAGTGAATTGTTGTTGTTATAAAAAATACCTCAGTAAAGTTTTTACTTAATCTCTAAAGCACTGCATTGTGTATTAGGTACTCAATTTTCAGTCCTAGAGAGCAATGTGTAGTGGAATTAGAGAAAATCCCTTTACTAATCTGTTACCAGTTTTGAAAGAAGTACACGGCGTGAAACCTCTTTAACCAGTGGAGCATCAGAAAATTATCAATTATTCAAATATAATACATTTTCCTAAAGTCTCACTGGCTCTCAGTGATATATGATTGTTTCGGAATGCCCTTGACTGTAATCCACTCTGGCTGATCGCCTTTAATTGCCAAAAAGTGGTCTTTAACTCCCTCTAACACACTTCGATTACATCTAGTTGTTTTTATATTGCCAGTGTTCATTTTTTACAGTGACAATATCTGTCTGTATGAAACTGCCATTGATTAATAAGTAAGTACTAATCGGTAGCTGCTTTTTGCTGTTCCTAATTGTTTTGACTGATTATAATTACCACTGACAGCTTTTAACTGCCCCTGACTATGTCTGCAACTATATCCACCTTCTTCTGATTTCCTCGAAATACCATTTTCTCTAATAGATTAGCACTTAAAATATTAACTCCAAACTGGCAAACTCCATCTCATTGATTTTCTCCGCAAATCTTCTCGCCCTTTCTTGCACACAGTATATCATGGTAATGGCGCTCGTATAAGCAGCCATTATTGCAAACTTATGTGCATACTCTCATTTTTTATTTGTTGTTGTTGGCTTCTTATTTTAAAAATCAACTTATCTCTCTGAGAATAAAAATTGTGGTGCTACCAGATCAGTACGATATCATTAACTAGAATAATTCGGAATTTGAGGTTAGGAAGTAATTTATAAATAAAATAAAATTTTTTTTTCACAAAAAACAAAACAAAAAGAATGTTTATTACTATTTATATTTAGAGAAGATTTAAAAACAATGAATGAAAATTGGTGTTTAAGAAATTACATCTCTAACAAGACTTTTCAGCTCGTTTCTTAACAATATTGCCTCTATTTCACCTTGGCACTTAATTTTTCAGCATATTTCACCTTTTTTAAGATTCTGTTGGGCGATAAAGTAAAAAGAATGAACCTTTTGACGATATTTGTAGTTCTATATATTTATTATATGAAAAATTAATTTTTCACATTCTAAATTCACATTCAATGAAGTGCTTTTCTTTTGAAGTTATGTTTTTAACTACCCTTTATGAACAATTTATAAAGCTGCAGAAACATATGAGTAACTTTTAATTAAAAATATGTAAAGTTAATATTTTCTATAGTTTGTTTTTCAATATGTATGTAATTAATTTTGTCTTTGTATGCAATTATTTCAGGTTATACAACTTGCTATTGAGTTTGGAAAATTTCCTTTATCAATTGCTTTTCAAACCAACATCAATGTAATGCAAAATTTAATTAAAGTAACTTTGTTTATAAAAGATGCAGTTTTTAATTCACAAACTTATTAACACAACTTCGGCATATGATGTGTACAAAAGGCTCGAAAGAAAAAAACCAGTACTGAATGGAGTTACTTACATTAATCTAAAAAAAAGTTAATAGTTTCGATTGAATTTTCTTTTCAATGCAGGAGAGCAAAAGAGACAAAAGTTTTAAGGTTGAAAGTGAAATTTTAAAAATGCTGTCAGGAAAATGCTAGGCAAAGGGTATAAAAAGACGAGCGGAGTTGGTATTGCCCTGTGTACATGTTAACGACCACGCACATAAATCGTTGTACTAAATAAATATACAGTTGTTTACAGCATGTAAATAAAAGAGAGAGAGATAGCGAGAACGAGCACGCAGTTAAAAAGAAACCATAACAATTGATTTGTTCATAGCGTAAATGACAGTACTAGGTTCTGTTGATGCTCACTTATTCCCTCTCTAAAACACACAACAAATAACACATATTCCTCACACTGGCACATCTTCCCCCTCACTGCAGCAATACTCCCTAACCAGCTCGTTTAAGCTTTAATGCAAATTCTTACTTTAGAATATACGTTTCACTTTCACTTTCCAATACTTTCATTTCTAAGGCAATATATTTTTAAATATATAGAATATGTAGCCTACATTTGTGCGCAATTCATTTGGTTTTTACTTTACTACGCATTCGCTTCCCCTCGATTTATCGCCACAAAAACTTCCCCTCTTTTCAAACTATTATTTAATAGCTGCTAATTACAAATAATTACCCTTACCTCTTTTTCGCCTTGCGGTTCCAATGCAAAGTAAATAAAATTTAATGAGCTTAAAAAGACAGCAAAACAAAAAAAAGCTTGTTGCCTATTTTAAGGCGAGCAGCAACTCACTCCAGCACGGTAAGACAAGACAGACCGAGTTTGTGCACATTAATTAAACATTGAGTAATTAATGTCACTACATTTTTTTTACACCTACACTTATGCATACTTATAACTGCACATGCACATGAACACATACATACACACAGCAAGCAGCATAGCAATACAATTAACTTTGTGATGAGAGCAATTATAAAGTATTTTATTTAAGCGCTTTTACTTTAATATCATTGCTACAAACACAAATATGTATGCGAAAGTTCTTTTTTCACCTCAACGTTTTGTATGCACTGAAAAAAAAAAACGACTATATAGTGCGAGCGGAGAGAAAGGAAGATTGTGCACTGCCATCATCATTAAAATAATTTTTCTGCAATATATAAATTAATTTCAATTTCTCGCCTTACTACAAATGCCACCGACTGAGAGCAGTGTAGCTTGAATGCTTGGTATGAATAGTAGAGAAGTGTAGTGAAGTGAAGTGAAGTGAAGTGTAGCGCAGCATCCTGTTCCTGTGTGTCTTTTTACATTTGATCATCTATCTCTTTCTCTCTCTCTCTTGAGTTTTATATCGCTCTGTGAACATTTCCTTAACACACAGTAGTGGAAGCCTGCGGCATGACATTTCCTATTTAAGCTCAGGTTGTGTTTTTTCTTTCTTTCATTCTACACAAATACATAATACGTATACGCCTGGTTGCGTTAAAAAGAAACTAACAGCGCAAAAATTCGTTAATTCGCAGCTAATTAAGTTCAAAGCATAGTTTGAGGCGCGCGCACACATACACAGAGAAACACTAAAGCTGGTTGCATTGTGCAGCAGAGCGGCATTATGTTTTTTCAACACTAACGCGCGAGTGGTCGTCATGCTAGTCATAGTTGGTTCTTGCTGATGGTGGTGATTATGACAATGATGATGGTAGTGCTAATGGTATTGGTGGCCGTTTTCAAATTGTTGTAACGTGCGGCACAAATTTTAATAAAAAAAAAATAGCTTAAGCAATGTGTAGCTAGTAGTGAACAGGCGTGGAAACTCCAAATCGAGAGTTCCACCCCTTCTATTTTTCCCATTTTTTTCGCACACATTCTTTCAGGTTGTCATCATCGTCGTGTGCGCTTTCAGGCACTGCACTGTGCAGTTATGCTCCGTTTACTTGCTCTCCCACATTTGTAAGGCGACGACTAGAACACGCTTGACTGCCTGTGGTGGATTGTGCTGGTGCAACTTGTTCCGGCATGTTTCGCCACAGCATGATGGCAACAAATGACGTCGTCGTTTCGTGCGGGACAAAGTTTTTCCTTTGCGTTGCTCTTCTTTTTTTGCAAGTTTTTTTTTTTTTTGTGTGCTTTTTTGATTGTTTTTTATTTTCCTAGTGAAAACTTTTTATTTTAGCGACGCGCTTATTTCTGTGTCTAGCAAACTTTTTTAATCTGTAATGCTTTTTATATATGAATTTTTTTTGGTTACAATTTATGTCATTGAAATGACGCTTTAATTGCTGGTTCTCGTGCTGATGTGCCACCACCATTTTAGCAAAGTTTTGCGTAAATGTCTACATAAAAGTTCGTTGCTTCGTTATGCACTACGCGCACGTCAAGTTTTAAGCTTGTAATCAGGTACTTAAGTTCATAATGTCTGAAGTTATCAACATAAAAAAATATGCCATCAATAATATTTGTTTTTTCTTCTGGAGAAAGTTATAGCGCTTATCTTAAAGTATTCAATTGTATGCAATTTTAAATGAAAGTGAAACAAAAAACCAGTCGAAGTAACCAAGTTTTTTTTTTAGTCGTGCTTGATCAATTGTGTGTAAGAGTGTAATAGAACAAGAGGTAGTAAGAAAAAGCGAGAATAATAAATTTTTGTAAAAAAAATTGATAAATTCCTTCCTAACCTCAAATTATTAGGTTTTTCTTTTTAAATCTTTTTTATTCTATTCTAAGAGCATTGCACTGATCTGGCAATGCTGCAATGTTTACTTTCAGTTAGTAATAAATATAACAGAGAAGAGATGATTTTTTCTATGAATATGTTGTTGTAAAGCTATCATCACTATATTAATATCGCCATGATTGAGAGAATGTTGAGTGCAAGCCAACAACAACAATTTAGAGCATGTAGGTAGAGCCTACCATGAAATTTATTCACTCTGGACATAATAGCAAAAGCCAACAACAAAAATTGGGAGTAGCCATATTGGGGGAAATTCTCTCTCTGAGCATAAGAGTAAAATATCGGTACTTTTTACAATATACTACTCTTATAACAATATTTCACTAGTTATTAAGACTCTTCTCATTAAACCAAGAATCCAAAAAAATTAAAAAAGATAGAATGTTTATCTTTTCAACACTATTCAAAAATAAAATAAAATTGCTTAAAAATTTCAATTAACTGCATAACAAAATATACAAACAACCAACTACTAGGCACTAAACATTTTTTATGAAAACTTTATTATTTAATAGCAAAGCAGTACATACAAAATCACAACAAAACTTTAGGGTAAAAGGGCAAGAACATAGAGTAAAAAAGCAAGCAAGGCTTGTTTTCATAAGCGTAAATTTGTTAAAAATTGTATAACTTACGCAAACAAACACATACTTGCACACACAAAAAAAAAAGACACACACATAACAAACACTAACATTCAAGCGCACACAAATAGAAACTATAAAATTAACATCAACAGCTTCGCTTGCAGTTAAAAAAAAAAACTTTCGCCTTATACCTACACATTAACATTAACAATTTTTCTGACGCCTTTTTTACAAAATTTCATATAGTTATAGTATGAAAAAAGTACGTGTATTTTTTTGTTTTTTTGACTGCTATACATGGCACAAAACAAAAACTTCATTCACTTTTCCCGCAGTAGCAGCAGCAGCAACACCAGCAGCAGTATACAAAAAGTATGACTGCTTATGAAACTATTATGTTACAATACTTTTCCGCTGCTAACAACTCACAAAAAGAGGAAGTGTAGCCAAAGTAGTAAATACATAAAGACGTAAAGGCGTAAAAGCACAACAAAATGTTGTTTTGCTGCTGCTGCTGCTGCTCCCTTTTCAATGTCACGTTCAGTTTTAATGTAAAACTTTCATGTGCAGTTTCGCATTTTACACATATTTTTTTTTTCTTTTGGGATGTTGATGTTTTTGAATTTTATGAAATGTATTTTGTAATAATATAAGATTAAGAAAATTGTATTTATAAAGTATGCAGTAAACAAGTTTTTCTTTTCATTATGAGGAAAGAAATTCTTTTGACGCACTACAGCAACAATAAGTTGTGGAAGTATTTTTTAATTAACGTGTGGAAATATGAGTTGAAAAAAAATTAAATAATTTTTTTCCTTGTTTATAAATACTTCAAAAGAAATTTTATTTTCTTTTTGAATGACGTTAATATGATTTTGGTTAAAGTAAGTTTCGTGCAAGGTAAGATGAGCGGCATTTCTTTGAGGGTGTTTGTGGCATATGCGTAACATATAATTAGTGTTTTAATTAAAAAATAAAACACCATGGATATTATGTGTTACGTTTCTATAATAATGTGACTGTGGCTGTGTGTAATTTGCCTTAAAAGTTCAGTTCTGTAAAAATAAGTTTCACACTGGAAGTGCATGAAGGAGTATACAGTCTTCTACTACAAATATATTGAAAAGAAGTCAATCTCTTTTTGTTGTTGTTATTTATTTAAAAGCATAAGCTGCACTATTTTATCTTTTACAATTTGTTTTTGGTTGCTCTCCAGAAAAACAGGAACATACCAAATAAATGAGCATGTGAGTGTGAGTACATAAATACCATTATAAATTAACAGAAGGAGAATATGACACTTCCACTCTCATTTGCTCATCTGTTTTGCATGGATTTTTTGTTGTTGTTTTTTTTTTGCAGTTTCTTCACTTATGCTTGATGTGGAGAGAAAAAGAGAGAATTTCCTATATGAAATTTGCCAACATGCTGGTAAATTTTATTAAATTTGACATAATGAAAACCAGGCATAATATTGAATTACGTAAAGAAATTTATTAGGTATAAGATTTTTTTCTTATCAAAAAATTACTGAAATATAGTTTTATTATTTCTTCTTTCTTGAAGACCAAGCTTCAATTCTCTCAATTTTCTCATTTTTCATACAAAATTTACAATCCAATTGATTTATTGAAAATTGAATTTCTTCACTATAAAAGATGGCAACCTAATATGTAATTTGCATGCAAATTAAATCTATACTGATTGCATATGGGCCAGCACATGGCGTATGAGTAATTCTTTTCATTTTACTATTGTATTTAGTGAATCATATGTGCATATAAGCAATAATTTTACATTTTTATTATATTTTTACTACTCTCACTTAATTTACCATAAATTTCCTTTAAAAAATTTTGTTTAAATTCTAAACATTAGAAATTTCCATAACCCAAAATACTTTCAACTTAACTTTTAACTTTTGTCACACAATTTCTTTTTGGGTCTTTACACAAATTTGAAGTTCATTAGTAAATTTCTGCATAAATTTCCAACACCTCAAACAAACAAAAAAAAAAAATTTAAGAATATAACTATTACGTGCCTAGTAGATTTTTTGTTTCTTTTTATTTTTGCAGCAAAAGGTACGTACAATGTGCAAAAAAAAAAAAAAACAAGTTAACAACTTCTTTCCGTAGCTAGTATGCAGTACTAATGTCAAATTTACAATCTTTACCTTCTTCATTTTTGCACAAACATTTATACACATTCACACTTACACAAACACACACAAAGAAATTGTTATGCTCACACAATAAAAAGTGTCAACTTTACATTGTCAAAGTGACAATAATAAATCATGTTTCACACACACACACACACATACACCTACTCATCTCGCCTCACCACATTTTTAAGCTAAATGTATTTTCCTTTGCTTTTCGTTTCGTTTCGTCTCGTTTGTTGTGGTTAAGTAAACAAACAAACTAACAAATAAATGAGAGGATGTAGTAGGAGAAAGAGAGAGAAATAGAGAGCAATGAAAAGAGTACGGTACCTGCCGAAAAAAAGGTGTAAATTTCTAGACTCGAAGTTTGTGTGTGCTTTTCTAATACTTTTTTTTTTTGTTTTTTTATACTCGTTACTTTTCTACTACTTAATTTTTGTGGGGGTTGTTGATATTTGTATGACACTGTTTTTTTACTGTTGAAATTTCTTTTTGACATTGATGCACGTGACTTACATACATGAACACGAAGAAGGCAATAATAAAATAATAGTAATTGCCAAAAGGTCGAGCTACCTATGCAAGTATTTTAAAAAACTTTGTACTTGCGCTGCTGTCTCATAAAATTTGAATGTGTCTGTATGTGTGCATTTGTAAATTAACAAAAACTTTTCATTATTCATAATTACTTATTACTTGTGGGAATGATATACTTAAGGAATTAACATAAAATGCTAAATATTATTATGATGTGTATATAAATCAAGAAATCGCTTCATCTCAGTGTTTTTGTCTCTACTTTTTTCTTGTTCTTTTATTCAAATAATAAAACTTAGTGTGGCAGCAGTCTTCTGCTGATTTTCTCTTCCGTTTTTTTTTTTTGTTGTTTTTCTTTTTTGACTACATACACTTGTCATTTCCAGAAAACTTTTCATTTACATAATTACATTATATGACGAACAAATCACTTAAGCATTACAAGTCACACACTCTTACACACATACAGGCTCATATATGCATGCACTCACAAAGTGATTAAAAATTGCGCAAGTAGTATAAATGTTTACATAAGTGTATGAATGCGTGCATGTATTTTTGTATGCACATGTGAGAATTTACTACAATTATGCGCAGCAATTGACTCTGTTGCCTTATTTTTCTCAGTATAACGCATTAATAAGGTTGTTAAAGTAGAGTGTATGTGTGGTAATAACTTTATGTATGTATGTCTGTGTTTGTAAAACGGAAATATGTGTAGCTTTTACAGTAGCAAAGTTTGTATACTTTAGAGATACACAAAAAAAAAAAAAAAAGAAACATTTAGTGTGTGTCTTAACATGTACCCAAACGGAAAAAATTACTCTAAAATTACTTTTTGAGTACTCTAAGTGAGGGTGAAAAACCTCGCTGCTTCCACAAATGAATCGAACTGCATAAGCCTTGCAAAATGCTTAATCCTGTCATCGGCAATTTTTCCCATCCATGATTTGTATTGACTAGTTTTGAGCCATGAAAATACCTTCTTATTAGACAATTTTATTTAATAGAAAACAGAAACAATTTTGAGGCCTTTTTTTTAAATTTCTAAACGTCTGCTTATCGCTATCAAAGGCAAGCGACTCGATTATTGAAATCTAAAAATATTTTTGAACTGTTCTGCTTTGCCAAAACATTTACAATTATTGTCGGAAAAAATTTATCGAATGTATAAACCGGTAATCATTAAAGATGTACAAAAATTTCATTTGCTTAAATTACCTTTTTTTACCACTTCAAAAAAAATTGGTCAAAAATTACCCCGTTTTGGTAAATTTACCTTATCTGGCAACATTGATATCACTCCATTACGTTTTTTACATGCATACCCTAAGTGATCAGTAAAAGAGCATAAGGTAAAATGAGAGCCATGAAACAGCAAAAACTTTACTCTC
Organism: Toxonevra muliebris; assembly: GCA_963691655.1. Classification (NCBI taxonomy): domain Eukaryota; kingdom Metazoa; phylum Arthropoda; class Insecta; order Diptera; family Pallopteridae; genus Toxonevra; species Toxonevra muliebris. The sequence continues at coordinate 5,331,301 of OY829329.1, forward strand.
TCTTTTCATGCAGTGAAACAAAGGCAAGTACCGATGATACTAACTGTAAACTTTTAATATCTGACTGTAATCTGCAAGTGAAGAGTACAGTGCCGCTTTTCTTCAGCCCTGCTGAAGTTAAATGGAGAGAGAAAGAGAAAGATTTGCTTTGTTAAAAGAGCATACAAGTAAAGTAATACATTTTTCGACTCATTCGAGAATGAGTCTTAAAAAGTATTAACACTTAAGGAAATTAGAAAAAAAGGAAAGCAAGAGAAATCCTTTATATTGATCAACCTGATTAACAAAATAATCACAGCTCCATAATAATGAATAACAGAGTGAAAAAATTAAGTTTTATTTCACTCTTTTACAACGGTCTCTCATTCTTTCCAACTGGGTAAGTATACATAAAATATGCCTGCATGTGTGTGTATGTATTTGTAGCTGGTAAATTTTTCTCTACCGTTTCCTTTTCTTGCATGCAAATGACTACATTTAATGCACATCTACATACATAACTTAATTTCATTTCCGTTTATTTCATTTTATTATTTTATTTTCCTCAGTTTCAGATTGCAAATACAAATTTCTTTTAAAATCTCACTTTGTTTTTACTGTGTGGTTATTATAGTTGTATATTTTGTGTAAATGTTTATTAAAATCATAAAAATAAATTATGGATTAACAAAAAAAAATGATGTTTATCATTTATATGTAGGAAAATTACTGTTTATGGCAATTAAGTTTATTTTGTGTGGATTTCCGTTTTTATTGCATACTTTTAGGTTTGTTTCATTAACGTACGCTATACTCTTAATGTTTATTTCAAAAGTATTAAATAATAATAATTGCTGTACAATTATAAAACATTTTCGTTTTAAACTGGTTGATTTTTTTTTTTTTTTTGGTTTTAAACTTTTTGACATACTTTTGGGTGCTTTAAGAAACAAACATTCATTTTTAATTTTTAATTGGATTCCATTTTAGATGTATAAATGGTATAAGATATTTTTGTACAAATTTTCCATAACAATTTTGAATATTTTTTATAGTTTGAGATCTGGTCACTTTATTTATATATGCAGCCATAAAAAGATATAAAAGTTGAAAGAGTTGGGGGAATTTTATGTTTTAATTTCTACAAAAAATTCTTTTAATTCAAAAGCAGCAACTATAATAGCTAAGATATTTATCAGAAAGAAGAGAACTCTTCAAACAAATGCAGAAAATTAAAACCAAAAAATAAAAATTCACTAAATATAATTGCAAAATATGATTTTTCGCAAAGATCCAACGATCTCTTTGAAATTTAACATGAATGTAATATTTTTTTCACATATTTTTAGGTTATTCTTTGAAATTTCTTTGAAATCTCTTGAATTTTAGTATGAATAAAATTTTTGATTGTGAAAAAACTGCACCACATTAATCCCTAAGTACTACACTATTCTACTTTTTTGTTATTTCAACTACAAATTAATAACATTAAAAATGTATAAGTTAGAAAACTAATGCCGTCGCATTCTCTTCTCTTTACATTTTCATTTCTATTTGCACTTTTTTTCACACATACAAAAGCAACCTTGACATTTTGAGAAGGAGTTATAACACCAAGCAAGCAGGTAAGTAAAAAATCCTGTCACGTTTATTTTCTTATTTGTTTATGTACGAGTTAAAAAATTGCATTGCAATTCATCATAAAAGTCAACCACAATTTATTTATATGATGCTAGATATGTGTGTGTGTGTGTGTGTATAACAGTCACCCGGAGCAACCTTTGTACACATACATAAACATAGTGGCTGGAATACTTTTTTTTTTTTCTTACACTATTTTTTTTCCAAGCTACCACTACACTACCTTTTTTACTATTGCTGTTTGCATTTATTTAACACAATTTATACATTTCATAATTCAACAAAATTACATCACACATACATATAAGTATATATGCATACTAAAATGAAAAGTAGTTAAAGCTCTAACAAGTGCAAGTATGCATAGAGTAGTATTAATAGTTGTAATACAGTAGTATAATATTTTCTACTACTATTCCCCACTACTATGTACCTATGTACAAATGAATGTAGTTGCACTTGTCGTGTGTAGTATTTGCTTTAGAAATTTTTGTTGTTGTTTACGCTCTCACTCTCTCAGACATTTTTAATGGAATTTTTCATTTGCAAGTATGTGTATATATTTTTAAAAAAATATTTTTTCTACATTTCATACGTAAATTTTTAGTTATTTTATTTGAAGGTTAAAACTTTTAATTATAATTTTACATGCATTTTTTTTAGATTCATAATCAGAATTCCAGAGAAATCTTGAGTATAAGCTTGAAACAAGTTGACCACTTTTAACGAAATTTTGACCTTAAAATGTAATGAAGTAGCAAATGGAAGATGTGAAATTTACTTCATGAACCAGCGAAAATATTTGCAAAATTATTGTAAATTACAATCAGCAAAATTAAAATTAACTACGAAAAAAATGACTACGTCCCTGAAAATATTTCGTTTTTATTGAAGTAGTTTCATTTCTCATTCTCATCAATAGGTGAAAAAAATAATATATTTTTGGCCGAAAAATCTAATAGTAACATTTAATTTAAAGGTTTTTACAGCTCTGCTATAACCAATTAAAGTTCTTTCAGTCTCTCTTTAGTACATTTCGTGGCTTGGTCTAATTGTTCTTGCTCAGTCTAAAGGTTTGGTATGTTTTGTATTCTATCGTTATATTTTTCCCATGATCTCTACCTGCGAATCAATTTAAAAAAATATATTATTCATCAAGTTTTAGCATTTGTGCAATTTATATGTATGGACTTTCGTTGTATTTACCATTTTTTGCCTGTTTTCATCGTTTAAATTAATCGTTTTTAATTTTTCTAGTGCATCAAAATTACATTGAGAACAAACAGCAAAAAGCAAAATGCATAGAGATGTAAAATACGCTTTCAATGTAAACATTTCTCTTGGCACAAATATATATTTGTTTCACTTTTCACAATTTTAATACGAAAAAATACTAATTAATAGCTTTCATTACAGCACGCGTGATTTATAAGAAGTAATTAGTTTCAGTCCCCGATAAAAATTTCATGTTATGCAATTTAAATTAATTTTGTATGCATTCCTTGACACAAGCTACTGGTTTCCAATTACAGCTGGGTTTGTAATCACCAACAAACTTACAGAAAACTATCTCTCTGTGAGCTCTAAATTAGTTAGTTGATGACGAATGGCTTCAACCCTTCAGACTCTCTAGAACGAAAGTGAATATCAGGCCACATTGTGAGCTTTTTTTCATCTCCTGAATGAGCTGTTATCTTCTATACAATTTGTTATTGTTTGATTTGTAAATATGGATATTGCACTGAGAGAGTAAGTAAATGCGCATTATGGAGGAATTCCAACAACAAACTGTGAAAACTTTAAACGTAGGTTATGCTAAAATTACAACAACAAAACCAGGAGAGCAAATGAGTGTGAGAATAACATATAATTTCAGGTATTCGATTGAATGTTTGTACTTACACCATACTCATTTAATTTACAGTACATGTGTATTTTGGAGAAAAACCAACAATAAATTCCGAAAGATAAAATAATATGGCTCATAGATCAACAACTATTATGTTGAACAGATACTGTGCTCATTTATGCCTTTCAAATGATTGTCACTTGTTCTCTGAGTAATTAAAAAGAAAAAAACAGTTCTCAGTTTCTATTGTCGTACTTCCTTCAGTATTGTTTACTACAAAACATGACGCCATTTTAAAAAAGAGAGGCGAAATTGGAGAATGCCAAAACGTCATTTTAACATATGAGTAATGAAAAAGACTGTCATTGCTACCCATTCAACATTGTTATTTATGTCTGGTTTTCAGTATTATATCAATAGTCGGGAGAGAGAGAGAAAGAGAGAAAATTTTCTGTGTGAAATTTGCCAATATGTTGGCAAATTTAATTGAAAGTGACGTATTGAAAATGAAGCATAAGTTATGATGCTTAAAATACAACAACAACTCACACTATCTGAGAAGAATTTATACACTCTCGCCTCTCTCGTTTGCTAATTTTGTAGTTGTTGTTCTAATTTTCGCAGTATGTCATCAGAGAGTTCATGAGTGAGAGCAGCGTTGCCTATGTCTTTTAAATCATTTGACTTTACTTTTTTCTTTCATTTCTACCTCATTGCTCTATCATTTTTTGTATTTCCATTTATTTTTTACGTTTTTACGTGTATCCAATCTCATAAAATACAATACAATTTTGGTAAACGCTATTCTACACAGCCTTTTTATTAACTCTCTTTCGTCTTTTTATAGCACAATATCCCAAGGAAGACTTAGATCGAGCTACCTTAAAATTTAAATTAGTTTCAAATTTAAATTTGACTTATCTTTAATTTTTAATAATTTTCTACTACATATTTGATTTTACTTGTTACAAAATTTATAACAACATTACCCTTTTTACCATGATGTCACATCACACAAATAAGAAGTCAATAACCGCATTAATTGTTCACTGCCCATAAAAATGACTACACATAAAAATGGTCACTTCCAACTCATTAGGCGCAAAGTAGAACAACTACATATGTACAACAAATGTGTGTAGTAGTAGCGGAAATTTTATAAAACGCATGCATGCGGACATAAATACATACAAATTCACTTACATATATGTATAAATACATACATTTTATGAGTAAAAAAACCATGAATTTACTGTAACTATATTTTTTGTTATGCCATGAAAAATTACTACTCTTTTATTAAATATAACGTTTGGTGTCGTCTAGCCGAAAATGCTGTTGCAAATATTAAATTTAAAATATATAAACTATAAAGTGCTACTTCCGCTACTATTTCTTTTTATTCTCTACTATTCTCATTTCCCCCCTTTCTACCCCAACCCCCTCTCCCCAAAAACAAAACATGCTCGGAATTAAAAAAAAAAACAATTTTTAAAATCCATTGTATATTACAGTAAGAATTTATAAATTTATTTATATTGTCGCATAAATTTTTGCGTAAAATATTTTCTTTTTGTGCAGAAAAAAAAACTATGCTTTTAAAATTTATTAAGCATGGCAACACTGATGCACTTTTTTACACATACATCATGTGAAATCAGTGTGTATGTGTGTGTGTATATTTTGATTACATGGCTCTTGCTGTCATAAAACTTACTATTGCATATTAAATTATAAAAAAATATATAGTAGCATTCTTTTTTATATAGACACATACCAAGTTATGCCAAAATGTATGCAATGAAATAGAAAAATAATTGCCTTAAATTGTTAAATGAATTGTGCCGCAATAATGCAATGCTACTTGTCACTACTGGATATGTATGAATGTACTGCAAACGCCACTATGATAGCTGTGCGTGCTATAACCCAGCGGAAAATTGAGCATATCCAGCTCCAAATGCTAATATGTATTTGAATCCCATGAATATTTTGAGTTTTCACATACAGGAGCATAAGTAATCTGAACTTCATTTTTTGTTGTTTGCATACGAAGTTGATACTGTTCGGACAGTGAGTAAAAAAACAACAAATTGAGAGAGTTGAAAACTATCATGGAAAAAAAAATACAAACAAAGACAACAATAAAGCTATGCAAAACAGATGAGCAAATGAGTCTGAGAGTGTTATCTAAATTATGTTATTGAACAGTTTAACAGTATCTATGTACTCACACTCATTTCTTTTGCAATTGTGACTTTTGGAGAGAAGCCAACAACAAATATATCTTATGAATGATGGTAAAGTCTGGTTTTCACTATATCATATTCCATGTCAAAGAGAGAGAAAGAGAGCATTAGAAATGCCATACAAAAATTGTAACTGTATTGGAAAAATTTATCACAAATTCGAATTCAGCAGAATATTGCACTTTTTGTGACCTTCTATACTTATGTTTTTTTGTTTAGGTAATCAAATTTTTTATTTAAATTATCTCAAGATCACAAATATATAATTTTCCCTTATACTACTCCTTTCCTCTCGTTCTGTGGAGCAATTTTGATATAGTAGGTACGTTTTAACTGAGTTGATAATTCGACTGTGCAGAATGAGAGAATCTAACTGTGTCTCTCTGCACATGCCTGCATTTATTAACTCTCAGCGAGCTGATTTGATACTGAAACTGCCTCTCATTTTCTCAATTAACCCTTCCTCTCTTCCACCCCCTCCCCTCCACACCACGGAATAAATTAATTAAAATGAAAATTTCAAGTCAGCCTTCTTTCCCTCTCTCTCTCTTTATCTCTCTAAAAGAGTGTTAAATCAGCACTTTTTGTATAGCTTCCTCGAAAAGAGCACTTCAAATCTCCCACTGGGAGTCTCTTTCAGTCTCGCTCTTTGTATACGAGTATGTCCATTTGTCCTATCTCTTTTGTCCTTTAGCATAAAAATTTAGTATTTAAAAAAAATGGCATACTACAAAAAAATGCTGCAGAGTCATAGCAAGAGTCGAAGCAACAGCGGCAGTATCAAAAAAAACGAATTTTAATACATTGTTATTACATTTTTGGGCATTTGCACGCGTAAAGTGTAACCAAGCAAAAACAAAAAGTATAAAAAAGTGGCAAAAAAACAAAAAAAAACCTAACTCGTACTAAAGTGCATTTATACGAATTTGTCGTTTATTGCATTTTTTTTTGTCACCATTTTTTTCTTCGCTTCTTTTTCTTGTTATTTCTCTCTCCCTTTTTTCTTCTATGTATATTTTTGCCAAATTCTTTTAATTCCCTAGATTTTTATTTGTTTGAAAATTCGCTTTTTATACGCAATTACATATTGCCTGCTTTTTTGTGTGTGAGTTTCGTTTCGCTCGGCATATTCTTATTATTACTTTTTCTTTATCTACTGCTCTTTTAAATCTAGTTTTTATTTTTTGTCTCTTGCGGAAGTTACGAATTGTATGCAACATGACGTCATGCCTTATGCGTGTATGTGTGTGAGCAGCAAAAAAAAATCTCGTTCAGATTTTTTTTTGGTCGCATTGCAGCCAAAGGCAAACAAACTCATAAAAAATTAAAGAAAATGCAATGCAACTAGGCATTAGCATGCATAGCAAAAAAAGAAATACTATTTTCTGCAGAAAGACAATTTAATTATATTCAGTCTAAATGAGAATATTATGGAGAAGTAGTTAGTTTTAGAAAAAAAAAATAAAATGTGGTCAATTATATTGGGAAGAGCACTGAACTGTCTCTATGTGAGCATAATAGTAGCATTTCTGAAGAAAAAATGAGCCAATTTTAATTGTTAATAACAAACTGTAATTTATTTCGCGAATTTTGATTTTGATTTTTTAGAATTGTATAAATTTCTTTAAATATTTAAATTCAAGCCAATACATAGAAATTTACTTTATTTTTGGTTTTATACCAATGCGTTCCTCTCTCTCTCTCTCTTTGTAAATATGAGAGTTTATAGTATGATAAAAACAACAAATTCATTGAAATTTTGTTTCCTATTCCAATGGTTTCATCTTCCGCTATATCTTTTTTTTTCGAATTATTAAAGAATCATGCATGGCATATAAAATAACAACAAATTCATGCAAATATTGTTTCATATACCACTGGTTTCCTCTTCCGCTCTCTGTGTACATTGTTAGTGGAAGAATATCAAATCCATAATTTTAATTATATTCTTTTCTAATAAGAAATTAGAATTTTTTCTCAAATGTTTTAAAAAACTTTAAGTACTACATACTTTTTGTTAAATTTCTTTGAAAATGCTCTTTCGTTTATTTTCAAGTTTATTTAGTTGTGTCCACCATTATTATTTTCAATTATTGATTTTATTTTAATTATTAGCAACTGTGTGTTTTTTTTGCAATGTGTAGGTACCTATGCTAATGTATCTTCTCATTATTATAAATTATGCAAAATAAAATAAAATAAGAACGTAATGCTTATCGTTCTGCTGCTAGTGGTTGCTGCTACTCTTATGTATGTCTGTCCTTCGGTCTGTCTGTAGCTACCTGTGTGCCATGTACTTTTTGTATTTCTATTTTACTTCTTTTTTTTCAAGCACCACTTCCGTTTTCTAAATTGAACTATTCAAGCCGGAAGTATTACTAACGTGCTATACATAGTAAACCTTAGAGTAAAGTATCGTAGCTAACCACACAATGCAGACTCAACTCAACTTAACTCAACTACGTCTCTCGTCGTCGTCGTCATCGTCGTCTTTTCTCTTCTTTTTTTCTTCTAATAATATTATTGTCTGTATAAGTTTGTATGCATGTATGTATGTGTGTATGTATGGGTGTATGGCAATGTTGCTGATTTTATAGTGGTGATGATGTAGTTGGTGATAGTAAAGAAAGCAAAGTTTATAACAAAAATTAATAAGGACATGCATGTCTGGGTTCTGGGTATATAGCAAATGCATTTAATTGCATGTGTGTGTGTGTATTCCATGCATGTATTAGTTTTGTTTTTTTTTTGAAATATGTATTTAGGTATGTGTATGTATAGTTATATGGGTGTATATATGTGCTCGTCTTTGTATATGTTTAATACGTTCACTTTTTGCACTTTGTGGTTTTTAAGTGAATTTTCATGTTTTCAGAAATTGTCGGTTTGTAAAAATTCTGTGTGGTTTAGTTGAAGGTACCAGTAGAGAGAATATAACTTCCTCAGCTTAATATTAATAGCAAAATAAGCTAGTTTCTATCAAAGATGAACATAAATAATTTATACTTACTCAGAGTTATTTCATATAGTTGTGGTGAATAGTTGAGGCAACTGAATTCTTGAAAAAGTGCATAGCTTAATATCACTGGGTTGGTTTGAACTTATGATTTGTATAAGTTTTTTTTTGGAAATCTAAATTTAAAATCGCACTGAAACTGATTTTGAATCAAGTCGCACTGAAAAATTCTGGTCCCTTTGATCAATCAATTTTTCGCTATCATTTCGCAGAAAACGAATTCCGGCCAGAATTTCTCTTCCTCTGAAAGAAAACGTAAGTGAACGTATGAAAAATGAAATATTCATGTTAAAAACACAACAACAAAGCAACACATTCACAGTTATGTATATGCCTCTCAATTAGATATTATTCCAAGCTCACTTTCTTGATCCTAACTTATCAATAATTGTTGTTGCTTTCTCTTGATCTTGATTAAAGAAAACATGAGTAAACATATGACCGAACATATAAAAATTCATAAATAAAAATACAACAAAGTAATACAAGTGAAAGAGGTAAATGTAGCTACCGTTTCTAGCGATTCCTAATGCGTTTAGCAGCTTATTTTTTTATTTTTTTTAATGAGTAAAACGAGCAGCAGAAAGAGCAATAACACTGGCGTTATCATCAATTATTTGCTTTCTTGCCACCCTAACTGATATCTTCAATGAAGCAAACACTTTAGTTGTTATTTGTTTTCTTATCACCCTAACTAAAATCTTTAATGAAGCAAAATCTTCAACTGCTATTTTCAATTTACTTAACACAATACGATTATTGCTTTTATTATTATACTACTACTAACAAATTCTACCTGCATATCGCTCATTTACTAAAAGACTGTCATAAGTCAAAAAACACGAATTTTGAATTAATGATGCAAAATTATTCATTATGTCACGCTTCATATTGTGTAAAAATTTCATAATGATATCTTGTATAGTCTGCACGTGAGAACTATATGATTTCTTCTTTTGTCTGCAAAGTGGGAGCCAATTGAAAACTTTAAACGCGTTTTCTGCAAAATCGCGTTTTTTGAGTTATGACAGTCTTTTAGTAAATGAGCGATCTGTACATAACATTACTACAAGAAATGTTACGTTTTTTTTTTTTGTACAAAAAACCACTGCTTAGGTTATTGAGGTAGTTGTGCACGTAGGAAGAGAGCAGTAAATGTGCTGAGAGTATCTGAAACGAGAGAATGCAATAGAGAGGAGTCTTTCTCCGGTGTATTGCTGCAAATTATTATATCTTTCACATCTCTCTCTCTCTCTCTCTTTCTCTCCTTACATTACATTTGCAACGTTATTAAAATGTTTTGATTGCAATTACCTCAAACTGCTTTTATGAAGCGGAAATAACATTGGTTAGCCATATTGTTTATTGTTGTTGGGATAAAGGTTTTTGCTAACCAACCATATCTGCTAACTGCTACCGCTGCAACTACTTAACAATTGCAAGTTATTTTTTGTTTTGGTTTTTTTATGGTTATAGTTGGTTTATATCATCAGTTCATTGAAAGCTTTCTGTAGTTTTTGCCAGCAAGTGCAACAATTAGACAAACAAACCAAATATTGTGGTGTACTTTTGTATGTGTGTGTGCTTGTGTAGAGCTAACAAATACCAAATTTATACATGTTGTTTTTGTAATTTAGCTTATTGCTGTGTGAAAAGTAAAAATTATCTGGTTAAGTGGTCATAACCTCTCAAAGTTATTTTCATGTTTTGTCGGTTTCTCGAATGAGGCTCTCACACACAAAAGCTAACTGTTTTCTGTTTTATATATGTATGTATGTGAGAAAAGAATTAAAGAAAGTATGAATTAAGGTATGAAAAAAACTTTAAATTTAATATTTGGCAATATAATTACTCATTTTAGAAATTTTAAAAATTAATGGAATTTCTTTTTAAGAGTTTTCTAGAAACTTTTTATAGATTTTTCGAAATTCTTCATAAATTAGAAATATTTATTACAATTTTTTAAAAGTGTTTAGGATTTATTTTTAAACGTTTTTTCCCCCGAGATACTTAAAACTTTTTAGAGATACTTATGCCTGGTTTTCTCTATGCCAAATCCAGTCAAATTTGCCAACATGTTAACAATTTTACTTATCTTTCTCTCATTTTGATATGGACTATGACTATGAAAAGAGAAATCATTGCGTTTGGAATTGTTGTTGAATTTCTTTGTTAAAAATGCTTCTCCTAACAGAAAATGTAAGCAGAGAGAAGAAGCCATGAGAGCCAAAAGAATTTAGGTTGTGGTAGTTTCTTATTCCGTTAGATGAGTCTTAATTTTTGAAAGAGAAGAGAGTCAGAGTGAAACCAATGTGTGAGTATAGGAACAATGTGAGTTTGTTCTTACTGTTTATTTAAATTTGAGCGTTAGAGAGAGAGTGAGATCAAGGGAGAAAGAGAGAATGAAAGACAAAGGGGGGGCAAGGAAAGCTCTCTTTTATTATGACTGGTTTTCACTACGTCATATTTATTGGCAGAGAGCGAGAGAATTTCGTATCGATGGTCATACGTTGACCCCTCGTAAGTAGTTTTTCACCGCTTTTGGAAGAGACGTCAAAAGAGCAATAAATGTACATAAGGAGTATGTAAAATTGGTATTCAAATAATTTTAAATAAGAAAAAATGTTTTCGGAATTTTTTTTGTTTTTTATTTTAAACTTATTTTTATATATTGTTTTAGAGAAATTTATTGCATTATTGTCTTGTTTTCCAAAAGTGAGGAAAAAACACTTGCAAGGGGTCAACGTATGACCATAGATATATTAAATTTGCCAACCAAGGTGAATTTATACCAGGTGAAGTTACTAGCAACTCATTATTTTTCTTTCTTCGCGGTTAGTACCATAGGCTGTCAAAACCATTGTTTACTTTTGAATCTTTGTTTACGGGTTTTCTTCATTTTGATTCATTTATACGCAATGGGTTTAATTATATTTTTAGTGGAAAAGGGAACTCCTTTCTCATTATATAAAATTCTACCTAACCTTTTGCGATCCGGCACCATTAGCGCAAATAATTTCTAATTTTAAATGTTATATTCCAACACATTCTATAATTTATTCAATTAAAACATTTAACTAATATATATTTGATGTTCTTTTAGAATTAAATAATTTATACGCTACATTTAAAAGTAATTACGGGAGGGTATTCATACAACAACAACAACAGCAACATGTTACGCCAACGACGTATTAAGAATACACCATTAAACTATAATTCGAAGGAAAATTGTGATGAAGATGAGTATGAGGATGGGAATGAGAATGAAAGAGTTATTATAAAAGCGGAAGATTTATATAGAAATCCAGTGAGTGCATTTCTGGCGACTGCAGCAAGTGTGATCTTTTGGTTGCTCTATTGGATTGCGAAAGTTTTAATTTATGTAAGTAACTGTTAGAAAGAAATCAGAATTAAGAAATTTTTAAAATTTTCCTTATTTATAAATTATTAATTTTTTCAGTTTACTGGTTGTTATATCATTTATGGTTTCATATTTCCGCGGCGCATTGGCTATATGATTAATCATTTTATGCAACAATTTGAAACTGAGAATCGTTTCAAAGACGAATTGTGAATAAAATTTGTAATTCAACTCTAAAAATGTATATAGAAATTGAAAAACAGCCATTGCCACAACATTTAAAACCACCAGAAAGGAAATGCCAACGCAACCTGCAAGCAGTCATCAAATTCATTGAATCATATTTCGAGCATAGTTCAATACATGGCTATATTTATTTGGTTAAGCGTGAAATTACGCTATTCGAAAAGTGAGTAGAACCTGCAAATGTATGTAAATTTTCATATTTTATATTATTATTGTTATTGTTTTCAACAGATGCTTTTGGCTAGTATTCTTAATTATTTCAATGTGTTTTTGCACCATTGTGGCTTTACAATCTATTGAACGTTTCAATACAAAAAGTACTGTAGTGGGATTGGAGCGTGATTTTTACTTTTGGAATACATCATTGCCAAGCGTAACGATTTGTCCATTAAAGCGTTTAAATAATACACTATTCAATGCATATTACCGGTAGGTATAAATACATTCATATCTGCATATTTATATAGTACACTAAGCACTTGTTAGTTATACGTTTATAGATACATACATGCATACCTCAAATACAGTACATTTCTGATGATAATACTCATCTGTTGCTAATGATGTTTTAGCTAATTGGAAGTTAATTGAAACTTCAGTTCGTGGTTTTTTATGCTGAATGGTTTGAAGTAAATTCATTATCTTCTATGGAAAAGTGAAATTATTTCAATTGCGCATTTGATTTAAGCAATTTTGCATACCTATATGTGCTTTACAGTGGAGTACGGTGAACATGAATACGCCATTAACATGATTTACACGAAATATCATTTAGCACAAAGTTTAATCATCAACATGTTGTAAAATAGTCAGTTGTTCTTCGTTAGTTAGGGGCATAAAATTCATCCATAGCTAAATTGGCTGGCCATATTGCTTGCTATATTTTTTTTATTGTATAAGGCGGAAAGCTCAGTGATCAAAATTCGATAAAAATGAGATTGAGAGTATATTTTGAGCGCGTGCATTTGCATTTTCAACAAAAAAAAAAATATTCTATTGCAAATTTTGTGTTCAAATGGAAAAAATGCAGCACAACAATCTTTTTTCCCCACGTATTTGATTGCCAACGATTCTGCATTGTTTGAATGTTAAATGGAAAATTACTGTACTGTTAAAAAATTCTGTACTGTTAAACGATTCGGAATGTTAAATGAAAAGACTACTCTACTGTTAAACTATTCTGTACTGTTTCACTCTACTGTTAAAAAATTCTGTACTGTTAAACGATCCGGAATGTTAAATGAAAAGACTACTCTACTATTAAACGATTCTGTTCAGTTTGAATGTTAAATAAAAAAACTACTCTACTGTTATTGTTGTTGTGCTGTACACACGCGACTTCTTACCTATTTTTACCTGTCAACAGATTCGCATGAAACTAATATTTTATTACGCTTCACCACTTTGCCTTTCATGTGAATATGTTTACGTTATTATAGGTAAAAAGGGAGCTGAAATTCTTAGCGTATTAAAATATAGATTTGTTTAGTATATAACTATCAATCAGGCCTTTTTGGGAAAACGCCCATGAACAGATATTCCAGTTCCAATGTTTCTATCTCATAAAGAAACATGACCGCTTTGAGAGAGCTAAGCTCCTTATTTTATGTACATATATCCACTAATCAACAATCGCGAATGTGGTATTGTAGCTACAGGGAGCAATAGTGGGAGTACAATTACCCCTTAAACTTCATTTTGATACCAAAACCTTGCGTTATCCGTTAATGTTGTTTGTTTAAGAGTCAGCCCGTAAGATCAAAATATTGAATGAGCTCCTAATCTAAATTCTGGAAATCTTAGTTAACTTATCTAAGAAAGACAGTGAAATCGAAAGTGTTACATCTGGTTTTGGCAAAAACCAGGTAATGGCAGAGGGAGTATTAGAAAGTCACCTTCTTTTTCCGATTATTATAACTCCCCCAATATACTATATATTACATTTCTTAAATATCATTAAATTTTAATCATAATTTCTCCTGGCTGAATGATTTTGTGATTCCACAGCAAAAACCAACTAAACGACAATGAACATGCAATACTCTTTGACTTTCTCGAATCACTGGCAAATTCCACCTATATGAATTTCAAAAATATACACACTCATCCCAACTTGGATAGTATTTTGCAAAAATTAAATATTAAAACACAAAACTATATGGAACTCATCTACAATCTAACACATGATAGCTCACTGAAACACTATAAAGATGTTCAGAATTTGCAAGAGAAAATTTATTCAGAGGGGAATAGTGGATACGTTTATGCCTGGCAAGTATTAACTGAATTCGGTTTATGTTATGTATCAAATAGTCACATGAGCCGTAAGTACTCATCACATTATTTCATTGAGGGTAAATATCCAGTATTTAACATTGGGAATATAACATTTTCAAATGTTGTAACACGTGTACTATACGATCATGATCGTGAATTTAGTTTGATTGGATTTCGGAATACACCAATCGCTGTAAGTACGAAATAAAAACAAACTTAAATATTTTTATTGCACCCACCTAGAATTTATTAAAAATATGTATATGGCATTTTTGCTTTTCATACTTTTCAGGCTTTTTTACATAGCAGTTATGATGTGATGAGCTTTGATTGTAATCATTTTGATTACATATTGTGTATACGCGTTGAAGTTGAATCTATGGAAATAAATGCTGAAGATGATTTTGAATAGTTTAGTATAATTAATTAATAATCATTTAAAATTATTATAAGAACCATTTTGCAGTGGCGCTAGCATATTACAACGTAAATGTCGCTTTCAACATGAATCGAACTTAACACATTTTCCAATTTATACCCGAACTTTATGCATTCAAGAATGTCGCCTCGAATTAGTTTATAAAACTTGTCATTGTATACCACATTTCTATCCAAATCGCTGTAAGTATTCCAGTGCATTTGAAAAGAGAGAGAGAGAGAGAGAGCGGGAGAGATTGTGCTATCAATTGGCCAATCACAGTCGTTATTTACTTACTTATTTACAATTAAATAAACATGTAAACTCTCAATGTGCGCGGTCAGTGTTGTCACATAAAAAATTTTGAATAGTGGTGAATTGCATCCAAAAAGAGTGGTAGATTTAGAAAAAGGGTGATAGATTTTTTTCTCTTATAATCAGTGTGGCCAACTCAGCGCTTTTCCCGCTGATTTTAGTGCTTTTTGAAAATTAAAACGCGGAAAAAAAGTGATTTAGCGCTCTGCACGTTTTTTCAATTTAAAATATCTTTGAAAAATCGAAGAAATTTTCATTGATTAGAAGAATCAGATGTGTGCCCGTATTAGTGAAAAAATTTAAATGTATTGAGTTTCCTCTCACTTTTATAAGGAAAAAAATTTATTGCTTTTTTTAAGAAAATACGCTTTATTCTTCATTTTAGCGGATTTTGAAAAACAAATGTTGGCCACACTGCTTATAATGCTGCATTATAATATTCAAAAAAAAAAAAGTATTCTATTTTAAAAAGTATATTTTTTTTTTTGCAACAATTCTCATACAAACAAAAAAATATTGAGTTTTAAAACGTTCAGTTTTATTTCAAAAACAAAACAATTTATTTGATTTTCTGCTATGCTGAAAGAAATCAATGATGAAAAAGTTTGCTGAAACCAAAAAGTAGTAGATTTTGGGAAATAGTAATTAGTGGGTGGTAAAAATGGTAGAAGTCAAAAATGTCGAAAAAAATGGTACATCTACAATAGTTGTAGTAAAGTGAGGAACAGAATGTGAAACTGAAACGTGAAGTAACAATCTGTTTAAAGTAAAATGTATACATTTTCACTCAGCGACGCGTTTCTGACACACTTTGAAAGCAGTTTTTTTTTTTTGCACCCGGGAAGCGCACCCATTGTGTTTGATCACAATGAAAATGTTCACATTTTACTTTTAACAGATTGTTACTTCACCCTTCAGCTTCACATTCTGGTCCTCACTTAAAGTGACAGCACTGTGCGTGATAAAAACTCTTTAATAATGAACTATAAATTATAAAATTCTTTGAATGCTCTTTACTTTTCGTTATTTTTTTTATTTATACACTTAAAAAGTTACGTCGATATCCAAGGAAATTTGTAGTTACAGAAAATTGATAGATTGTGTAGGCCCAGATGCAGGTAAATTAAATGAAAACTATTTGTGTTTGTTTCATTTATTAAATTGTATATACTTTTTCTTATTTTTATTCATTTATAGTAAAGTTTCTAATGCTAAATGAAGACCTTGAAGCAGAAAATTGTATGGCTAGTTGTTTTCAAAACTGTCTAGATTCAATAGTGACTTTGAGAAATGATATGGTAAGTATTTGGAAATAGCAGAAATTTATGTAATAGCAAGCGGCTCTTTGTTTCTTCTGGGAACCATACGAATTTAAATATAAGATATGCAATTTTTTATTGTATTCACTTTTATTTTTACTCTTTCAGACCGAAACCCAACCGGAATATCTTTTTGGCGGCAATGGCATTAGTATTAGCATGTCTTCGACACCGACGAAACGTTTAAAACGTCAAGTGATTTTCTCTTTTACTGATTTATTGGGTATATGATATGTTATCGTCCCTGTGCTAGAATTCGTTGTGAAAGTTACCAATTCGTGAATGGAAATCCAAAATACTCGTAATATGAAATCCAAATTAAATGTGTAAATGTAGTTTACAATGGATTCTGTACTGAGGGTATAAATTTTTTATATGTACTTAATACTAAATTTTTATTATTTTATATTTACTTTTTCAATTTTATTAGTATCAATTGGTGGTGCTGCTGGTTTATTTATTGGATTCAGCGTTTTAAGTGTTATGGAAATGTTATATTTTTTTACATTGAGACTAATTTGGTATATGCGTGGTTATAAATTGTAAACTAATCACTTTTCTTTTGAATTATGCAGAAGTTACAAAATTTTATCAATAATCTAATTAAAAACGGAAACACAAATTTGCCAGAGATGTCATTAACTACGTAGTTTTAGAAGCACTGGTCTGGATTTGTTTAGTGTTTGGTAGATATTCGCAAACTAGTCAATGTTGATTGAATTGAAGTGAATATCAAATAGAACGATTTGCTGATCAATCTATTGCTAACTATAACACACATTCATGGAAAACTTATTTCTTACATATATACTTATTTCACTACATATTTTCTCTTCCTTCCTTTCTCTATAATCCGACATTGCTGCTACCAATTCCTCAAGTCTACATAATGTATACAATTCCACTATAGGTTAAAGTAATTTGTATTACTTCGAATTCAATAACTTTAAAGAAAATTTACCAATAGATATCTAACTTCAGAGTTTTAAAAACGCTAGCCTTAGTTTGCTTGATATTTAATATTTAGGTATTTGAATTTTTGATACACAGATTTAAAAAAGTATTTCAATACATATTTTAACTGTTCCATATCTAACCTCTCTTCTTGCACTATGTACCGTTGAATCCGTCATTGCTGCTACCAGTAACTTAAGCTTATTGTAACCTCAAAACATTATAATTCTAAGGTTTCTACTAGATGAAGGTTTAGGCAATTTGTTGCTCATGAAGGATTCAAGACCCCAGCTTATAATTTTGGTTGCCAAAATCTATGGATTTGGGCTCAGTAATAAGAAGGTTTAGGCATTGCACGGTTTGTTAGGTTTAACCTCAACAGCTAGTCACTATGACTGTCTAAGCCTAAGAATCTGTGGATGAGGATACAAGCTTTATGCCTCTTACTTTAGATTAAAGTGCCCAGCCAATATTTTTAACTACCTTACCTTAGTTAAGCCGTCACGAAATCAAAGCAAAGTCGCCGAAAACACAAGAATTTTACTTTTACTGGTGAATTTTTCTCAACGGAACTTTTTTGGACACTAAGAATTGGCAAAACTGTTTCTTACTAATGTGAAGGTTTCTTCGTTACTGTTTATTTTTTTCTCTCTCTTTTTCTCTCCATCTTCTTTTCCTAGCTCTCTTTAGTTCATAATCTTTGGTCTGTTTATGACGGAATAAAGAGAGCAGGGTTGCCATTTTCCTTACTTCAAAATGACTTCTCTACTCATTGATATATACATATATATGTATATAAATATATGCTACTATAGGACTCGTATTTTCTTTGTTTTTGTAATAGTTGCTCAACTTATAACTCTGAATTAAAAATCATCAAATAATTTATTTTTCAAATGATTTTTTTACAATAATGTGATTTTTATTTGCATTTTATTTCTCTCTTTATAAACAAATTATAGTAGAAATAAATGTTTTTCTGTTATAGTTTTTTTTTTTTTTTTTTGTTTGTTTTTTCTTCACTAAATTAAAAGTAATTAAATGTTTTATACTACTAATTAAGTTTATTACATAATATTTTGTATTATAATAATATAATAAGTTTGTATATATGCATAATATATTATAGGTTGTTTTTGTATTATAGAAATTTGAATAATTACAGCAAATTGGAAAAAAATAAAATAGAAAATTAAGCAAAAATATATTTCGTATTAGTAAAAAAAAAAAAACATTTCTGCTAATTTTAATGTATTGTATGTATGTATGTATTTTTTAACTATTACACAGCAAGCAAAATCACAAAGTGAAATGAAACTAAACAAATAATGTTCAACTGAACAAAACATAATAAAAAAAAACTAAAAACAAACGAGATTTTAACTAAACTTCTTCTTCTTATTTCGCTGCTTGTATTTCAAACTATTTTATGTATATCAAAATAAATTTTTGGATATTAAATCAAAAAATCAATAACTGAAAAATTTTTTAAATTTAACTGCAGTCCTATTTTTATATTCGTTAATTGTTTTTCATTTTTCTTTAGTAGTAGTAGTTACATAATTGAAAAATATATATATATATAAAAAAATATTAAAACACAAATTGAATTGCATCTCACACTTATTCAAATAAAAATTAAAAGCTAATGATTTAATGATTTTACTTTTTCTTTTTTTTTTTGATTTATCAAAGTAAATCGAAAAATCTTAAAAATGCTTGCTTGAAATCTTTGCAAAATAATCAACATAATTATTATTTATTATTCTTTTCAATTAAAAATACTTTTTCTTTAGAATTCTTCTAGATGTCATGTTTTTATTTTTGTTCTATTTTTAAAATTCCTAGAAAAAGTTAAATGATGAAGAAAATGTTTCGTTTTTTCGTTTTGGAGCAGCAGAGTAGTGCGAATTCTGTGTGAGAATTTAGCATTAATAAACGCGTTTTTATAATTGGAATTTTCTTTGTTTTTGAAATTTTTATATTTATTTTGTGTACTTGTTTTTCTTTATAATTTATGAAATTTTCTTTTTGTTTCTTTTTTAGATTGATTTTCAATTAATTAACATTTTGCACTTCACTCGTACTAATAATTTCATAATCTTTACCATCTGAAGATTCAGATTCGGATGGAGTGCCAGAGCTGTAAAAGAAATTTGATTCAAAATTAGAAGAAGATTATACAAAAATTCAATTTAAAATAATTTCGATACAAAATAATTATGAATAAGTCAATTTTCCAAGTTATTCAAATATTTCTTGTTGATATATATTTAAAGCATAATTTATAATATTTAATTTTTTAATGTTTTTTGTGAATTCTGTGAAATCGTATCAATCATTCTATCATTCGAAGAAAAATCTGAAAATATCTGCGTAATCAAATTCCATATGCTTCAAAAAAATTTACCTATAGATGTCGTTGACTGTATAATTTTAGAAGCACTGGATTTTTGTATCACATTTAACAAATATCGTTTACAGCGTAGCTTTAGAAGCACCAGTTTTAAAAGCACTTTAATTCAAAATAAGAACAAATTGCGAAAATGGACGTGGATCTGATATACTCCTATAAAGTTGTATCGGGGTGCCTTAGAGTGAAATCCTCAAGGTAACAGAAGGCGAGAAAACCCAAATAGTAGAAAGAAGTAAAACCCATTGCAACAAATCCCATTAGTTAGAAAATGCGTATGCTCTCCAATGAGGCATAGAACATACAAGTAAAGTAAAGTGGTAAAGTATGGACCGTAGTAGCGTGGCTACTGCATCGCTAAGTGACCCATCTGCTGGCGTGCTATAATAAGCTAATCATAGCATGAATATAAAATTTAAATCAATATCCTGGCAAAAAATTCGGTAAATCTGACACCAGAAAAACGTAAATGACTACAGATTAAATGAAAATTCTAGGCTTTGAGATATGTTTGACTTCACAAAGACATCACGATAAGCATTATAATATAGATTTTCCCACAAATTGAACAACTTTGAAACCAGAGTGGCCCACACTAAGCGGTACAATGTAGTGAAAAAGAAACTCAAAAGACTACAAATTAAGGAACAAATTTTCGCCTCTGTGCTTGACAAAACTGAAGCAGCCCACATTAGGCGCTACCTACAATAAAGATTCTCCAGAAATTGAGTAACTTTGGTACTAGAGTCTCAAATGGCTACAAATTGAAGAAAATCTGTTATATTTGAGATATTTTTAGCTTAATAATGCTCCACACTGGGCGCTATAATACAATTTCGTAATAACAAATCCTTAAAATTTATTAAATAAACTCAAAATAGCTACACATTAAATGCAAATAATGCCTTTTAAATCGATTTAGCTTGCCTAAGCAGTGAGTCTTTTTTAGAAGCATGTGGCTCAATAGAGAAAAGAACTTTCTCTGTTGTGATGTGTTAGATTATTATGGAATTCATTAGTTTGTAAAACGCTGGAAGCAACACAAATTAATGCTAGCAATTCACACAACACCACAGAGTTTTAGCCATGAAAATAGCGGTAGTATAAAGTCACGCAAACAAAATTCCAACGGTGGGAATTAAAAAACATCATAATGATTTTGAGCCTATATGCATTCCATTTTTAAGAGCATGTCTTGAATTAAAATTGAGTTAGATTATAAGTCATAAAATCTACAATCAGATATTAAAATGCGATACAGAAATATTCTAGTTGTGGTGAGTTTAGAAATTGATATATTTTAAATACTTTGAGTTCCACTAGGATATTAAATCGAACTTAACCAAAACTTCTTCAACTCAATACTAAGAACTAATAATATTAAAGTTTTCACTGATATCAAGTAAATAAGAAAAATTAATGAATAACCGGATTAGTTCAATTTTATACTATGTTCAATCACCTATTTTTATGTTAGTCAGTTGCATTTTATTTATTAAAATTATAAAATAAATGTTTAGTTTTTATGTGTTAAATTAAAGCGCATTTATTTCGAGACAATAATAATAATAATAAATATTTATAAAGAATTAAGTTTAAAAATAAATATGATGAGATTAATTGAAAAAGCAATTTATAATATACACACATGCAAAAAGGACATATAAAAAACCAATTCTGTATTAGCCAATAAAAAATAACGTATGATATTGTATAGTAGCAATTAAAATGCGAGACACCTCACCCTTTTGCATCGGATTCTGCAGCAGCTTCACCGCTGCTATGTGATTCTTCTTCAGCATCACCAGTGGCGTCACCATCTACATTGCGACGTCTCAACTCCATATCGGCATCGTGTTCTTTGATTTCTTCAATTTTTTCAGGCTCTAGTTGATCAGCATCAGGAGCAGTATCTTCTTCAGCATCGCTATCTTTATCTTTTTTCTTCGATTTCGATTTGGAACGTTTTTCAGACTTGGATTTATCATTATCCGCAACATATTTACTCTGAAATGGAATATGTTAACTCAAAAATTTCTACACAATAATTATAAACCACAATTGTATTCGTACCTCATAAAGTGGCCAGAACGATGCGAAGAATCCCACATCCTCTGTTAAATTGGGAAATATCCAGAAATGCATTTTTCCCGCAGTCAAAGCCCAAACAACAGTGAATATAATCATACGGACTATAGTGAGCGCCAGTATGAATACAAGGAAACCTGCAGCAGCCACCGACAAATAGTAGACACCTTTACGCAACATTTGCGGCCACAGTGGGAAGAGGCAAACGCCAATGGCGCCTAGTACCACAATCAAACCGAAAATCCAATAATGTATTGGAACGGGATCATAAATCCAAACGTATGCCTCGGAACCATCAACAAATAGCTGCTCGGGATGCATATCGAGGCGAATTTTACGTTTGCGTTTTTCCTTCTTATCACCACCTGCGCTGGTCGCCTCCTCACCGCCATTATTAGCGCCACTAGCTTCTGCCTCAGCTTCAGTGTCTTTCTTGGAACCGGCATCTTCTTTTTTACTTGCAGTAGATTTCTCTTCTTTTTTCGATGATTTTCCTGATGCTGCTGCGGCACCGCCACGTAATTCTTCCAATGTTACTGGCACTTTTTTAGCGCGATGGTAAAATTTATGCTCCAACATAATATCGAGTAGCTCGATGGCGTGCTCACGTGTCTGGAATAGAGCATCGTCACCTTGCGCAAATTTCGATTTCATTAGCGCATCAATAGCTTTATTCGATGTGAAGTATTGAACGTTGTGGTTCAGAAATTTGGTTTTCTTTGTCTTCACATATTTTTTCATCCACTTGGCAACTTTGTACTCATCTTTTGAGGGCTTGTCTATCTCCTGCTCACCGGGGCCGGAGTACTCCTGTGAAAAAAAATTTCAAAAAAGAAAAGTTTATTTTAGTTTCTAAAATATAAATGTAAATAAATGGAATAGGAGGTTGTGGATAAATCCTTTAAGCACTTCTCTATAAAAATTTCAATCAGAAATCGTTGGTCTTGAATTAAAAAATTTGTTTACAGGAACGAAAAAAAACTAGCAGCTCCACCCACCCCTCCACAACCTATGGCATGATTTTTAAAAGGAACTGAAATTTCAAATGCAAACATTTAAACAAACAACAGTTTTACTAAAAAAAAAAAACAAAGAAATTAACATCATATTTCTGTTGTATGTACATGCGAGAGAGAAATGTAAATAATTTAATAGACAGTCAGCTCAGAGAACGAATGTATTTACAGTGTATTGCGTAGAGTTTAAGAGTCATTGGAAACAAACGCCTGTGATTGGTTAATTGAGAGCATACCGTGGTTTATTTTCGTTCTAGCTCGAAACCTTTCAATTCGTCGAGACTTTTTGGGAATTTTACATGGGAGTCCCTTGAGATTTTGGTTGAACATGAGTTTTATGAATTTTTATTTTTTTAATATTTAAGTCAAAGATGACGCGAAATATTTGGAACGTTTCACTACTTTTCCAAAATGGTGAGCTTGTAAGTTTTGCAACCTTCAGTGCAAGTTTTAAATAAGTATCTCTTACATTCTCACTTCAGTATATGTAAATTTAAGCATTTTCAAAACAAACGCGTCAGCGAATACTGAATAATTCACACTTTAACTTATCACATATTTTATATGTTTGAAGTCAATGAAGTTTCTCAGTGAAAACTATGAAATTTGCATGAGAAAATGTAGTAAAAACAAAAAATATTACATTATATTTACAAAAAAGCCGCACCTACATAATTTTTTCTATATATAATTAACAAAAGCGCAAATCAACTTAAAAAAAAAGAAAATCAAAGGAAAATTAACATAACAAAAAAGAAAAATAACACGTGAATTATTAAAAAAAATATGTGTCAAGCCAAAATAGGAGAACACGCAAAGCAAAAAAGAAATAGAATAGTAAGAAAACTTGAAAATTATTTACGGATAGTCATATGTAGATTTTTAATGTAAGTACGAAAAAAAACTTTGCCACGAAACTCATTTAATCATGATGAAATTAAAGCGAGAAAAAAAAATAAAAAAATAAATATATATATATAAAAGTATATAAAATGCAGCAATTCACTTGATTGACTTTACACATACAAAGCAATAAGTATTAATTTTACATTAAAATTTGTTAAGCAAAGAGTTAACCCACTTCACAATCCTCAATGATTTGCTCCTCCTCTTCCCAATCTTCGTCCATGTTGTTGGTGATGATGTGTGAATTATGTATATATTTTGATTTTATATAAATAAACTTATGGTTAAAATTATAAAATATAAAACTATTTGGCTTCTAAATAAATCCGATTAATTTAAAAGTTAAGTAAAGCGAGAACCGATTTGTAAAGCTAGAAAGTTTATACTGAATCACAACAATTCCCAACTAAAGTGTGCTTCGTTTGCTGCAAAAACAACAACAAATACTACAACAGCAGCGAAAAACAAACTTTCCCCAGTCACAACAACAACTACAAATATTAATACTAACAAAAGCCAAGTCAAGTATGAAGACAAGTAAAAAACAACAACAACAAAAAACCGTAGAACTCAAGTAAGACAAAATTGAAGTAAAGAGTGGGGAAGAGCAATTGCGAGGGGAGAGCAGAATGACTTAGTAAGTCTTAGTATAAAATTCTCATATTAAAAAAAAGAGTAAAAAACAAAAAAAAACAAACTCGTTTTAGAGCGCCTCACGATCTTTATGATGATGACTGTTATTCTGGGCAGCTTAAAGCAACATCACACGTATATACATATGTATGAATGTTTGTATGTATGAGAGCGCTTTAGTATTCATCAGTGTGCCCAACTCAGCGCTTTTCCCGCTGATTTTAGTGCTTTTTGAAAATTAAAACGCGGAAAAAGGTGATTTAGCGCTCAGCTTCAGTTTTTTCAATTAAAAATATCTTCGAAAAATCGAAGAAATTTTCATTGTCTAGAAGTATCAGATATGGGCTTGTGTTAGTGAAAAAGTTTAAATACGCGTTTTATTCTTAATTTTAGCTGATTTTGAAAAACAAAAGTTGGCCACACTGGTATTCATACACACGTGTGTCGGAGAGTGATATGTGGAGAATAGATATTGGGCCAAATAATTTTTGGTTTGAATAGGTACATAAATGTATGTATGTAAGTATGTGTGTGTATACGTTATAGCATATGGAAACAAATAAATTGTTGTTTATTATGAACATTGTTATTGTTATTCCAGCTGTTTGAGAAATACGTCATCGTTTCTTTTTTTGTTGTTACTGTTGCTAATATTGCTAAAGACAGAGAGCAGCAGAAGCATGCAATTTTTTTCATATAGAGAAAAGATGATTTTCAGGTCAGTTTAAAAGAAAAATTGGCATACAAATATGGTGGGGTGTTAAATTTGACAATATTTCTTCTCATTGATCTCATGTTCTGATAGGTATATAAATTTTTTGATTTTAGTTAAATACATGGGTATATTAAAATGTGCATTCAAATTTGAAATTAATAGTTTCAATATTTTTACCAAATAAGCATAATTCAAGCTAGAAAGAAAGGAAAGCAATTTGGTATATCTTAATTAATTATGAAAATTCAAAAAATTTTTCTTAAAAAATATACCAATCCTCTCAGATTAGATTATTTCATAAAATATACAATTAATTTTAAAAATTCTGTTGTTATCAGCAGAGAAAGTATTGTTGTTGTTATTCATTAAGTTCTGAAGCTTCCAAAGAAAGCCTCTAACCCATAAACGGAGAAGAAATATTAACCCATTAAGTCCGAGAGAAAAGCGGTTAAAAACCAAAAAATCTCCAATCAAATGTCTTTATCGTCACAAATTCAAACAGCAAATGGTATTATCGAATTTTTCGTATTTATTTAAAGTTTTTCTCTTCCCGTTAGAACAACTAGTGATTACGTGTTCTGGTAACTTTTTTTATCTGCATTAAAATATATTCCTTTTTTGTGCTTATACGCATCATTAGGAATTAATGAGTTAATTTTGTGCATTTTTTTACAACGAACTAAATAAAGGAATAAATCCTTGATAAATAATGTCAAGGATGTACCTATATTCAAAACCTGGCAAAGTTAATTTCATTTGATCTAAAAATATTTTTTTTTTATTATTATTATTATTATTCCTCTCACTGTTTCCATGCAAAACTCAAAATCATCAATTAGTGTTATAAAAATACATATTTTTTAAAATTATGAATACCTACTTAAATAAATGCTGAAGATTTATTTTTATATTTACTATTGCGTTGTATACAGAATAATGTAAGCTCGTAGGAGGAAAAAAATTTAAATGCATTTTTCCAAGTATTTAAGTATTTCATACTCAGTAATCTTGGCTTTCTTTTTCATCATAATTGTTTTCAGTAAAAATTCTGTTTGCATTTAGTTTTTATGTAGTTGTTGCTATTGATACAGCTACTATAAAGAGTATCTCATCAACATCTCTGCTCCCAATTGTCATAGAAATAAACAGTAGTAGCAGTAGCTACGTAGCGTAAAAGATCAAGCGCAAAAATCTGATTTAAAGCAGCAGTATAATATACAAAAAAAAGTAATAAATAAATATATGAAGCAAAGTACAACGTCATCAAAACAAAAACTACAAAAAATATTTAGAAGAATAAAATAAAATATTGTATAATGAAGCAGAACGAAAAAGAGACGTGGTATTTTATATATTTATTATTGAAAAATAAAAGAATAATAAAGAATAAAAAAATTAAATTAAATGATATACAAGTAAATATAGAAAATTAAAATAAGAAATTACAAGATTTAAAGTATCATAGCAACGAGTATGCATACGTCAGTAAGATCAATTTCAATTTAATTTGCCTTATTTCCTTATGCAAATCACTTCGAACTTGTATAAATAGATTCAATATAATAATTGCCATGCAACTTACTGCAGTTTTTATCTTGAAATATTTTTGAGGTTTTCATAAGATAACTGCGAAGAATATTTCTTGATCAATGTTATAAAAACTGTATAATTAGCGCTTGTTTACATTCATTTACTTTCCTTTCTTTTATTTTTTTATTGAGATAAGACAAATGCTGTTGTCTTTGTAGTTTATGCCGTTTTTATTATGCTTACGATAGCTTCTTATCGTCTAGTCGACTTTAGGTTAATTCTTAATCATACTCCAATAATGCAAAGCAGATCGAAAGTTGTACGCTTTTACTAAAATCATTGGATTTGTAATTGAAATTTAAAGCAAATTATTAGTTTTATATTTTTTTAAGCCCCAGATGCATAACAGATTTTATATACTTTATCTCATTGCATCCCATTCTCCCACTTAGAAGGACGCAGAATAAAAAACTCAATAGAACGGATCCTTTATACAAAGAAAGCAAAATCAATGAACAACGAATTTACATTGTTATATCGATAGAAATCCAAATACTAGATTTGGCAATCAAAAATCGTATAGAGCTAGATGGGTTAAAGGAAAAACCAACAACAATGGCATTATTGAAAGAGAAAGCATGCCGCGTTAGGATATTTTCTCTCGCATTATCAAATGTCAAAACATTTGAAAACTAACAATACAAAATACGAAAAAGTTTGAAATGCCCTGGGCTTAACTCAACTGGCTTTTAAATGGAGTCGTGAAGAAATTTGAAAGTCATTGTCAATAACTTAATTGGTTCAACAAAGACGAGAGAAAATTTTAACCAAATCCTTAAATACTTGAATAGAAAAAAAACTAAGCAAAATTTAGATGAAATAAAAGGAAAAGGCAAATTATTGGCTAGTAATGGCACAAATTGAATAAAAGTTCATAATCCAAGATCATAAATTTACACGTTGTGTTGCAAACGCATTTTGGACCTCTCTCTCTGTATTCGCAATCGAATATTATAACAAGTTAATTAATTAAATTAAAACTTAATACAGATGCATATCTCAAAAATTGACCCTTTAGCATTCCAGAAAAATTTCTGAGAAAAATATTAACAGTGAAATCAATAAGTTCGGTGTGGTGTTTTTTGAGGAACAGCTTCGAAAATATTACGCAGTTTGATTTTTTCAAAGATTTTTTACGGCACAAAACTTAATATTAAGTTTATATTGTTGGCAAAACACTATAGTCACAAATTAAACAATTGTTCAAACATTTATTTACAAAAAGTACCTAGTACAGAACAATAATGTTTACATATTTAGTAAAATGTTTACATTATTTTGTACAATAAGCAAAATAGTGTAAACTATTTGATGCCACACTCCCCTCCTGCTACATAAATAATAACAACTGCTGTGAGGGTGAAAAGGGCATGCTTCCAAAAACGTTAACCTTGAGGTTTTTTAAAATCTAGAGTTCCCAAGTATTTTTTGTATTAAATACTAATTTAAAAGCAAAACAAAAACTAACCTTGAAAAATAATAAAAAATATTTAGTGATAACTGTTGCTGATTAAAAGAAAAATAAAGATTTCCATGAACAGTAAAAGGAACGATTTATGATTTTATGATTACATTTAACATTATGTATTCAAAAGGCAATATGACCCTAAATCACACACCAAACAACTTCAACAAACTATAAACGCCATTTTCCGCAAAAACTCGTTTGAAACGAAAAGTAATCGTACAATGTCATATACTATTTCAATCGATATCGAACTGTAGGATATGGCTAAAGCGGATTTAATGCACAAGAGGACGCCGCTTAAGACCTACCCTTACCATGCACATATGCACAGGAAATGATGCAGCAAATAGTTAGAACCGAAATTAACAGATGTGTGCATAGCAAAGCAACTAAAAAGGAGCAAGCATTTTTCACCCTCCCGCGTAGAAACAGGCAGCAAATCGAAGATAAATAACATGAATATTGATATAAAGCAAATAGCAAACATTAAAAAACTAATGCCAACTCTACGTATACAACTTAAAAAAACACAAGGAAATACAGAAAAACTCCCTCCCTCAGAGCGAACCGGAAAATTATCAATTTTCACAATTGTAATAACAACCACAGAAAATTCATTGCAGGTGATATTTTTCTTTGCTTCATGTGATTGTGAATCACAAAAGCGTTCAAAGCGTACAGAATGCAAAAAAAAAAAACAAGAGCCTCAACTGAACAAACACACGACGACGAAAGAAAAGGGAATATTTTTTCAGTTATCAGCAAAAAATAAATGTTCACTTAATTAATTTAATTGAATCTGTTGTTAGTTGCCATTTAAAATATAAAAAATAAAAAACTTAAATTGAAGAAAAACCCAAATAATAAATTCGCAGATACAATAAAAGAAATTTCTACAGATTCACCAAAAAAAAATGTATGCAAAACAAAAACAAATTATCAAAATAAAACAAAACGCAAAAACAAGCATGCGAGTATGAAAGAGAGCCTGAGTCTATCACGTCTCAAATACAATAACTAGAGTAAGTGAGAACGCAGATCGCAGATACATGTATATATGTAGTGGCTAATGTGTAGGGGCTCTCTTGCTCTTCCTTTTTTTTTTCAAAGTATGTAATAATTTTCTTCGCTATCTTTTTGTGTAACTTATTAATTTTTACACAATTCGCACTTTTTTTTCCGTCCGTCTGCAATTCAAGTAATTGCTTTTAGATAACAAGCTATAATTAATTCCCACGAGTTTTTACTGGTCTGCGAATTTATAACAAAAAATAACCAAAAACTTACATCTTTGCGTCTTCTTGTGCGTTTTTTCTCTGACATATTTTAGCAGTGCTTCAATAATATCCAAATGTATTTGTCGAATTTTTATTAAATTGTATTTTCTATTAAATTTTGGGTATTTGTAAAATTGCAATAACTTTTTATTTTTTTATATTCTTCTTTTCCTTGCGTGTACAGCGAGCTTGACAATATTCCGTTTTTGCTGTTTCACATCAAATTAAAAAATGATTTCGTATGTTTAAGAGTGTGTATATGAAAAAAAAAATTAATACGTACTCTGTCAGCAATGAAAATAGTTTATTTTTTATTTCCCTATGTGTGGAAAGAGAGCAGCTAGTCAGAATTTGGCAAAGCATGTGAGCTGAGTTAATGTTAAAGTGAAAAGCATAGCGTGTTTATAACTGTAACAATGAGAATGAATAGACATTAGTGCTTTTTACGCATAAGACAGAAAGAGCTGCATGTATATGAACAGACCTTAAGGTGGACACACAATGTTTTATTATCATTGAGGTGGAGAGAAAATGTATTAAACAGCTGTTGGAGCAAGTGCAAAATTATGCAGTGCTTGAATAATAAAAACAAACACATTTTGTATGCAGATTCGTATAGGAAAAAATTGAATTAAAAGAAAAGCGATTATTATAAAATACTAAAAACAAAAGAAAGAACTACTGCACTTATAAGCAAATACAACTCGATTAAAAAAATAAAGTGACACTAGAGAAAAGCTACCAAAAAATAATAGCAAACCTTAATAACTTTTGAAAGTCAAAAATGATTCCTGCGCGTTTTCCACTGAAACTATTACTAGGAATGACTGCTTGGCGAGCGGTCTTACAACAACAACGCACACAGCATGCTATGCAAATAAAACGTGCTGAGTTGTATAAGGTATAAAAATATAAATTCTAATCACTCTCTTTAAGTAATCACCCCCTTTAACTAAACAATTTCTTCCTTCACCCAAGAAATGCTTTCGCATACTCGGTGTAGACGACTCGGCCGATCAGAATAGCGTACGTCGCGCGTATATTGATCTCGTAAAGAAAGTTCACCCTGACTCTGGACAACCCGAAGCTAGTGCTGAACGTTTTCAAGAAGTAGATGAAGCTTTCAAGCTACTACAAGAGAAATTCGCTAAAAACCGTCGTGGTATCTTCGAAGACGAAGAAGAAGAAGTCTTCGATATACGTCATACCGCACCACAGCATCGCCAGTATTTGAGCTTTGATGGCGTTGGCATTGGTAATCCTTTCCAGCGTCAGAAACAGTATCAGCAGGTAAAAGCCATGAAAGCTCAAGAGC
Organism: Toxonevra muliebris; assembly: GCA_963691655.1. NCBI lineage: Eukaryota > Metazoa > Arthropoda > Insecta > Diptera > Pallopteridae > Toxonevra > Toxonevra muliebris. The sequence continues at coordinate 5,362,349 of OY829329.1, forward strand.
GTGTACTCAATCATAGGCTGGAGAAATCACAAGCAGGTGAATGCTCGCTTATGAAAAAAGGGAGCTACTATAAGAATCATGCTATCAAAACCAAATACGGGTTTGACCGTATCGTTGAAGATCTTATACAGGAAGCAATGTCAAAGGGTGACTTTAATAATCTTACCGGCACAGGCAAACCGCTCACTTCTGCTCAAACGCAAAATCCTTACTTGGATTTTACTACACACAAATTGAATAAAATCTTGCTGGATAATGGTTTCACGCCTGAATGGATTACACTACAGCGTGACATTCGCGAGGCTGTGAAGAATTTGAAAGAATCATTAATTGCAGAGCGTGCCTTCTTCGGTGAGTATCCATTTGCGGATGCCGAGGAGAAGGAAGCATGGCAGCAAATACTCCAGCGTTTCGAATATGATGGCAAGGAAATAAATAAAATGATTGATAAATACAATTTAATTGTCCCGATTTTACAAAATCAACTATTTCGTTTGAATATGCGAGAGCTGTCTGAGAAAATTTTGAGTGATCCGAATTTGGCAAAGAACTTCAAGCGGCCCTCAGCAAAAGAGAAGGCTGTAGAGCATAACGCTGACGTGGCGGGTGCTGGCAGATCGAAATCTGATTTCTTTTCATTGATTGGTTCATTATTTTAAATGCATACTTCCTAGGAGAAGTATGTACTATGTGATATTTTATGAGTTTATTAAATGAAATTTGTTTATTTGTTTGATATTTCTATGTTCGTTTTGTATTGATTATTAAAATATAATGAATCTGATATTTATACCTAATTTTATGTTTATTCATACTTTTTACTAAGGAAGTACTCTTGAGGCTTACCAATCCTAAAAGATATCGAAGTATTAGAGAGTCCACAAATGTTCGTATCCTGCTGAAAAATTCGCCCTAAATTTAATCAAACATCGATATGTACATACATCTATATATTTCGGATATCTTTAAGATATCTCTGTATGCTAGCGTATACGAGCGTATTGTGTCTTAAGAGCTATGAGTAAATATTCTTTAACGCTAAGGGCTCACTAAGTATTCATTTTATGAATACACTTTTCCCCTCCTTATTTAATTTAACTGCCCCAGTGGCCAATAAACGCAAAGCTTTAGGGAAAGCAAAATGTTCAGCCACTAGTATGCGGTTGCTCAGTGTTTCTTCGGTATCACCCTGTATAATAGGCACACGTGATTGTACAATTATGGCACCAGTATCGACACCCTGGAAATAGAAAATACAAAGTTTTAATTGACCCTGAAGAGTTTCATTCATTTCCCTTTCGCATCATACCTCATCCACAAAATGCACCGTGCAACCCGCTTCTGTATCACCCGCTTCCAACGCTTTCTTCTGCACATGTAAACCCGGATGCTTGGGCAACAAAGATGGATGGATATTCACCAATCTGCCACGCCATTGTCGCACAAATTGTTCACTTAAAACGCGCATGAAACCAGCCAGGCATATCAAATCCACAGAGTGCTTCACCAAATGTTTGCTCATCTCAGCATCGAAATCTTCGCGCACTTTGAAGTCTTTATGTGAGACCACCAACGTAGGAATACCAGCATGTTTTGCCCTCTCCAAACCCATTACCTCAGGCTTATTCGATATGACTAAAACTATATCGGAGTAAAGTCCCTGGGATGAATCATGCGTGGCATCGATTAGCGCTTGCAGATTTGTACCCGAACCGGAAATTAATACCGCCACACGCTTACGTGGTGCATTTACATTTTGTTTGACTTGTTGCAGCGTTTCTTCGAAGTTCGCTACTGTTACCTGTGGCGCATTTGGTGACTCTCGTTGCGCCACCATGCCTACTTTCGTAGCACGCTCGGTATACTGTAATTGTTTCAAAACTTCTGCCGCATTCTGTGGATTAACCACTAAAACCATACCGAGCCCACAATTATATGTGCGTTGCATTTCCAACGGTTTCACATTACCCTGCTCTGCTAGCCAGCCAAAAACTGGTGGTATATTAAATTGTCTGGCATCTAAGTGCACGCTTAGCTTTTTAGTCAATACTCGTGGTATATTTTCGATGAGACCACCGCCGGTTATGTGTGCCATTGCCTTGACCAAACCTTGTTCGATTAGTGGCGCTAATGCCTTAACATAGATTTGGGTGGGGCGTAGAAACTCTTCACCAAAGGTCCTATCGCTGAAAGGCGCTTTGTCAGCGAAGGTGACGTCGGCTTGTTTCATTACAGCGTGCACCAGACTGAAGCCGTTGCTATGGACGCCGGAGGATGGGAGACCAATGAGTATATCACCTGCTTTGATTTTATCTGTATGCGGAAGTATGCGACGCTTTTCAGCGATACCTAGTGAAAACCCAGCGAGATCGTACACTTCGGTTTCGTATAAAAGCGGCACTTCGGCAATGTGGGTTTCTGAAAATTGGAATGTTTTTAAATATCTATTGAATATTTAGAGGATGTATTTTAAATGTAAAACTGCAAAAATCTGTCGTGTGAAAACCTCAGATCGTCGAAACCAGGCAGCACTGAGCCCTGTCCAAACCTCCTCAATTTTCAACTTACCTACCAAACTGCAGCCCGCTTGCCTCGCCCCTTCACCCACACCTGCCGTAATTGATTTTGCAGTCTCAGTTCTCAATTTACCACACGCGTAATAACTCGAAAATGTATATGGCTCTGCACCATTACATAAAATATCATTTACACACATGGCCACCAAATCAATACCAACTGTAGAATTGCGGCCAGTTTGTTGAGCAATTTTTATTTTAGTACCAACACCATCAGTCCCTAATACCAAAACAGGATCCTCATAAGTCTTGGGTACACGTGTCAAACGTCTGCCAATTTGTGACACAAAAGTTTCGCCTCGTTTCTGCGCTGTAGCACACAATTCTTGGGCGAGTGCACGATTATGTGATTCATTTAGGGTTACGCCATGCTTGGCTATCACACCGAACTTCTCAGTTACTTTTTCTAGCAGCTCAACAAAATTCCGAACTTCGATTTGTGTCTTTTGTGTGCTCGCAGCAATTTTACTTTTCAACACTCCCAAAACTTTAGCACCTTTCAGAATCGATTTCCAAGCAGTACTCGTTTTTGGCACTACCAAGACCATACCAATGCCACAATTGAGATTTTGCAGCATGGTGTCAATGGTTAATTGCAACTTTGCGGCAAGCCAACCAAAAACTTCGGGTACTTTGAGGTCACCAAAGTCTAACGAGACTTCATAATCGGCGGGTATAATCCGTTGTACATCGGCGATCAAACCGGTTGTAATGTGCGCCAGAGATTTTACCACATGACCTGCTCGGAGAAGTTGTAGCACTTGCGTGACATAAGTTTGTGAGGCTGCAGCGAGCTGTTCACCTATGGAAAAAGTTTAGATTTTAGCTTAGTACTAATAAGAGATGCCCCTAGCAGTTTCGTCTACACACCCAAAGTTTTTGTTGTATCGCCAAACATTGACTTTTGTCCAAGATCAATATTGAGCGTCTGCAAATGTTCGAGTATAGCGTTAAATCCAGCACAATGCAAGCCATTTGCAGGTAGCGATATAAGCAGATCACCTTCTTCGTACAGCTCAAACTTGGGCAATTCGGCACCTGCTTCTACAACACCTACACAATAGCCAGCAATATCATATGCACCCTCTTCATAGACCGAAGGCATCTCTGCAGTTTCACCACCTTTGAAACACAAATATTTCAAATATCTCGTAAATAATGTCTTTTGTCACGCCTTAAATGTTACTCACCCAACAGAGCACACCTCGCATCGCGGCAACCTTCGGATATACCCTTAACAATTTGAGCTGCTACTGGTACTTGCAGTTTTCCGCAAGCAATATAATCTAAAAAGGCTACCGGTTCCGCACCAGACTCGAGTACATCATTTGCGCACATAGCACAGAGATCATAACCAATGTTCACATAGGTTTTTTGTTCCAAGGCAAGCTTAATTTTGGAGCCTACACCGTTGGTGGCCTCACAGATTACTGGGTTTTTATAGTTGAGCTAACAGAAATATGAGACTTTAAGGCTGTATAGATAACAGTTTGATTTGCATATTACCTCATTCAATCGAAAAAGCCCACCGAAACCGCCTATCCCTCCTACGACTCCGGGACGTAGAGTACCAAGTGAAAGCGGCTTAATGCGTTGTACTAAATCATCGCCGGCATCAATATCGACGCCACTACCTCTATATGAAAGCGAAATACTTTCGTCTTGTGCTTGTCTAATAAAAACAGAAATTAAACCGCGTTAAATTTTGTAAAAAATTTATTAAAAACTTATATTCGATTTAATAGTTACATATTTTTATAAGCCTTTGCGCCAATATCAGTTCGATATTGTGCACCGGAAAATGTTATATTGCGGCACATTGTAGTGGCCTCCGTAGCTGCTTGATGGAGAGTCTTATTCACAGCTACCGCAATTAATACACGCCCACCATTGGTGACATATTCGCCCTTAGCGTTAACAGTAACACCGCTATGAAAAACCATAGCATTATCACCGCTACTGCATTCGTCGGTAATGCCTAAAATGAGTGGGAAACATATTATTGTCACTACCTTAGTTAGGCTTCATAGTTTTAAAAACCCCTTACCCTTAATAGAACACCCCTTTGTGGAAGTTTCTGGATAGCCCGCACTAGCCATGATCACACCAACTGCTTTGGCATTTTGACGCCAATTCAATGTTATCTCATCTAAACGATCATCAGCACAGGCACGCATAACCTCAAACAAGTCTGACTCCATTAAAGGCAAAATAACTTGTGTCTCTGGATCACCAAAACGACAATTGAATTCTAAAACTTTTACACCATCAGGTGTCAGCATTAGTCCAGCATAGAGTACACCACGATAAGTAATACCCTCTGCTTTCAAGCCATCAAGAGCCCGTTGGAAGACCTCCTCTAAAACAGTGCTACTCAAAGCTTCCGTCAGAAAGGGGCATGGCGCATAAGCACCCATACCACCAGTATTGGGTCCTTCATCGTTATCTCGCAAGCGCTTGTGATCTTGCGCGGGCAACATTAAACGTATCGATTTTTTATCGGCAAACGCCAATAGCGACACCTCTTCACCCTGTAGTTTTTCTTCAACCACCAAAGTTTCACTGGCAGCACCAAATTTTTTCTTACCCAAAATTTCATCAACCGCCGCGCAAGCTTCGGTAACATTCTCAGCAACAATGACACCTTTACCAGCTGCCAATCCAGATGCTTTGACCACAAGTGCACTTGGGGTGCTAAGGGATGATTTAGTTAATGGGTATAAATTATTTCTACTTGATTGATTAAATAATCAATATGAAATTTGAATAATCAAGATCGTTTCCCTGAAATTTTTGCTTTGCTAACTTTAAAACTCTTTTAACCCTTTCGGTACCATAAGAAAACCAGAAGAGATAGCATAAAATCGGACTCGTTTTCACCAGCACCACTTCTTGTTAAAATTTTTTTATTTAAAAACAGAAATTTTACGCAACTGAAGAACTAGATTTATATGGGCCAACGGCGATCCTGTGGCCCACAATAGGGATTTTTACGAGCTTTTTTAATATCTTTTCATTGGATATTTTTCACAGATAGACAAAGTCTTCTGCTATTAATGCGATGGAACAAACCAAGTACAGATTCACTTTTAAAATTGGAAGTATTTGGACAAATCAAAAAATTGTGAGCTTTTTTTGTTTTAGTTTAGGTGACTCTGGTACCATCAATTAGGTAACAATTTTTTAGATTTTTTACTAATCATTAAATTCATTAAAATAGTTTTTGAAAAAAAACCGAAAAAATGGATTTTAAGTCACCGGTGACCAAGGAATCCTGAAAGGATTAATTTCTACTTAATCGTTTTGTCAAATTTTCGATTAATCTAAACTGTTTTTGTTTTGATTGCACACCTTTAATTTCGTTTTCTATTAAACTACAATAATTTACCTTTTTATAAATTGTTTTGCCTTTTTCACGTCTGTGAAACTTTCATAATGTGCCGATGGTATTTCATAACGTTTCATAAAGTCCTTGGCCCACTTTTTATCGGACTCGATTTGTGCTCCCGCTTTACCGGGTCCAAAGCATGGTATACCAGAATTTTGAAATACATCAACAATGCCATTGGCTAACGGATCTTCAGGTCCAACAACTACCAAATCGATTTCATTCTTCAAGCACCAGGCAGCAATTGTCTGAAAGCAGCAGATTTTTATACATAATCAGTTCCAGAGTTAACTATAGTTGATGAGTTATAAACATAATATCAATTTATATTTTTATATCTTTTTATTTCAGATAGATAATGTGTGCAAAAAATACTTCCGATACGAGTCTTTCGATATTTTCTACATACAACTCTCTTCATTTATGAGTTCTACACGAGGCTCTGCACTTTCTACAACTACAAACTTACTAATGTTATTTACGAATTACTAAAGTGAAATGAAAATGAAAAGTGTTCTAACACTTTCTACTACCAAAAACTCAATTTATTTATGAGTCATATACCATAGGAAAACTCTTCTACTTATAACTGTAGCTAATATAATATTAAAGCACCGTTAAGATTAATAAAATTATTATTATATAAGTATTTGCCCACCACTTCCGTTATGTTAATGGCAGCTTCAAAAACTGAGAATTATTTATTACTTAGTATTATATTTTTGGAATTTTCACACAGTTTTACCTTCAATTAAATATAAAATGTTTTGAATTAATTTAAAATTACTTAAATATTAAATTGGTATTAGATTTGTTAGTATACATTTATCCATATATAGTTAGAGTACGTCAGTGGACATGCGCTTGAAAAATTGGCAAAATAATTAAACAACTATTTAAATAAGTTAAATGCCAAAGGTTTATAAACAAAATGAGATATTTATTAAGTTTTAAGTGATTTTTTCTTTCAACTTTGTTAAATTTTTATATACCCTTCATTCAATTCAAGTAAGAGCTTTATTGCATGCTGCGTGACCATGCAGCATTTCGTTGCATGCATGTCGAGTTTAATGGTAAGAGGAGTGCGAAGCAAAAAAAGCAATAGTGTATGTTTGTCTACCACTCAAGCTGTGCACCCCTTTTCACCATCAAACTCGAGATGCAAGCATTGGCTGTCTTCACGACACTCATCAATTGCTAAACAGTTGCAGCTCATCAATTTTCGTGTCGTGAACATGCGGCTACTTTTTGGCGTTAACTATTCTATTGTGAATAGTTGTTTGTTATTTTCGTCTTTAACAAAACCAAATACTTAAATAATGAACACAAATATTTTAATGTTTTTGCAAGGTATGATTGACGATAGCGTTAATATGAATATGTTTTGTCAATTATGACAGCCATAATAAACAAAAGAATATATATAAATAGAAAAAATAGATAAACATAAGTCGCTGTACAAAAACCTACCAATGAAAAGTATCATACAAATTTTTCGCTACCGAAAATGGCGCTTGCTCACTAAAAATGTTGCCATTCACAATAGAATTTCGCAACTGTTTAGGGATTGATGAGTTTCGTGAATGCACCTAATGAAATGCTTGAGTGGATATTCAGAGTGTAATATCACTTTAAACAAGCAAGAAAGAATTCATCACGAAAGAATCATAGTTGAAAAAACAAATTATCAGCCATCTGGTTTAATTGTTCGGTGAAAATGGGACTGTATTCGACATTCTTCAAAGACGTGAGTCAGGAGCAAATCTGGCAACTTTCCTTTTCATCAATATCATGAGCGAGGAGTGGCTACAGAGTATTCAAGCTTTTAATTTCTGAACGCTCTTTTATACGTCACTAATCTATATACAGGAATCTCAAATAAGGCAATTTAACCAAAACTGTCCATTGTAGAGTAAACTACTGTCTAAACTTTGTATTAACAAAAGAATTAAATTCGCAAAAGAAACAAATTGACATTGACATCTATCGAAAATGAAAATTCAAATCTACATATCAAAAACAATGAAACACATTAACCGTGAAAAACAACAAAAATGTAGAGCTAACAACTTCCGAAATAGGTAAACTTATAAGCATTCAAATACTACAACTCAAAGACTCGTGGAATTATTTCACACAAAATTTAAATGAATTAAAATGTTAATGCAGTGGTTGGTATTATGTGTAAATTTATGTGATGGATATGCCAAAAATAAAAGAAAATACAATGGTCAATTCTTCTCATCATTTATTTATAGTTCCATACCTACATACAAAGCAAACAAAAATTAGGAAAAAAAAATGCTTTAGTTTCAGTTAGAAAAAGCCCACGCGACCCCGCACCCAAAAATATAAAATAATAGCTAATAAAATCCAAATGAAAACGAAAACAACTTTACTTTTATGCATAGACCGGCAAAATATCTTCTCTAAATAAAAAATATTTATTGCATTTTTGTTGAAAAAAAAAAAACTAAAACAATATTGAATTTTTACACAAATGGAGCTTAATATTTGGAGCTAAGTTTATATAAAAGACCTGAAGCAGCCTTGACTTGTGCCAGTTGAATATTCGAACTTATAACGAGCGTGCGCGTACGTTTTTTGATTCAATTGTAATAAAAAAGAATAGCAAAATGAAGATTTGTGTAAGCATAAGAAATTAATAAAAAAAAAATAAAAAAAAAAAAAAATATTCTAATAAAATATTAAAAGTGGCTCATAAAAAGAATTTAAATATTTTCTATTCCAAAAAGGCTCTTCTAATTTTGATCACGCTAGCAACGCTATCCAGTGCTGCAATTTCAAATTATCGTGGACACAACAATAATCATTTTGGTGGTAAATCATACACGCCTACAGCAAGGACACAAACCAAATCTTACACCCACAGTGGCAGTAGCAACGATAAAGATGTAAAAATCTTACGAAACGATCAAGAAATGAAAAAAGATGGTTCTTATAATTATGCCTATGAAACATCAAATGGTATTTCGGGACAAGAACATGGCATGGGTGGTGTCGCTGTCCAGGGTGCCTCGAGTTACATTTCACCCGAAGGTGTTGAAATTAAATTAAGCTATACAGCTGATGAGACTGGTTATCATCCTGTTGGTGATCATATACCAAAGATACCAGATTATATTTTACGTTCTTTAGAATATATCAAGACACATCCATATAAAGTGAAGACTGCTGACTCTAGATCTTCTGCTGCAGCGCCGAAATATACGCCACATCCGATTTCAACAAATATTGCTCCACCCACTTATAAACCAGCGGTATCTCGGAGACTTACACCAGCGCCAACACCTTCCAAATATAAGGCTATTCCATATAGTAGGCAAAATGTTGCTAGTAGAAATACGAAAAACCAATATCGTGGCAATACTAGACGTTCCAAGTATTAATGTCGTTGGTGTTGAAGAAAATTTTCATTTTGAAAAATGATGAAATAAAATTTGTTTTTATTCTTACAAATTAAAAAAATTGTTATCTTACTATAAATTTTGTTTGTATGGCTGCTGTTGTAAACTTGGAGCGGGTTCTCAACCAGAAGGAAGGAAACGAAAAGAAAAACAAGTTAAGCCTAAAATCATTTTTAAGCAAATTTAAAATTTTGTGAGAGGGCATTTTTATAATAATATTGAATTTAGAGAGAGAAAGAGAGGGAGAACCTAACCCCTTAGCGCCTGGTTATATTGGTGCTCGGTGTTCGACGAACACAAAACATTTTCTGCCGTGCTCGGTCAAGGTGGTTACATTCAACTCGTTGTACAGTTGTTTTTTGTCAAAATATACTCGTTTGCTTAATACTATTTTATATGTAATGATATTCTTTTGTAAAATAACTCATTGCCACCCTGAATACTCGCCGTGCTCGGTGTACAATACACAGAGCATATCGTGTTCGGTGTGAGAGTGAGAAAATACTCTCTCTTCGTGTTCGGCGCAACAACAATTTCATGGTGTTCGCCGAGCATATTCCCAATATAACAACAGCCTTAGAATGCTGCAATACTTTATAAAAGAGTTGCCGATATAAGGTTAGTATCACGAGTGGCCAGTGTTCTAGGGTTAACAGAATTTTTACTTTCACATAAAAAAACAAGATTTAATATGATTTGATCATTTTTTTAACTACTGAAACTAAAAATGATTTTTGAGTAGGGCTTGAAGCTTATCACAAAAAACTCAATATGTAAAGATTGGAGGTGAATTGTGTCTTTGATTTGGTTTAAAAAACATATTAATATTGATAAGGTACAAAAAAATTACAGGCCTCGCCTGGAACATTCTGGCATGGAAGAGTTTCAATGTTTCTCCATTACAGAGCTCTCGATAAACTGCATTTTACAACCTCAAACAGGAGATATAAAATTCTAGTTTCTTCTACAGGCTCTATCTCGGGTATAGTACAATAGTCCTTGATACTGAGTGCTTTGGTTTAGTCCAGCCCACTCTCAGCTTATTCTCTAATTGGTGCGTATTCTTTCTTACTGTTCAAAACTAGCTAGAGCTAGATTGAAGATTTTAGAGTGAACATTTTCTCTTTCGCTGAATGACCTAACTAATATTAATTTGAGCGCACTTAAAACACTTTACATTAACTACGTAAACTTTCAAACTGTAACAATGTTTCAAAGAATAAAGATAACACTATAAAACATGCCGGTATATGTGAAGCATCCATCATCTTTTTAACCTAACCTAACCTTATCTTAACTTATCACTTCCAACAGAATTAACTAAGTCAGTTAAAATTTATGTTCACTGCAATTACCTCATAGTTCTTAGGATCCACGCCACTTAATAAATTTTCACATTTTGCCACTTGGCCAATGCCATAGCTGCCAGGTAAAGCATAAATCTTGGAAACATGAGCACTTTTCGATAACTTCCAGCATATCGCATGTTCGCGTCCTCCGCTTCCAATAACCAACACTTTTTTAGTACACGATGACGTTGTATCAGACATTCTCACGGCACACGGTTTTTCAATACAATCAAAATACAATATTTTTTTTTGGTAAATTAAATTGTAACTAAATAACTTGTGAAAATAAACACAAAGCTTTAGGCAAATATCGTGTCGTTGTCGCAGTCGCCTACAGTAGACGCTTCAACCCACGTGTTGAAATCGAATAATTTAAAAGCAAATTATTTTAGAAAATAAAAAGAGAAAGAGAGAAAAAACGCGCAATAAATATTAAAAAAAAAAACCTCTAAAGAATCAAAGAACCAGTTCGAGCAACGCTCAAATTCACACTGAGTCTTGGGAAAAGGGATTCTGATCAATTAATAGGTTGCCTCGCTCGTTATCTGCCCGACTGTGACTGCGAATGTGACTTGTTTTTGGCGTTTCTCATACACAAGCTGTGTATTTGAGTGTGATAATCTCAGGCCAATGCAATTTTTATTTTTACACATACTTTAATTACAATTTTTTCATTTGAGTATGTATAGTTACAAAAAAATATGAGATATGAGAACAAGTTCGAAAGCCGAAGCTAAAGATAACACAAACAACGAGCAAAAAGAGATCTCAATGCACACCTTTGGTGTATGAAATAAACATGCATGTGAAGTTTTTGTTTAGTTACTTTTTTTTTTTTTAATTTTTTACATTTATTTTTCTCAGCCCAAACACAAACTTGTTTACCGCGCGGTGCTTATCAATTGAATTTTTAGCGCTGTTTAAAAAATATTTCAAATGCTAATTGGAAGGACTTTAACTACCTACTTATTTATTTAAGATTAAACTCGATTGCAAATTCTTCAATAAATATCTTCTTTTTTTTAAATATAGGTTTAATTTTAGCTTCATAATCATGACATCTCTGTTTTAGATTTGCAGAGCATATTAAAGTTTAAGAGGTAGAGAGAGAGAGAGAGAGAGAAAGAGAGTATGCCTCGAGTTACTCATTTATTAAACCTACATATCAAAAGGTCAAATAAAGTTTAATTAAACGCCACTATTAGTATTATTTGTTTTTATTAGCAATTAATTTTAAAAAAATTTGCATGTGAAATAAAAATCTGCAAGAAAATTCAATTTCTTTTTATTGCCTAGGTCTCAAGAAGTGCACTTTTGCACTCTCCAATGACTAAATTTACTAAATTTTAACTTTTCCAGAGCCCACGCTATTAACACGGATACGGTTGCTGGAAGTTACAATTTTAAATCATTTATTGAAATATAAATAAATATGCATATTAAACATTATTATTGATTGTACGTTTATTCCGCATGTTTGCAAATATTTTTCCGTTACATTTTTTTTGAAAACAAACCCAAGAATAATCGATTGTAGCAGTGATAACCTTTTGTCGTTTGGCGTAAATTGGTTCAACGGGGGGTAAACAAAAACAAAAACATTTCAGTTATCAATAACATTTTGTAGCAAAAAAACAACTCGATTGCATTGTAAATTTATAATTTTCGCTGATTTTTTACAGCATGATGAAATATTTTTACAATAAATTTCACTTATCAAACAACAACAAATATCGAAAGATGCACTTATAAAATCGTTTATCAAAGAACGTCTTTATGTATTCAATTAAGAAAACAATAAGAAAAGTTCAGTGAATTCGTAAATATATATAAAATGGGGAAAGGGAGAAGAAAAGAGGAAGAAAGCCGTATACCTGGAGCCGACTTTTAGAAACCGAAACTAGTTCCATGACCACAAGTTTGAACCAAGTCAAGTAATTGACGCTAAATAGACCAGAATGGAAAAAATACCTTGTGATCCATTGTTTCTCCTTGGAACCTTAGCATTCTATTATATGAAATTCATGCATATGGATGACAAATGCAATGGAAGTAATCAAGCTCTCCCAAATTTTATGCGAGGCCCTGGTCTAATTATGTTTTTCTCCAGAGCAGCCCTCCCCACGTATATATATTTTAGACTCCAGAATACGTATTTTTTTCGAATTTATAAATAGAGCTATGAACTCGTAATTGTTTTGACGGATTTTGATATGGGTATGATTAATTTCGAGTATGAAAAGTGGCTTGTAGAGATGTAAGCGTATGATTTTGCCAACACTATCTAAATGTTGTCATTATGTAGTGCCGTTTTGCCTAAGAGACTGGTAATACGGCTCTCAAACTTGCGGGCCTCCCGATTTTGCACTATAGCATCAATTTGTAGTTTTCCTATTTTTGTTGTTGTAGTAGTAGCACCTCCAAGCTGTCTCAGTTCATATAAAAGTGTCAGTAGAGATGTTGTTGTTGATGTTCCCATCTTCATGCAGCTATACTATAGTTCAAGAAAGTCTCCGTCGCAGTCGAAAGAAAAAGATTTGTGCGGATCTATTCACTACCGAATACAAGGGGGAGAGGGGGAGGGGAGAGGGGGAGGGGGGAGGGAAGGGAAAAGTTGGCACGACAAATATTTCAGTCATTATGCTAATTGCATAAGCTCCCCGCGCCCTCCTTTTCTCACCCACCCTGGGCCCACCACAAATAGCGAGGATACCAAAGCAAATGCGGATAGTGTAATGATTAAGCATATGCACTCCAATTCAGCAAAGTTCAAATTCGAAGTAAGTAGTTAAGACTGGCTACTTCCTAAATGCGCTGTAAGGCAAATTGTTGATTGAGAAACGAGAGTAAAATTTTACCAGCAATAACTTGAATTGGTCAGAGTTAAGCAAATAAAAAGAGAAGAAATTCAAATTATAAAAAAATAACCAGATTTTAGAGTTGTCATTGACAGTTTTTTGTTTAACTTTGCCACTGGATAGCATTGATAACGTTCCCGATCCCGATCAAGGATCGTTTGAGCACCCTCAGCTATCCGCTTAAGCCTTAGTAATAATATTAAATCTCAAGAAATGTTGCAACAAAACAAAAGAAAAACTACAAATATATTTATTTCTGACTTAACCAATTTTATCAACTTAAACCACACAATTTTATACAAACTTTTATTTTTATAATTTATTTTTTCTCTTTTCATATTTACGGCATTTAATTTAATTCTGTATTTTTGTTTTTTTTTTTTCTTTGTTTTACCTCAAAAAATCAAACAAAGCTAATCAAAACAAAACACAAGTGTTATAAAATTTCGTTTTGATATTTTCAAAATAATATTATTAAAAAAATAGTAGTAAACGAGCTATTTTTGTTAAGTAATATTTTTGAACATGTTTGCGCATGTAGATAAAAATGTTTTTTAGTTTAGTTTTAATTTCTTACATAGTAATATCATCAGATGAAGATAAAAAAAAGGAAAGGAAAGAAAAGCAAAAGAAGCAAGTCAATGTATTTTTGTTTAAAAAAGAAACGCGAACGGGTATTAATATATATTGATGTAATATATGTATGTATGTTTGGTAGTATTGAATATTATTAAAAATATTTAAAAGTATGTTATGAAAAAAAAAAAACAATCGCACATTTATTTTCTGTTGTTTGTTTTTGTTTACAAAATGGTTTGCTGTTTTTTTTTTTTTTTTTAGTTTACAAAAAATAAGGTTATTACCATTTCTAATCAAAATAAGTGCTCAGATTTTTACAATTTTATTATTACTATTTTTCGATTTTTTGTAAAACAAAAAATAATGAAAAAAAAAATTATTTTAATTACAAAAATTAAAAAGAAACACAGTTTAGCATTTTCGAAACGTAATTTTTAACTGTAGCCCAAATATAAAATTAGCATACATGGTAGAAGTGGAAGAAGATGCAAAAAAAAAAGAAAGAAGTAGTGGTAGGGTAGTAGTACATAGGTGTAAAAGTAGAAGTATTTTAAAAGAGAGAGTACATAGACAATGTTGACGACAACGACCACAGCGACGACGACAACGACGATGATAATGATGGCGACAACGACGATAATAACGTTTTGATGGCGTCCTCGTCGTCTTCAATTTTGATGTTCAAACCGACGCGTTACCGGCGCACTTGAAAACCAGTTGAGCCATCAGGACCTCGTGGCATCCGTAAAATATTTTCCTGTTGTTGTTGTCGCAATGTTGGCGATGATACGCTACCACCAACAACAGGTGACCATGTCTGTAACTGTTGTTGTTGTATTGGAAGTTGTTGCTGTTGCATTTGCTGCTGTTGTTGTTGTTGTTGTGGTGACATTGGCGTTATTAATGTGCGATTGTTATAAGCAGGTGATGACAACAATTGTTGTTGCTGTTGTTGTTGAAAATAGTAATAATTCTGTTGTTGCAATTGTAACTGTTGCTGATGATAATGATTATTGTATACATTTTGTCCGCTTGGTTGTTGCTGTTGTTGTTGCAGCTGCTGTGGCTGTGATTGTTGTAGTGGTATTTTAGGTGAAGAATTCACTTTAGTTGCTGCAGTAGCAATAGTTGCAGTAGCAATTGAAGCGATTGTTGTTGTTGGCGGAGTTAAAACTGCGGACGATGTAGTGGTGGTGGTGGAATTTGCATTCGAAGCACTAAAAATAAACAAAAAAGAAATTATTTAAAAAAATTGACAGAAGGGGGCACGACGAAATGTTGACCGAAAGTTAGTCTAAAAGCAACAAAAATTCAGGCTAAGTTCAAACATAATTTCTCTCACAATAACCACAGTATCTGTCTTTCTACGTGCCTAGAAGACTATGGGTTACCACAATTCCATTACTATATGAGGCACATAATATCACACCATTTTCATTTTTCTTTCAAACACTCACCTCACATCATCCTCGGGATTTTTAGCCGATCCCAAAATTCTCAATCTTGCCTCAGCGTATTCCTGTTCGCGCTGTTGCAATGTTTTGATGGGTTGACGTGGTCGCATGCCATTATTGCGTGGCTCTGATGATTGCGTCGGACGCCGTAAAATTTTCACAGTTTGTAAATTGGTAGGCGGCGTATAATTGGCCGACTGATATTCATCGTTTGTTTTGTGCAGCACCATCATGACCGGCTCGAACGTGGCAGCCATATCGTCTAGTGGTGATTTTAAAGCAGCAGCTGCGGCGGCAACTGTTGAATTGGTATCCGGTGTGGATGAAGTGCGCTGTAAAAGCTTCATTGGTTGAAAATCTGTGTTAAACACGTTGTTGGACGCAGTAAATGTAGAGTTGTTTGTATTGTTACTATTGTTGCCAGTAGAGGCTGAATACGATGACGATTTCGTTAGAATAATGTCCTGTTGTGTTTGGCGTTCAGCTTGTATCTTTTGCAGCGTATTTGTGAGCTACGAGAGCATAAAATTTGGATTATTTGAATGTTTTGATTGAAATTTTTCGAATGTGTTAATTTTTTCATACTTACACCAGCTTCATCGATTTCTTCCCAATTGTCTAGAACATCGTCACCATTGGACATTGCTCGAGAATGAGTGCCTGCCAGTGTATGCGGTGTGCAAAAAATTATAGAAAATCGTTTCTATTTTTGCTATTTTCTACGATTCTGTTTGGTTTTTTTATCGTTTTCGTTTTTCAAAATGCAATTTTAGTTCTAGATTTAGCAGTTTTTTACGTTCGTTCCAAATACAAATTGCAACAAATTACAAAATTAACTGTTTTTCTTTTTTAATGCAGTCAGCAAATTGTCAAAAATTTGTTACGAAGAATTTGGATCTTTCTTTTTCAAAAGCAACGCAGCACTTTGACTTTTTGGCTTTGCTTTCAATGTTCACTTCAATTTTGTTTTTGCTGCTACTCCTGCTGCTTTGCTGCTGCTGCCGTTTTCTATATTTCTGTTCTTGACGTTCTCGTTCGTTCGCTCGTTCTCTTTGTTTTTCGCCTATGTTTGCCTTTAGCATTCGCACTTATTACCTTTCACTTTCTTCTTTTGCGTTTGCTGCTGCTATTGCTGCCACTTGCGCAAAATTTTATTTTATTCATAAGTATTCCATATGTTAAAATATGTTTATTTTTCCTTTTATCCTTGCTATTTTCACCTGCTGCTTCTTTTTTTTCAGCTTCTGTTTCAAATGCTGCCGCTATTGTTGCTGTTGCTGCTACTGCACCCAACACAACCTTGTTGCCTTCAGCTTCTCTGCCGCCACTACTTCCTCGTTGCTTTTGTCGATATTCTTTCAGTTCAGCCAGCGTTGCAAATTTTCTAATTCGACACCTTTTTTCTGTTATTTCCACAATTTATTTTCACTGATTTTCCACAATAAACTTTCTATTTCAATAGATTTTAATATTTTTATGTGAAATAACCATTTGGTTGCCAAATTTATGGATATTTTCTTATTTTCTCGCTGATTTCTCCACAGCGCTGCTGCTGCTTCGGATTAAACGACGACGCAACGAGAGTTGGATGACAAACGACGACGAAGCTCGACAATAAAAGAACAAAAAAGTGGTGAGTACTCAACGGTGTTGCATTTTTTTGGAACTAACATAAAATAGCACAATTTTCAACTACCAATAAGAAAAATAGTACTGAAGTGAAAAAATACAGAATGAGAATCTTAAATTAATTAATTTTAAAAGAATAAATGAAAAAAGAGTGCAATATTTGGTAAATCATTTGAAATTTCTCAAGAAAAGGTACAGACCGTTTTCCTCGTCCCTTAATTTTCAAGAAATACTAAAAATATGACCACAAAAAATTCTTGCAAACAACTTGCTACTTATGTTGGAAAAATTTATATACGAAATCTTAAAGAATTTTCAAACAACAACATCCCTTTCCCTCAATTTTTGAGTGAAATTAAAGCAGAACTTCAAAAATTATGGCAAAATTTTAAAAATTTTACATAATGTGAAGAAAACAAAATCAATACCTCTATTTGTATTTCCTGGCGACCACATTCTGACTTGTTGATTGTACTCTTGACTTTAATTGACTTGAATTTAGTAACTACTCGAAGATCCCAACCCCTGGCAATCTTACCCCATCTCCTCTCATATTCCATATCTAGCTTCAAAGAAGTTTCGAGTGTAAGATTGGTCGGTTTAAATGGTATTTAATTACAAAATCAACAGAATAACTTCTTCAATTTCAAAACATTCCCTTTAAATGTCGTCTCACAGTCAGCAATAAAACAGGGTTACTCCAATTTTGCGGACATCAAAATGCAACACTCATCGAAGTTCATCGGCTCCACTATCAAAATGAACACGACATTCATTCAAATCATCAGCTGTTCAAGGCACCTTTTAAAGACAAAAACACACTGACTAATTTAGTTCATAAATTCTCAAAGAATCAGTTTCATTCAACAGAAAACTATAAATGGATTTCACAACATTTGCCAAACCGAGCAATGCTCCCAGCAGCAATAGTGCCAGCGACGACAACAACAGTTTGCACTTTTGGAAGCACGTCAAATACATTGAAAATCATGGCAAAGATCAAGATGACTTTGAATACTGCATGACAGAGTTCCTACGCATGTCAGGTATTTACTGGGGTGTCACGGCCTTGGACGTGATGAATCAATTGGATCGTCTGGACCGAGCTTCCATCATTGAATTTATAAAACGCTGCCAGTGTCCGACAACTGGTGGCATTGCACCATGTGAGGGCCATGATCCACATTTGCTGTACACGCTATCAGCCGTGCAAATTCTTTGCATGTACGATGCGCTGGATGAAATCAATTGTGAACAAGTAGTGCACTATGTAACGAGCCTGCAACAATTTGATGGCAGCTTCTTTGGTGACAAATGGGGTGAGGTAGATACACGTTTTTCGTTTTGTGCGGTTGCTGTGCTAACGCTGCTCGGTCGCATGGATGCAATTAACGTAGAGAAAGCAGTAAAGTTTGTAATGTTATGCTGTAATCAGACAGATGGTGGTTTTGGTTCGAAACCAGGCGCAGAGTCGCATGCAGGTCAGTTTTGTTAACATCATTTCCATTATAAAATCATTTAAATTACAATTTTTTTTTATTTCTTTAGGTCTCATCTACTGTTGTGTCGGTTTCCTATCACTAACAGATCGTCTACATTTGCTCGATGTAGACAAGCTGGGCTGGTGGTTGTGTGAACGTCAATTGCCAACAGGTGGCCTCAACGGCCGCCCTGAAAAACTACCCGATGTTTGTTACTCCTGGTGGGTTCTATCATCGTTGACAATTATGGGCCGCCTGCATTGGATTAGCGCTGAAAAACTACAAGAATTTATACTCTCTTGTCAGGACACGGAAACAGGTGGCTTTGCTGATCGTACTGGAAATTTACCTGATATATTTCATACGCACTTTGGCATTGGTGCGCTCTCGTTGCTGGGTTTTGAGGGATTAAAACCTGTCAATCCTGCACTTTGCATGCCACAATATGTGATTGATCGTTTGAAGATTAAACCACAAATTCTAGAAAAGCCATGAGAAGATGCTGCTGCAGCATCGTCAACAGCAAATGATGCTAGAATAGTAAAAAAACGAAAGCTTTCTAATTTTTCTATAAGCACATAAAGAAAACGGATATACAAAAATTTAAGTAGTTTACTGTGTAATAGTATAATTTATTTTACTCTCTCTTTCTCTGCGCATTTATTTCAATCCAATTGTTTTTTGAAAAACACAAATTTAAATCTTATATACAATCTTTTGTCCTCCCAGCTCTTTGTTTATTGTAATGAAGAATATAGTCAAACATACCTATATATGAAAATTAAATAGCATAGCCGTATGAAACATGTAGCTTTATTTTTGCACTAAAAATTAAGCATAAAATAACTAAATAAATCAAAAGACAAAATAATTATTGCAATTTTTTTTCTTTTTCTTTCATTATAAATGTAATTTGAGCTATTGGAAAGGTGAAGTTGGTATTTGGAAATGATTAAAGTTTAGTTCTTTTTAAATGCTTGCAAAAATTCCCATAAAATTAGTAATGATGAAAGTAGATGAAATTCAGCAGAGGTAATGACTGTTCAGACATACCAACGTGGAATATTTTTCTGAGAGTTATTTTAGTCTTGAATTCACTTTTTTGAAGTAGCCTTTTCTATTTTTTCCACAAAATTTTCATCTACGACTAGGTGAAAATTAACCAATTACTTCGTAGAGTAAATAATTTATGTGTGTAAGTATATGATTTACACACTTTAGATGAGGGGAATTCTTTAGTTATTATATTTTATAATTTAAATTTATATATTGTCCTACAAACTCAGAAGCATATTCAGAGCATCACGCTATGTTAGTTACGAGATCAACGTAAAGATGGCCAAAGGTCAGTCTATTGAATGCGAGCTACTACAAATGATGCGGGCATTCGAAAAAAAAATCAAGCTTCAACGATTTATATAATTTCGCTTGTAAAATTGCTCCAACTCAAAATATTTAGGCGTTTTCGATCAGTACATTCATAAAAGAAAAACTAAACTTAAACTAACTAACCTTAAAAATATTATAAAAAATTCAAACTTCAGTCTGAATCAAAATGTTTAGAATTTTTCCAGTATTTCGATTTGCAATCGAAAACTAACCTAAAACAAGAAAGTTTGTCCTCAACATCTCGAAAAAGACCTTAACGATTTTTATTTCGGTTGTTCAAAAATTCTTGAATTTTCAAAAATCCGGTTTTTGTTTCATTCTTCTTAAAAGCAAATACAATATTTAATCATTTTTTATAAAATTCTTTATTAATACGTCAAATTATTTTGTTTGTAGCTAATCTAAAAAGTAATTATAACAAAAATTTTGCAAGTAATTTCACATATTTACATACAAAACATTTTTAAAATAAATTGATAAAATAGAATACTAGAATTTTAAGAATCATATTAGTAAAATAAAAAATACAAATGGATACAACAGTTCATATTAAATTTCATCATTAAAAAATATCTAAGCACAATATCTACTAATAAACAAAGAACAAAAATACGATGTCGGACCGGGGGAGGGGGAGGGAAACCAAAAATGTTAATTGAAGAAATTTCTAGCTAAGGCACTATTGCTTTCGATGAAAAATACTCTATATTCAGCATATTAATTTTACTTCTTTGTTAATTTATTGGTTTGTTTTACTAAAAACTATGATGATAATTTAAAAGACTAATTGGCTACTAATCACCTACTTTGACTACCTACAGAGCACACATGTTTGCTTTTAATGTAGTTGTTAGTTACAGTATTAGTAAATTTCTAAAAATTTGTGTATGCTCATATTTAGGAATTATATTTCTCATCGCTTGTGAGCACATTGTAAGCGCAGCCCAATGCCCATGAGATTTCATGACCATCAATTTTTTTATAAAGCTATAAAGAAAAGAAAAAAGAGAGATTAAACTAAACTTATTTAAATTTATGTTAAAATGTGTATATTACATACCTTAATCTTCTTTAAATCCCCCAATCCAAATCCTTCACGCAGCAACGTTGAAATAAATGTCAAATCAAAGCACATAAAAGGCTGATCGTCATTGGGGATGCTGCACACCTCTTGCGCTTTAGAGCGAAAATCATCTACCGTGATTTCACCGCCTTTAAATGGATCAATTAAACCAGATTCAATGGCACGATCAAAGTAATAACTGAATGCAGCAATTGTATGCTGCTTGAGAGTGAATGGTTTTGGTTTCACCAATGGCATCACTTTACTCTTCACCAAATCGAGGCAATCCTCGAAGTCAACCACGGGACTATCCTGAGTTGATTTGGTATTCACTTTGCCACTAAAACAAACAAATAAAAAATTATGCATCTGCAAGCACTTACAGTAGAAGTGAAACTATGTTGTTTATTAGAAAATTGTTAGAAAACATTTGTAAAGCATTCTGTTGAAGTTTTTGCAGTCCTCTTCTCTCTATTTTGTTGTTGCTTTTCCTTTGTTGATACTCTCTAGACTTGTGGGCACAAACATGACTTAGTTCAGTTATATGCAATCTATCCGAGACTTCTATATCGACTCTCTCACTAAAGTACATGCGATAAAACTGCGAGATGTCGTCTCTCTGCTTGATTGTATGTAGCCGAATGGTTTTGTTAGAGTGCAACAAAAATGCGATTGTTCACGTGACTGTTGTTCTTAAAGCTTTTGTACTCTTCCTCTTTCTAAAGTTTTTATTTCGTTGATACTCTCTACATTTATCGGCGCAAACATGACGTAGCACATGTATGTATTGTAATACATGAAAGCAAAATTCAGCTATATGGATCAAGCTCTCTCACTACAGCAAATGAGATAAAACTGCATGATTTTATACAGCCGATCCCCATATGACTTCTCTCACTAAACACTAACAACAGCAAAGCTTCGTTTCTTTTTAGGTTTTAGGTCTGTTCACGTGCAAAAAATTGTTAACAATTGGTAATAGTTTTCACTGGAAAAATGTTCACGTACTCGAAAAACTTTCAACGAGAGAGAAAACGAGAGCGTAAGAATGTGAGAGAGAAAAAGTATTTTATTAGTAGCTTATACAGGATATTGAAAGATTACGAACTATCACTACGATCACTGATGAGGAATTGTGGCGGGTTCCGAAACGACCGTCTGATTTGCCCGTCTCTATATACATTGTTGTTGTGGTGACTGCATTTGTTCATTAACCTATTTATATATAACTTCAAATAACGAAATTGACATGAACTTAAGTCATGACTTTGAAAATTAACACCTAGATTTAATTTATAGTCTCCTAAAAACTATCATGAGAAAAAAATGGTTGTAAGCAGTGCTGTGGTTTTGAAAATTTTATGGGGAGGAATTTTTCCTTTCGAGTGGAGGATTTTGCATTAAAGGGGAGGAATTTTTCAAAATGTCTTAAAAGTTTTTAACAAAGATAATTGCTAAAAGTTCCACTAATGGATAGAAATTGCTTGTTAAAAATTTAGTCATACTTAAAGCTTTCAAGTTATGAAAAATAAACCAATTGATATAAAAACAAAATATTTCATCTTTGGAAACAAACAAACAAACAAAAATATTAGTAAATAATAATAAAATAAACAATGAAGATTAAAAAACTAAAACAAACATTCGTTCTTCTCAAAACCGGGTATAAAAAAATAAGATGTTATTTGTGGTATTTTTGAACTAGCTCAATCGAAGGTACACAGTCGGAGTCATCATTTTTTTTTTTTTTAGCATTTTCTGATTAATCATTACTGCATTAACAGTTGCTGACTGCAAGAGATTTATTGATATTTATTAAATATGCAAACTTCATTTTACGCAATTTTTCCGCTATTGATTTAAGTTGTCAAAAATTACAAACAAGCAATAAATTTCGGAAATGGAACGCGTAGTTTTGAAACTGAGGAGATTTTTCTGAAATTTTGACAAGATGGTGCTCTACCGTTGAATACAAAACATAGTTGCTATCTCTCTTTTTCTTATGGGAAGTATAATTAGAAGTAGTTTTGTTAGAGCAAGACAATAATATTACCTGAGGGGTATCATCTTGTAAAAATTACTGAATAATAAAACAGAGCTAGTCATAGTAACAAATATTTCACAGACAGAAACGAAAATAGCCCATCAGAAAACTTTTAGTTTGATTTACGTTTTTTTCAGTAATATGAAATAGGAGGATTTTTTCCGTTTGGGGAGGACAGGAGGATTTAGATTTGAGCGGAGTACGAATACTACGATCGGAGTACCTTCGACAGCACTGGTTGTAAGTTTCTGAAAGTAAAATTTTTACTTCCACAAATTTTCAGCTGCCGAAAAAAAAACAACTGTCAAATATAAAAATGTCACCGATAATTTTGGTTGTTAAATTTGTTAAAGTGAATTTATGATGTTGAAAACGCAAATATTTGTGAATGCGAGTGCGCCACACGAAATGATTTTAACAAATTACTCTTCAAATTAATTAAATTAAATTATAAACTGCACAATATTTTTTTGCGCTTAAAGTTAACTACGGAGCAGCTGTTTAGTTGAAAGTTCTTAATAGTTTTCTGTTCACGTACTTTTTCTGATAGTTTCTCTTTGTGACAATTTTTTTCTCAAACGTTTTTTTACTCTCTCTCTCTCTCTCTCTGAAAGTTTTTAATGGAAAAATACGTGAACAGAGCTATTAGTTTCGTATGAGTGCAACAACAACGCGACTTCCGTTGCAAAATTTTCGATTTACCCTCGCTAAAGAAGTTTCACTTCAAAAATTATTAATTAATAACATTTTACTCTATTGCTTTTTATTACTAGCAATACTCACCTCACTTTATACTCCGTATTGCCATACGTCCATGTGCGATTACTTATAATTGGATTGACACAAACCGATTCGATATTTGTCGCATCTTTGGAAAATCCGCTAGTGAAAACCGCATGCCTCGCAGCCATGAGACCCAAACCCAAATAACTATTGGTGAATACTTCTAGCTTACGATTTAATGTATTAACTTCATGCATATATTTCTCATAGAGCGGTAATTGATCAGGATCTGTGGGAGCGAAGGTTACTTGTGTACTGCCACCACCCAAATCTAAAGCAGCAGCTTGATTCGATTTAGAGAGACGTCCTAATAAAAAGTTTACCGTAAACCATGAGAATATACCCTCATCTGTGCCTTCCATAATCTCAACGGCATCAGTTTCAATACTAAATTCAGATTTGGTAAATAATTCACGTACTGAATTCAAGAGATTCTCTGCTTTACTCTGGGGCAACAACCGCAGACCAGCGGTAGCTTTGAGAACGAGCGGTGTTGAAGACCATTTCTCTTTGGGTATGAACGCTTTCGCATCATCAAGCAAAAGTTTGATGGAATGTGCACCCTGTGTAAAGTAGAAGTTGGTTTCAATTTTAATATAAGTAATTGATTTTTTAAATTTACTTTTGCTGGATTATCTGCAAATGAGGAGAGACCAGGTTTACGCTCTTTGAAAAGCTCTTCAGACAGCACCAGTTTATTGTCTGCAAGTAAAATTATTCAAGTTACTCAATGAATAAAAATTCGAAAATTGTAAAAAGTGGGAGGGACTATTTCCATAACCTTTCCCCTCCCCTCCTCTCCGGATATAAAGAAGTGCTTACTTTTGCAGTTCCGAATTTTCTTAACACTCTTCTGAAAAAATTCAAGTAATACCTAGGATCTAAAGATCCTGGTTAGAACTTAGATTCTCTATTTCTAGACCGACTTTTTCAAAGTAAATATATTTTATAAAATACTAGTGCCTATATTGAAATCGTTTACTCTATTATTAATATAAACATAAATAAGGCAGTGGTTGAACGAAATTCGTTCAGTTGGTTATATGTTAAGGTTGTTTTAAAACTGCTTAAGTAACAAAATTTGGAAATATATCTGTGCTAATCAGCATAATTTTCAAACTGTTCATTTCTAACTCTGGTGATTGATTATACATTTAAGATCTTGGCGCACTTTTGTTGATAAACAAAAATACTTTGAACGTAAGCATGTAGCTTTAAACATGTCATTGAAAGACAAGAACTGCAGCGAAATCAGCACGAACGTATTTATAAACAAAGTACAGGAAGTTCATAAGCAAATAAACTATAATTGAATTGCAATTTATTTAACATTAGGTTAGACTTGCCGACTTGCCTACTACAATGATTTTCAATTTTTTTTCATTTCCTCACCCCCGGAAATTTAGATTTTCTTATCAATTTCCTTTAACTAATTGTTAATTTTATTCCCACACTACTCACCAATAAAACTTCTGTCAAATTTATAAGCCAATACACGACTGCCCGTTGAGCCAGCATCAATAATCACGGCATATTGTGTTTTGGTATAACCAAATTTCGAAGCCAAACGCACTAAGAATGGACTAGCAGTATCAATGTAAACACCTGTACAAATAAAATACCATTAGAAATCATGTATAAAAATTGCACAGAAAAATCATTCCACCACTTACTAAAACCAATAAGCAGCAAAATCATGCACATAACCAAACATAAAAAGGATAATTTGAAGCCATTTGGTATGCCACCGGAAGCGGATGTACCCGATAACTTACGTCGTTGTGTTGTATTTGTAGACTTGTCTTCATTGGTATTTAACTGTGTTGGGAAAAAACAAGCAGAAAATGCACAAAATTATTTAATTGATTAAAATGTAATATATTTCTCAGCTTTTTATTCTATTTTTCTGTTAAATCTCACCAATAATTCATATTCAATTTTCATGGTTTCTTTTTCAATTCAGTTCAATTCTTGCAAGTTTTTAATTGGAATACAACATTTTTATCATGACTTTTGTTTGATTTTTAGAAAAAGATTGCTTTGATATTTCTTTAAAAAAGTTTTGTTTCGGCCCCTCTTCAAACAAAAATTGTTACGAGCGACAGCTCTTCTCACACATGAGAATATTGAAGAAAACACAAGTGAACAAAAACCTACGGCAGTAAATAAACGTCAAAGCTTTTTTGTTATTGTTGTTACTTTAATTTGGCAGTGATGTGAGAAAAAGAGCGTTAGAGAAGCAGAGTTGCATGAGAATGGAAGGGAAGTACCTACTGTTTTTTTATTTTTTATGAATACCGGCAATCTGGCAAATCCACCCAGAAAATAATAAAAGTAAGCCAGGTAGAAACAGATACATTAAATTAATAATGTAAGTCCGGTGTAAGTAGATTTTAAATTGTTTTTAGAATAAGCATTTAGAGTTTTTTTTTCATACTAGCTGCATTCAGTTACCAGTCGCAAAAATCCGCCATAGCATTAACCGCTTTGTTTAGATACAAAATATATCACTTTGAATAACAGCTGATTCTTAACATAAACTTAACCCTTCTGTATGCCATACTAAACAGTTTAATTGATGATTCTGACTCACTAACGAGAATTTTCATTTAGTAAATGTATAAATTACGTAACTATTATCTTATCAAAGGAAAAACGTGATATTTAAAGTGTAAAATTGTGTGCCAAATTATTATTAATCAATAAAAATAATGAATTTCAGTAATTCGCTATATATTTATTTTCATCAGTGTAATTGCTTTTGAAAATATTACACACTTGATAGCATGGCACGTTGAAATGATAAAAAAATAACAAATCATGTAGTACTTATGGCTATCTATACCTTATGGCTTTCTACTTTTAACTTGTGAAATATTTATTTTTTTATAGCTACCTAGGGCACCGACTACTCTATCACTATGCTGAGAGTATGGTATTGATGGATTTCAAAAATTTTACATTTTCCTCGTCAGTATTTCATCAGTATTGATGTTCATTTTACGTTAAAATATATTGACAGTGTAGCTATAGCCAATAAAAGCAAAAATATGCATAATTAAATATTAATTATGGTGTATTCACATGTGTACCTATGTATATGTATGCGAATGTGTACAACTGCGTTGACAGATATTAACTTTTGAAAAAAGTGCGCACGAAAAAATATATTAAGACTTAAGTAATTCCTATTTCATTATTTGCATACAACTACAAGCAAACAAATAAAATAAATCTGCATCAAAATTCATACTTATTCATTCTTTTTTTTTTTAAAACATTTAGTTTAGCGAATTATTTTGTTTTATTTAAACCCATCTAATAAAAACATTTACCATGCTTTTATAAAATAAGCCATTTTTCTTTTTTTCTCAAACTAATTAATTTTCTAATTTTATATAAGGTAGTAGGTAATTGTCCCTATGTAAGCATGACTATTCAAATTGTTTATCTCTTTCTACATATTTACTACAGTAGTCAAGCAACAAATCTTATCAGACACAGTTAACCAAAATATATACTATAATTCTTTAGGCACTAATACTAATGCTTTATTTAAATACTTTTCGATATGTGTATGAAAGTGTATAATAAAACTATTTGAAATAATTAAGTTCAGCGTGTACGTTACCAGGAATACCCTAATACCTTCAGGTGGCAGGCACTTGCTTTTACTGGGAACGGCTTTTACGTATCTCTTTAGCAAGCCGTACTTGATTGAATGCAAACGGAAATGTTTTTTTGCTTTTTGTTTTACTTTCTATATGAAAATTACAGCTACATATTGTTAGAAACTATATATTGAGAGAGACTCAATACATATTTCAATGCATTTGAAACAATCTAAACTGACTGACTAGACTATTAAATTATATATTTTAATTAATAGATCGATTATACATAATTACGTGCGCTACCAATCTGCATCGAATAATAAAATACTTCAATCAGAATACTTTCTTATCAAATGGAGTATTTTAGTACTGACTATAACTCTATGATAATGTTCTTGTTTGATCAAAAATTCTGAACAAGATATTTTTATTGTGGCTATTTGGTTGACACACACAAAGAGACAGACAGACTCATTAAACTTGGCATCCACTACACCTACTGATGCGTTTAATAATAGAAAATTCAATTTGTTTCCCTTAACACAAATTAAAAAAAAAAAACTGCTAGAAAAATGTATAATATGCATACGAAACAGGGGAGTGTGAGATGGTGAGGTAACGTTTTGATGATGAGGTAATTAATTAATTAGCAAACTTCGTGATAGTTTTGCGCTATTTCTGTGTGAATATTGCATGCACAATTTATTTAAAAAATGCTAAGGAACATTCTACGATTAAGATTTCCCTACGCTATGGGCTATAGGGTGCATTAAGTCTATATATATACAAATAAGCTATATAATAAAGTGCTTGTAATTTTAAATTTCAATGTTTTTTGACTGTCACCTCTTCATATCAGTAGTAGATATTGAAATATTTTGCCTATGTGTATCTTCCATACACCATTTAACAGGCGCCGTTTCTTTTTTTTTATCAAATAATTTAGTCCCATGAAAACTAAACCACTTAAATTATAATTCACAACACCGGCAACACTCATAATTTTAGGGTATTTCAGTATCAACCAAGCCATGCTTGATTTTTTAATCAGCTTTTTTTTGTTTGTTTTCTGCACTTTGCAAACTTGCAGCTCGGTGCCGTTTATGGCGGTACTTACTTTACGTTTTCGAACGTCGGTCATTTTGAAGAAGCACTGTTAATTTTTCTATTTAATTTGTAATTACGCAAATTTATTTGAGCCAAAAATGTATAGCAATAGAAAAAATATTTGACAAAATATCCACTAAACACAAAATAAAACACTACAAAATTTTTATTTTTATTTTTGTTATGACAAAATTTATCTATGAAAATAAAATGAAAGCATACAATTTTATTTTTCCACTTTGGTTAATTTTGTCATGTTTTCGTATATACAAATTAATTTAGCTTTTTAATAGTCCGTTAACTACATTTATGTACGTTAACATAAAACAAAGTGAACAACTAAATGTAATAGGTACACACATTTAGTAGTCTACTAAATATTTGTGTATGAATGAACATAGAGAATGACAAACAAGAAGCAAAGAAGCAGAGAAATGTCACCGGCAAGTGAATGTCAAAAGAAAAAAGGTAGTAAATGTTTTGCTGTGATTAAATTTAGCAAGTAATTTAATTTCTTTGTTGTAAGATATGAAAGTGTATACATTTTTTATTATTATTTATTATGATCTCTTCAAATCCATTAATTTTTTTTCGCGCAAATATTTGCAACTTTTAAAACAGCTGATTGGAACGAGAACTATAAACATAGAGAAATGTACAGAGTTGCATTTTAATTTATTCAATGCTTTGTCTTTAGACGAATAACGGCTACAAAATTGAAATATCTGAGAAATGGTATAATAATTTCCTTTTTTTGGTAAAAACATATTTTTGAAATGTTTGCTCTGAAACAAAAACGTTAGGTGTTGTCTCGGTCCGAAGAAGAAGATTATGAGGTTAACAACCGTAAAACAAATAAAAATATTAAGATATTTGGAATCAAATCCGTAATTCTGGGTTATGATTTCACATATTAGTAGCTCATATAGGATATTGAAAGATTAAGAACTATCACTAAGATCACTGATGAGGAATTGTGGCGGATTCCGAAACGGCCGTCTGATTTGCCCGTCTCTATATACATTGTTGTTGTGATGACTACATTTGTTCATTAACCTGTTAATATATAAATTTATATGAAATTTGACAGCATGTTTGCGTATTTATATAGTTTACGTGGTTTATGAGGCATATACGAATTTACATGAATCCGACTAATGTGTTCATGTTTTGATGAAAGCCTTTATTCTGGAGTTAATGCGCTGTTTATTTAAGAAGTCAGGTATATACACATTTTATGTTCTTATGGCCATTAAATAAGTTTATAAAGTTTAGGAATGGGATTATGTTCGTTTATGTTTTGTAAAAATGAGTTTTCTATATTTAGTAATCCTCTGTTTTGTCTTCAATTATTGCATTTGATCTCTCGACGAACAAACTTCATGATATATGAATGTGGTAATATTTCGTATTAGAGTCCAATTGACATCTGACGAATCCGGATGCAACTGTTTCTGCAAAATATATACAATATGTAATAAAATTGAGCAAACGAAGGGACATTTTTGGGACGTGAAAAACAATGCAAAAATGGCGTCAATTAAGGCTGGTAAGTTTTCACAAATTTAGCAAAAATTGTAAGAAAAGCAAAAATTATGCTCGAAACTTCTGAACTTTGGACCTCTTGCTGCACCAATAAATATTATCCGATTTCAAAAATTATTTTTGTATGATATTTGTACACTTAAGGAAAAATAAAAGACTGTGAACTTTGAAAAAATGTTTGGTCAAAAAGTTTTGAAAAATCATAATTTATTGTCGAAATTTCGGTATTTTCAAGAGCCTTTGGGGCCCGGAAGGAGTTATCTGATTTCAAAAATTTGTTTCCACGCTTATAAATCGAAGTCACATTGAAGTATTTAAAAAAAATACTACATCGCAAGTTTACTGTCAGATTAAAAAAGTAAGTCCACTGTAAATAAGAAAGCAAGCTCTAAAAAAAACCCACGATTCTCTCTTATTTTCTCTTACTTAGATGCTAAATAACATCATAGAGAATACGTGTGCACTTTCTACACCATACTAAAAATATTAGTATACTAGATTAAATAAACGCTACTAACAATTTAGAAGTATTTTATTTTACAGGAGTAAAAGATTATGGTTACTATTTAAACGCCATATATATGCCACAATGAATTTTGATAATTATCATTTATCTAATTCATAAAAGATAGAGAAAAATGTAACAAGAGCTTTTCACTTTTCTCTGATTCTGCCTAAAATTTTGAGCCCCTTTCATTTGTGTGCAATTATAACATGCACAGCATAAATGGAGGCGAAAATTTCGTCCAAGGCCAGGTTGTGCCCTAATAATAGTATAGCAAGTATAAAAGATCTAGAAAAAAGGAAGACATATACATATGTATATATTTTTTGATTATTTTATAAACTACGCCTGAAATAAATTAGTTTTACGTCTTGTTGTCATGCTCAAGACATTTTTAACCTTCTGATGAAGTAACTAGTGTATAAAGTATAATTATTTTGAGTCCCTGAACTACATATTTTCGTCGTTTTGTCTTTTTAACTCCCCAGAATATATGCATATAATTTAGAACAACTTTTTTTTTTTTTTTGTTTTCTTGTACGCTTTCTTAGTAAGTCGTTATCAGCTCATTAGCATCCATTCATACTATATACGAGTGTAAAATTTTTTATTATTATTATTCATCTTGAAAGTTGATTACAAGCTTGCGCTAACACACTCTTATGAACATATGTTAAGAAGAGTGAAGTGAAATAGGCATCCGTCACCAAAACATTCAGATTGAATATGGAGGGTTTTTGAAAAAGTGGCGTGACTTTTAGCGTTTCTCTTTAATAAATAACAACAATAAGAATATAAACCCAAAAAAAAAAAAAAAACAAAAAAACAAAAATAACAAAATACAAATTATCGAATCAAAGTAAATGAAACGAGCACAGATAGTAAATAAGAAGCAGTTTCACAAATGATCATAGTCCATTCATTGGTCCAATGCACTGAGTGAGCGGATCTTATTTGATAATACGAACATTTCAATTGAATTAAGCTTCATTGTTTTGTATGTATGTATGTTTTGTATACGAGCGTGAATTTCTCATCTCTTGTTATCAGCTACCAAGGGGAAATTGAATGATTTAATAATTTTTAAAGCGACCACATGTGGAGTCGGGTGTATTTTAAATTTTTGGGAAACTCGGCAAAGGTATGCAATTTGAAGTCGATAGAAATTGCTAAAAATTCTTCTATATTCAATATTAATAGAATTTCGAAGGGAATCGGGAACAGAAATTTCTCTGCTGAAAAATGATATGTGATGGATCGTTAAGATATTGTTAGCTTTAAGGCTAAAACTTGCTGTATGTCTAAAATATAGTCTTAGGAGTATTAAATGCTTTGTCTTTTACGATATTACTTTGATGGTAGCCATGACATAAGTTATATATGCTTTTACAACCTAAACACAGTGCCCTCTTTCTGGTCGTTATAACATATCAACGCATTATATACAAAATAACATAAGGCTTAATATCCAATAACGTTTATTGGCAGGACAACAGAAACCATCTGTTAAATTCTAGATTGTTTCTAGATTGAGTCTTATTAGGCCCCAGCATGGTCGCAGAGTTGCCCCTGTGCGCAATACATTTTCTCTTTGGCGCTCACTGCCATATGATTTGCATGTTAAGAGCGCAAACCAAACATCAAAAGAGCGCAATATAAGAAAAAGCAAAAACAAAGGCAAATATTTCACTCCATCAAAAACTGAGTCGATTACGAATATAAAGACAATCCGAGAAGCACATGAAAATTTATTTAATTCTCAACAAACGTTCGAGGCGTTTGTTTGTCTGTCAAGTATTTTTTACTGCTGGAATCTTAATATTTATTGTGAATTTAAAATTACAAAAGAAGAGAATTTTGCGCAAGTAATTCTAGAAAAAAAAAATAACAAAAATTTTATGCAAATATTTACAAGAAACAAAAGGACGAACTAAAATCATAAAAAATTGTCTACAATAAGAAAAAATTCAATAATTTTTGGAATAAAAAAAATAAATTGGAAAAGAAAATGAGTGAAAAAGTGAATAACAACACAACAAACGATGCAGCCGGTGAGGGGAAGCGAAAAGAAATACGAGTATGGTGTGACGGATGGTGAGTCATTAATTAGGAAATATGTATGAGCTGTTAGTAATTTAGAATAATAGAAAAATTCTAACTTGTTTTATTGTGTGTTGGCAGTGAAAAAGCATAAAATTTCCAATATTTGTTTCTGCCTTCTCATATAAATTAAAGTGCATGGCTATTGCCTATTGTGAATACACACACGCGCCTACTGATTTATCCAACACTCTTCTCTCTTTCTCACCATCAACAAAACGTCACGAATTTTTTGTTATTTTTTTTTATTTTACATTTTCTACAGTGGGTTACATGCGCAAACTCAGTAGAAGAAAAAAAAAATTATAGCAAAAACGATAACCTTTTCAACACCACCACGTTACTGACCCTGGACACCCCGCATGTGTCTGGTCGAAATAATAAATTTCGTAATAACTATACAATATAACTTCTAATATCATCCAGAAAACAAAATGCGTAGTATAAATCGAAAAATTTCCATTAGCCAGACATTTTTGGCTTTAAACATTGAAATATTTGTTTGTTTTATTTGTCCTCTGCAAAGTGTTTTTGTTTTGATTTTTAATTGTCGATGCACATTATTTTGATAGGAATTCTTGTGAATTTTTGAACGTGCACTAAATTGAAATTGTTGTTTTGTTTTTTTATTTACTGTTTCAAACTTTTTTCTTTCGAAATTCTTTATTATTTGAAATATACTACTGACTTGATCAGTGTCATACCTAGAATACCTAGACGCACAAGCTGATCTTGAGATTACTCCTTCCTTCAAAAAGTCTTCATTCAAGAGCACCAGGGAAGGAGAGTGTGCATTTTTTTAAATCCTTATCTTAAATCCAATAGTGCTTAGAGCACACACTTGACCATTTTTTTCTAACTAAAACACGTTATTTTAAGTTTTGTTAATAGATTCTATAAAATTTTTGACACATTTCTTATGATAAAGTAAAACACATGTTAAAAGTAAAAATTATCATGATTTCCAACTAAATGCAATTAATGCAGATAATGAATTTTTGAAAAAAAGAACCATCGATTAACATTTCAGAGATAATTTACTCTAACGTCTATTTCCTTACTTGAGTTTTGCTAACCATCAGTTTATAAATTTCGATTTAAATTGCGCAAGTCATAGGAAGTTAACAGTATAAATTGAAATCAACTGAAAACTATATACCTAAGCTGCTTATAATTCCGTAATAAAAGAAACCTGTCAGACAATGGTTCTGATAACATAATCAATATTTATAATATTTATCTAAAACGAAATATAGGTAACAATTCAAAATATGAACCGTTAATATTTCATAATTGATTTCTTCTTCAACAAGGAAATCATTAAAGAATTTTTTGTTATGTTTGGTGTGCTATATACATACATATAATAACTGAAAATATATGCATAATTTCTT
Source organism: Toxonevra muliebris (assembly GCA_963691655.1). Lineage (NCBI taxonomy): Eukaryota > Metazoa > Arthropoda > Insecta > Diptera > Pallopteridae > Toxonevra > Toxonevra muliebris. The sequence continues at coordinate 5,396,635 of OY829329.1, forward strand.
GCTTTTTTAGTAATTTATTCTGCACATGTTTCCTACTAAGCACTCACGCTCACTAAACAAATGGTAATTATAATAAATTCTTTCAAAATATAAGATACTCTGTTTGTACATTTATGTAGGTATAATTTAACAAGTGTTGAAATACTCTAGAAGAATTGCAATAGACGGAAATTAAAGTATAATATAAGAAAACAAACATCAAATAAGAAAATGTCAAAGCGCAAAACTATTTATTTGTGTGCCAAGTATGTCAGCGCTAGCATATGTTAAGGAAATTACACGTACTCATACGTGTGTAGCTATATTAAATAATCCCAGTGTGGAAAACAAGCTGATTCTATACCTCAGTTATTAATTAATTAGTAATTAATACAACATTAGTACCTTTCACATGCAAATAGATACTTTTTCAATTAAAAGCAATTTGTTTAATAATTTTCAACTAGTTATATAATTATCTCTGAAGTCACTTTCGTTTATGTACTGGGATAATAAAACCTTGTACTCAGGTTAAAAAGCCATAGGCGCAACAAAGTAAAACAATGACGCAAACTATAATGGAGATACTGCCGAAAAAGAGAGGAGAGAGATTCCCACTAACAATACCCACTCTTGCAGTGTCATCAAAGAGGCAGTGGTTGTTGTTGTTATCATAAACCAAAGTCAAGGTTACATTTGACCAACTTTTTTCAATGCTATATTATGACATTACTACATACTTTATTTTCTTTTTTCTCCATTTTTTTGGTAATTTTCTTGCATTTACAGCAAAATTTTAGAAAATTAAAATCAACATTTTATTGTTTTTGCCGTGTGAGACAGTGATACTTCTCGTGTACTTTTACAACCAGCAACAATTTGTAGTTTCTTTTTGTGGCACATGTGCCAAAAAAAAATTGTATGACGAAAAATTTTGATTTTTGATTGAATAAAGATACTTTGAAAAATAAAAACAAGAGAGAAAATATTAACAACGCTAAATGTTTTTACCTTTTATTATTATCGATTTTTATTGTAAAATATAATTAAAATATTAAATTGATTGCCCACGTTCACGTTTTACTGGTTTTCTTTTAGTTATTTATGTTGTCACGTTATTTTTATTATTTATTTTCTTTCAATTACACTTCGTTTTTTTAGTTGTAATATTGTTGTTGTGGTGATTTTCTCCACATAAACTGTCTACTTGTTTATTGAAAAGTATTGTGATTTCTAAAGTAAAATATTAAACTGCATTTATTTTATACTAGTCGATAAGGCCCCAGTAAATGGGGCTAGTTTTTTGCGGAAGAAATCTCTTTATGAAAAACAAATATCGAAAAAGAACCAAACTACTCGTTGGTGTTTGTTTTGTTATTTGTGTATGCAACTAATTCGTTAGATAATTCTGAGAGATGCCGTTACACATGTTTTCTCTCTTTCTCTTATTTATTATTTACTCCCGGTTTAGCAATGATTTTTTCAACGATGCTTTGTTTAATGAGCGAATTTAAAAAAAAACTTCCGACGCTAATAATTTGGAATTGGCTTAACCGATTTTAAATCTGATCATTTTTGGCTAACCTACTCTTCAAATTGATATATAATATTATAGTGTAGCACTTCTGGATCTTTTGGAATAAAATTGTAGTTACACTAATAAACAAAATTTTTGATTTTTTAATGGTTGACTACTATTATATGAATGGAAACAAAAAGTGTAGTACAAGGACTTTCTAAAAATATTCTTCTTACATTAAGACATTTTAGTCCAACATTTACTTTATAATTTTCCATATAGTATAATAGGTAAATAGTTAAAAATTAAAGAGTTTTGAATACCAAATGTCATACTCGTACATGCGCTACCTTCGAACTAAGCACCTATCATCAGAGTGAAAGACAAGACTTTCTCTTTTCTCCTTTTCATGATGATTAACTTGGTAGCCAGCCTATTCTTTGGTAAACCATTTACTCCTAAGCATATGCTAAAAAAGTAGTACTTTTGATATATGTACATATAAGTACAAAATATCAATTAAATTTAATGCTCACTCAATATTTAAATTATTTCCATTTCAATTGAATTTAAAGACATGCGCACAAGTTCAATGGCGAGCTAAAAAACATCACGTGATTTTGTAAGTGGCAGCAACAACAGTAATAAATACAAAAGCATATTGCACATTTTTATGCTTTTATACTTGATAATTGTATGTAGGTATAAGAAATGCGGCCAAACCCATTTTTAGTGATGATATACAATTGAAAAATGCGAATGAGTGAATTTCGGGGCACACTCGCTATTTATGTTTCCTGCAGACCGCATTCACTCACTCTCTCACACACACATACACTCTCTTTTTAAAACGTTGCCATTCACAATAGCATGTCAAGGCGAATAGTATCAAAAAAGGTTGACAATGAAAATTAAATTCAAAAATAATTGTATTTATTATTATTTTTTATTTACGTTATTAAAATGAAATGTCGCAATTCCTCGTAAAAAATCTCAATTGCAATTTCAATAAACATTTTTTAAAATTCCGTTTGAAACTGTCAACATTAACCCTCTAGTTCCCAAGTCCGCCTCTAGACGGCCTTCACCAAAAGGGATGGAATTGCCACCATAACAGTTTTCTGTTGCTACATTTTATTATATCGTTTAGGAAATTTCCCAAGCTTTTAGAAAAATGCATAAGTTATGAGCTATGATTCATATTACAAAAGTTAGCAACAGTCAAAGTCAAAAATTTGTGAAAAATAGGAAAATTAATTATTTTGATTGTATTTGAGATAAAAGTGAAAAAAATAAATAAAATACTTCCCTTCATACTATCCAGATAAAAAAAACTAGCTATGGATAGCTGAGAATTTGAATTTTTATATAAAATACTTAATTACTTAATTAATCAACAACAAATAATTTTAGACGTTCAAACTTTCCCACTTCATAAAACCACGCCCATTAATTTTTTTTTTTTGGGTTTTTAAATCAGTTTATGATTTCTACGCCAATATTAATCAATTCCGATTTTTTCTTTATCAATCAAAAATTTGGGAACTAGAGGGTTAATCTGTAAGTGTTTCTAAGTTTTCTGCGATTAGAAAAATTCATTTTAATTATATACAATATTTAATATATTAAACAAAGACTTCATTTACAATTCCCTATAATTTTTTTAATATAAACATACATTTATCAATAATTGTTTTTTTTTTCTTTGATTGTGGTGGTAAACAAATACAAATTAAAAAGGAGTTATTAAATTTCATGTGATTTTATTTACAGTAAATGAGTTTTAATGAAGAACAGTAAAATTGTTTATAAAGTTTTTCGAAGAAATAGTTTCACAAAGTATAGGCTGCATCCTTCGCAGCATAAAGGATATAGGTTCAGAATACACAATTAACAGATCGGGTAATGTGAAAGCGAAAAAAGAGAGAGACTGTAAAGACAATGGAATGAAAACACCAGTCATCCAGGGGAGCGGGTTTAGGGATAAATCGCTCATCATTTTAACAACTTGAAACTTTCTTGAACTTGATTCAATTCTAGAATCGAAGCATTGATGGCCATCATCATATCAATCTAAAGGATTTGAAGAATTGAGTCACAAATGAGTGTGAAAAATAGAAAGGTTGAGTATCTGAAGAATAAATGAAAACTTCACTTAAAGCATTCAAAATAAAAGTGCAAAAGTCTTGAACTTGATTCTGCGCTCTAAGCATTGATTTCTAAAGGTTGAAATAAAAAAAATAATAATTCCATAAACTTTATGAAATTGTCTTTTACAAATTTTACGTGCCCACTTTGGATTCCGCACTGCAGCAGTAGCGTTACAATTACACAATTCTGTCTGCAACTCTTGATAAACAGTCCAAGAAGTAATTTCGCATTACAGAAAAATTTTCCATTAAACAAAAAAATTAACAAAAAGCGTCGATGATAAGGTCTCAAGGGCATTGCTAATACGAAACTAGAGAAGGGTCACCTAAAACTAAATATGTATGTACACATACATACATGAAAAAAATTTATGCTTATCGGCATAGACAGATTGAGGGTAATAGTAACTAAACGCGCCAATATAAAAAAAATAACTTATCAACTAAAACAAAAAAAAATTAAAATAAAAAAAAATTCCAATCAATTGACGTAATGAAATAGTGGTGCCACCAGACCCAGAAAGATAATAATAAATTTTTTGTTGTATTTTTTTTTTCTTTCTTTTTTTATACACACTTAAAGAAACATAATAAAAGCAAAAAAAATTAAAAAAAAAAACATTAAACGTTTTAAATATTTTTAGGCTACTGTGTCGTAGCTTCCATATATGTATGTACATACGTAATAGTTTATTACTAAAAACAAAAAATTAAGAAAAAAAATAAAATAAAATAAAAAACTATTTCCATATGGGCATTGAACTGTAATATCGCTGCCCTCTTATCAATTGCGGAAAAGAAATGACAATGCCAGCAACTGAAACAAATATTTTCAAAAGAGTTTGTAATGTGTATATTTATAGGTAGAGGTGATCAGCAATTTTTAGAAATTGTGTTTTGGCGCCAATGTTCTAAAAAATTCTTGTAAGTCACACGTCAGTTCTCGTACACACACACACACACACTCATGGCATGTAATCTCTTTTTCTTCCACTTAAACAAAAAAAAAACACTCATTTCTGCTATTCATTCAATAAACTTATTTTTATATATGCGACACGAGTAAATTGTGTATTGATATCAAAATACAAATTCTATAGAAAATCGCGTGATATTTTTTCTTGTCACACTCGTCGTACGTGTATGTATTAATAATGATACTGACTTGGGCGTATTTGCTGTCAATTGATTAAATACAAAATCAAAAAAAAAAAACAACTTAATCTGCATACTCTAGTTTTCATGCTTTCCTTTTTTTCTTAATTTTTTTTTTGTTCCTACTTGTTTGCTTTTGAGCTGTTGTATTTAGTATTCCAAGTAGCTAATGATTTATGAGCTGGAATTAATGAATGATGATGACTTTTTGAACTGATAAGAAATAAAATAACTAAGTTATTTGGATGAGCTTGAAATTATTAACATAATCATTATGCATAGAGAAGAGCAGCTGAACCACCTCCGGGAGCAAAGGTTTTTTTTTTTTTTTTTTTAATTTTGCCTTACGTCAATGAAAAATCTGTCAGATTTTTCCATCTGGAAATATCTGTGAAAAAAAAATTATCATAAAAAAATTCTCAACTGTGGAAATAAAAGCGAGCAAGAGATAGTGGAAGAGAAATAATAAGAGCATCAACTGGTGAGCTTAACAACTTGTTTAGTGCTCTCAAAAATCAAATTGATCAAATAAATAACTTTCTTCTGAGTGCGAGAGCAGTTCATAATGATGCAATCCAAAGAACGAGTCAAAAGCAACTATTCTTCCACTAGCACTGCTCTGCATGGGTTTTGCGAATAAGATGATTCCTAGTGTTTCCGAATGAATTTTTCATGCTGAGCACGAATCTGGGGTCAAAAACTTCCCATCACGTCACGTTTTCGAGAAAAATGGGATTGAAACCCCTGAAGACTGCATTTTTGGCCATTTTTGAACAATTGTGGAGCTGAATTGTGGACTGAACCATGCCCTAAGCCAAATTGTTCGCATGCGCCCTTGGAGCAGGAGGTGTGCATATGTCTAGGAGTGCAGAAAAGAAATGTATACAGAACGGATTTTATCTAACTTACACCCACGGCCAGACATAATGAGAAGTGCAGCGGTTCGAAAAGTTTTAAGGGTCGTTAGTTACACATCTGCAGTCAGATTTCAAATATTCAAAATGGCGGGCTGATTTTATCTTACTCATACCAACGAAATATAATGAAAAATGCAGTGGTCCGAAGTGTTTTAAGGGTCACTGATTACAAATCTGCAGTCAGGTTTTAAAAATTCAAAATGGTAGATCAAATATGGCGGACGAATTAAGATCTTACAGATAAAATCAGCTCTGTGTACATTTTTTTCGCCCACCCCTAGACATATTCTAACCCCCCTGCTCTAAGGGCGCGTGCGAACAATTTGGCTTAAGGCATGGTTCAGTCTTTAATTTCTGATATTAGCGAATTTTGTAGCACGTCAGGGTTCAGCTCCACAATTTAACAAAAATGGCCAAAAACGCTGATTTCAGGGATTTTAACCCCGTTTTTCTCGGAAACGTGACGTGATGGAAAGTTTTTGACCACAGATTCGTGTTCAGCATGAAAAATTCATAAGAAATCACTAGAAGTCATCTTATTCGCATAAGAAAAGTTGAAATTTCCAGGGCAGTGTAATTTATAGTTCAAGCTATAATAAATAAGCTGATAAAAAAAATTAAAAAAAAAAACTATACACGTGCTAAATCTCAAATAATTATTGTTATTTGATTATTATTTGTTGTATGAATATAAGTAATACATATATAAGAATGCAAATAGCAGTGATTCACCTTTGTAATGAGATAACTGACGATTCAACAAAATGCAATTCAGTGCAACTTATTGCAAAGAAAGATTTGTGTTAAACTAAATCAAAATAAAGAGGGGAGAGAGAAAGAGAGAGGTTTCCTGCACTAACCACGTGAAGAAGCTTATAAGTCAATAGGGATATTAAACTGATCCATATCTAAATTGAAATACGAAATCATATGAAACTATTTAAAGTGAAAAATTTTTTTTAAATTTATTTTCTTCATTATTTTTTATTACTAGGTACTCATTATTTTTGGTTAAATTTATTTAAATTTTCCCATTTATTTTATGTTTGTGCCTCAGCACCTCAGTCTACTTTTATTATTTTTTATAATTATACAGTAATTATTGGCAAGGTAATTTCTTTGACCTTGATCTTTTGAGGTGTGATCGATACGGGTAAACAATAAAGAGCAATTTTTTTTTTTTTGCACTACTTTGTTGCTAATTGTTTAAAAAAATAGTTTTTCGTTTTCATGCATATGAACATTTGCTTATTTAGTTTTATTTAATTTTATTTGCTTACGTCTATTTGCACTTTAGGCATGCTGATAGTAGACTATTAACTAATCAATATTGAAAACTTTTTACTATTGTTTAGTTGGACTGTTTCTAAGGTTTTTTTTTTTTTTTTGTTTTTATCAATTTTAGCTTTAATTAACACAAATAATTTTCATTTTCATAGTCTCCACGGCAGCTATAAAATTCAAATCAATTGCAATTGTAGTTTGTAAACAACTTTATTATGCAAATATAAGCATTTTTTAATGAAAATGGATGCGATTAATTTGTATATATATTTTGTTAAATGCGAGAATTTTTTATTTTTTAAAAATAAAATTGCATAATAAATATTTTCTTACTTCTGTTTTATATATTTTTAAAATTTTTTGTTTTTAAAATTAAGTGTGAGCTATAAAAGTTTTTGTCTGATTGTTTATTTTTTAAATTACTACAATTTATTATTATTATATTTTTATAACCATATTTTCTTCTCCGTTTGTTTTTTTTTTTTTTTTGTTAAATCATTCGTCGCACGTCATGGTCGTTCAGCGCACATTAAATGCAATTGTCGCAATAAAGTTCATAAACCTTATACAATTATGCAAAATACTTGAGCACTAAAACTGACACTATTTTATTTTACTTGAATACTTTTTTTATTTGTTTCTGTGTAGTGTGTTCATGAATTATTTTAATTTTTTGTTGTTTTGTTTTTGTTTTTATTTTTATTTTATTTTAGTGATGCGGTTGTAGCTGATCAGTTATGCAATACCTTTTCGAATGGCGGGGCCACTTGAAACAATTCCTTTCTGCTTTTGATTAGAACAAATTAAGTAGATTCAATTATCTTTGTTATGGTCTATCTACTGACAGAAGTTTCAAGTAGTTTCGTTAGTTTTTGATTGACTAGAATTGTTGCTTAAAAAATACCATAGGAATTAAGTAATCGCATTGTTAATTCCAATTGAGTTGGTAATTTTTCTTCCCGTATTGATAACATTTTAACGTTATCGTAATCGTGATTTAATTGAAAACTACCGCAATTAATCAACCATCAAGTCTGCTCCAGTTATTATATCATATTCGAAATTTCTTAGAAAGACTTGATTGTTCTCAATAATTCTTTTATTGAATAATAACACTTCCGCATTTGAAAATCTGTGGTTTTCTGAAATTATTATATTTCTTATGGGACAAAATATGCGTTAGATATTAATAAACCCTGCTTTCGGCTCTTCCTTTTTCGTGCAAAAACAATCGAAAGAACAACATCAAAGAAAATACACTTGCTCTCTGACTTTTTCGTTCTCTTGATTTCTTCCTTTTCAACTAACACTCTCTCATTTCAGTATAACTGCACTTTTCTTGTGATAAATAAATTACTAGTCGGTAAGGCCCGTTGTTCAAAAAATCTCTTTTACTCGTTGGTGTTTGTTTTGTTTTTTGTGTATGCAGATAATTCGTAAGATAATTCTGAGAGATACCGTTACTCAACCCTTCTCTCTTTCTCTTATTTATTATTTACTCCCGCTTAAGCAATGATTTTTTCAGTGATGAATGCTATGTTTTGTTCAATGAACGAATTTTGAAAAACTTCCGACGCTATTATTTTGGGATTGGCTTAACCGATTTTAAATCTGATAATTTTTGGCTAACCTACTCGTCCAGCTCTTAAAATTGATATTTAATATATAGCACTTTTGGATCTTCTGGAATAAAATTGTAGTAACACTAATAAATGTATAGATGTGCTTTTGGCTCTTCGGATGCGTTCACGAGTGCGCAACGACGATTTCTCTCACCTCTTTTTATTTTAGTTGAACGGTATTGTGGAAGTGCACCAAAGAACTGATGAGATGTATTGTGTATTGTATTTTGGGGTTTACATATCGATGTGTTATATTAGTAAAATATTAACGGGTATTAAAATATTACTTGATTAATGATTAATTAATTAAAATTTATATCTGAATACAAAATATGGCTGATGCTACTACGCATCTGGATTGTTTAGTCTACCAGTGTCGGTTTGGCAATCAGGGAGAAGTATCTAATGATTAAAAGTACCATTAAAATGAAAAACAGAAGTAGCATTAGCAAGTATATCGTATCCGATTATTGTACGATTTTTCGCCAACATTTATAAATGTTTTTTTTTTTTTTTTTTTTTTACATAATTATAAATTCATTATTAAATATTTTTTTCTTTTTGTCATTTCACATGTACAGACGACGTGATTAATTTTTAAACAGGTTTCTTTTTCTACATATCATACATATGCATGTAATTTAAACGGAATATTTATTTATTTGTGGTTAGTGTGGTAGTTGTGGGTTAATTGCTTTCGATCGATCAGCTGTTATACTTTGTATTTGATCATATGTTGCTGCTTCTTTTATTTTTTTATTGTTGCTATATGCTATTATTGCTTATTATGTATGAAATGTCTTACTCTGATGGTACCTGATGATCTGATGTTTTTATTTAAAAAACAAACACGTTTTTATTGTGTTTTAATTGTTTGCTGTTTTATTATTATTTTTTTTTTGCTGTGCTTATTTTAAGAATATTTTTTTCATAAATTTATTGTTTGTGCTTGGTTTTTTTTTTTAATTTTACTTTTTAATTTTTAATTTAATTTTTTAGTATGTGAGAAGAAACTTGAATATTTGATTTATGTATTTTAACTATACGAATAGAAATATTTAATTTTCAAAATCTCAGCCAACAACTGAGTTCTTTTCTGATAAACAATTTCCCTTATTAAGCATTTTCGTTTTATTTGGCTCTTTGAAAGATTAGCACAACTTTTTAAAATGTTTTTTTTTTCTCACGCCCACCAAGATTTTACCGAAACAAATATGCATTTTTTAATTATTTATATAAATTAAGTTCACTCAACTGTTGACGAACAATTACTTTAGACAATTCAATCTTATAAGCAAAAACATTTATCTGTATTAAGATAATTTTACTTTAAGCATTTTTACTTATTACTCAGAACTTTGAAATAACAAAAACTCAGTATATTCCGAACGAATTAAACCATATTAAATGCCTATCTAAGTTCCATAATTTAATAAAATCGCATGAAATTTCTGCAACTAACTAGTAAAACAAATAATGTGAAATAATTCTACGCATGCAAATCGCGATTTCATTCAATTATTACTCAGTGTAATGAAATTTATTAAAATATACCATGAATATTTAATATATTCCTTTTTTTAATGCAAAAAAAAACGTTCTATTTTCTTGTAAAACACAAGCTCATACTTTGCTGTCGAATGTTATCAACAAAACACAAGAAAAAAAATCATTAAATTAAATGAATGTTGTGAACTCCGCTAGCATGTGATTCAAAAAAAAAAAAAAAAAAAAAAATAGAGAAAAGAACGGAAGTATTTTATGTAGCAGTATTATTTAAATTTTAATATACACACACCAGCAGCAAATGTGGTATGCAATAAAGGAAGCTTATCAATTCTTTAAAATTATTTTAATTTACGAGAAAGAATTTTAATTATACAATTTAAAATTAGCGTAGCGGAAACAGCATAACACTTTGTTGAAAAAAAAAATACAGAATAACATTTTGCGCATTCTAGTTTTATGCAGTAAATGAAATTTGGGTAGTTTTTTTTTATTGTGTTTGTCCTGATTTCAGATTTAAGCTTTTAGGCCCCATTTCATTTTCAGAACTTGTTTAGTTGAGAGAAAACTAGACCCTGATTAAATATTTTAATTAAATAATAATGATTGCAGATGTTGTTAAGCGTTATTCAAATATTTGTTTTCTCAGTATTTATCTTTAACAAAAACATACATAGTTATGTTAGTCCAATTAATGGCTGGTATCGGTAATATCTCAGTGATGAAGGTTCGATAAGATTTCAGATTTAAAATTTTTCAAATTTGAAATTTATAAATAATATTAAGTCTGGATATTTGCCTGAATATTTGAGTTGCAATATAAAATTTAATAGAAAATTACATAGTATTAATACTAGAAATAAGAATGACTTTGGCTTGCCGTTGTTTAAAACAGAAGCAGACAAATGTAATCTGTTTTATAAAGGATTAAAATGTTTCAATGAATTACCAGGATGATGTAAAGACTTGTGAAATTAAAATGTTTAAGAGAAAATTTTATGATTATTGCAAAACTCTAGATATAAGATAATGAATTTTGTTATAGGTATGTTTTGTAACTTATTTAAGAATACATCTGCATTTGAATTTGAATTAGGCTAAAAAAAAGCTGTAATAAATAAATAAATAAGTAATGCCTCGCTTACAGCTTAAAAGTGTAATACAAAATTAATTTACAATAACAAAATATACGAAATTTGTTTTTACCCTCACTTTACTCTTTTTATTCTGGTTTGAACCTTGACTAAAATGTTTGTTACACTGTTACCCTGAGTAAAAGAGAAATTCAGTGCTGCCTACTCTTTTATTTGTATGACAACAAAAAATAAATAATAAGAGTTTTGTTGCTACCGCATTAAGTTGGCAACATTGATCGCAGAGAAAAGAACAGCTGATTGATATTTACCGCAGACTGCACTATCTCAATTTTAGATGCATTCACTCTCTAAGGCGAAAATTACTTTTTTACCTCTTTAGCCAGTACTTTACTCTAAAGAGTGAAAATAAGGTGTAGACCTTAATTCACCTTTTTATTTCTACTGGGCATTTTTTCATACAATTATTATCAAATATTTCTAAGTATTGCGAACTTCTTATATTAAATTACATAAATAAATAAATATCACATATTTATTTAAAACTTGAAAATAATAAAAAGAAGCAAAAAAAAAAAAAAATGTTTGTGATATGAAATAAAATTGCTCGTGGTACGATTTATGAGTAAGATATCTTTATCTGCATGTCAATTATTTTGTTGGCCAAGTACTTATCATTATTAATAGGCCAACATTAATAACACATAAATAAAACTTTACTGTGAAGACAATTTGACTCATTCATATAATATTGATTACGTAGTATGTTATTCTTATCTTACCCTTACTTTACTAGATGACAACCCCCTTGAAGTGGTTTATTTTTATAAACTTTATTAAAAATATAAAATTACAAAAAACCAAAAAAACAAAAAAAAAACAAATTCCCTAGACAAGTCTGATAATTTGGCCAATAAATAAAAGCGTAGTCATTATGAATTTCATTGATATTGTATGGTATGTAGTCATTTGTTTATTATGTAAATCTAACATGTTCCTCTTAGTCATGATCAGTGCTTTTTATTTGTTTATATATAAACTAATATATCCAGATGATTGCTAAAATAATAAATTTACGTAAGCTGAATTTTTTTCGCCAAATATTTTATTAAACTTAAAGAGATTATTAATCCAAGTTATCATAAATTTGAGACTGCTTATATCAAATTTTTTATTGATATCACCGGTAAAAGTTTGAAGTGTTGAAATAATTTGGATATTATTTCTAATAATTTCAATGAAAAATATTCACTCTAAAGAATTTTATAACAAATTTCACAGTTTTAAAAATAAATTTGCGAGTGGTAAATAGTGTTACAATTCAAATTTCTTTGAAAATTCATGATTTTAAAATTCAAACTGATTCTTGCTTTACAGAATATTATCACATGTGATAAAAAAGTTTTTTTTCCATCGGTATTTCCCATTGAAAAAATAACTTTCCTTAGTTTTCTGTTGCTGTCACACAACACATATGATTTAACCTTTTTGAAAGTATTTCCTTATATTTCTTTAACGATATAAGCTAAATATAACAATAGTTTATGCATACATATGCTTACAAATATAATCAATAAACGAAAAACTAACTTTTTCTCTTTCCCGCTTTCTCATTTCAGCTATGATATGGTACACTTTGGTCATGCCAATTCTCTGCGACAAGCCAAAGCACTTGGCGATAAAGTAATCGTTGGCATACATACCGATGAGGAAATAACAAAACACAAAGGACCACCCGTATTCACACAAGAAGAACGTGTCAAAATGGTCAAGGGCATTAAATGGGTGGATGAGGTGGTATTGGGTGCACCGTATGTGACGACATTGGAAGTGCTTGATGAGCATAATTGTGATTTTTGCGTGCATGGTGGTAAGAATCATATATGAAATGCATAAAGTTTTATTTAAAATTAATCAATTTTGGAATTTTTATTTGTTTCTATTAGATGACATAACAATGACTGCTGAGGGAGTCGATACATATCATTTAGTCAAATCTGCAAATCGTTATAAGTACGTTTGAATTTTTAAAAGTTTCTAAACTGCATTTTCTATATTTCTTAAAAAATTTCTTCATTTTCAGGGAAGTACGTCGCACTGCTGGGGTCTCTACCACAGATTTAGTTGGACGAATGTTATTATTAACGCGAAATCACTTCCATCAAGGTTCTGCTGAATATGCCATTGAAAAAGAAGGTAATTACTTGTTTATAGCACATATTCGTGTATGTAGATATTTCATTTGCTTTTTGTAGCTTCTAGCTTCTTTTTTTTTCTTCTTAGTCATTAAGTATGCACTTAATTCTTATTGGTAAAACGTTAACTAAAAAAAATTCCATCACACGATCAAGTATTTACTTACAATTTTTTTGTTTGCTTTAGCATTATTTTTAAGCTTGTTTTTATTCTTTCTGTTTTTTGTTGTTTTTTCTTCATCTTCTTAAAACTGCGAACTTAACTCAAATACAAAAATTAACTTTTTTCCCCCTTCTCTAAAACTTGCATGCATGACGCTCTCCTCTACTACACCGCTTCTTATATTTAAATAAAATAAATGCAAACAAAAATTCAACTTTAAAATTCAGCATTAAGTATATACGTATATTTATTTTCTTGAAAACTTACATTAAAATGAAAGTTCTAAAATATTAAAAGCTTTCTTGAAAGCTTCTAATTCTTCCTGACATATTTTTCATATACTTGTTCTTTCACACTCTTTCCACATATCTCTTTATCAAACTTTTACTGTCATCAACTCTCTAGAGCAGTGATGGAATAACTCATTTCCTTGGCTAAAATTCCTTTTGAGATTTCCTTGTATAAAACACTAGAAAAATCTTTAAGATTGAACGAATTTCATCTAGCCTCTGATTTGAAAAAATAGTAGTAGAAAACATAGTAGACTATGATCCCTATTAGACACTACATGGCCATGCAATAGTTTGAAATAAAATCACCAACCGTGCATGTTTGTCTACCCCGCAATCTCAGTTTTCCAAGAGTACTGATACATATATAAAAATTTATGAAAAGCTTAAGGTTCCACAATTGAGCTTTTAACCCTTTGACGCCCGAATTTTAATGGGGCTTGATAGAAACCCTTTGTTTTGAAATTATGGTTACTTAGGTCTTCCACAACCATTACACCAAATTTCATGCTTCTATATTGATTTGTTTGTCCTTTATTAAAGGTTAAAACAAATAGCTATGGACCTGTTGAAAACCACTGCATAAACCGATTCCTCTAATTTTTTAATTTTCATATTCTCTAATCTGTTATAAACATATTTGATAAAAAAAATTTCCGCTTGGTAATAATTAAACACTTTTTTTCAAAAAATAGCGCAAAAGATTTTACCAAAAATTTTTGCACTTTGTTTTTTTGCTTCAAAGACAAAACCTTAAAAATAAATGACTTAAGTAAGAAATTTCAATTGTTCGGCAATCAGTAAACGTAAAGAATACCTAACAAAACCGAATACAAATAACGTTAATAGTGAAAATTGTCAAACACCTTATTTATTCCACATAAAAGTGAATGTTACATATACGCAACATTGGGTATAAAAGAGTTAAGTTTCTCATCTAGTGAGACAATAAAAAAATCGAACAGCTTGAGAACTTATTTCAACAACAAATCATACTGACAAGTTACTCACACAGATGTTGTCACATTTTTCAGCGAAGATGTGTGAGATAATTTTTTGTTGTAGCTGCCCAATTGAGCGAAAATGTCAGAGATGCATTTTGTGTATAGATTTTGCGAATTGTCAAAAAAAATGAACACACACACATTACAAATTTTCCATTGTATGTACATATGTGCAATTAAGCATGTATTAGTGAACGAAGTATTTGGACTCGTCGAGACTTGTAATGTATAAACGAGTTCGCTCTCGTCGAAATTAAACATTTCTCGCTGAAGTATGCAGTGTTCCATATGAATACGTTATTTACAACTCGGAGAAAAAACTTGTTGGCTCTCTTTTAACATTTTCGCTGAATTGTGTGACGGACCCCAGCCCCATCCCATCACTGATCTAGAGTACCTACCTATTTTCTTATTTTGTGTATTCACCTCAGAATTTATTTAGTTATTGTTTATTTATTCGAATTTTTTTTCCAAATTTAGTTGATTTGTTTCATAATTTAATTAACAATTTGTGTTCCTTCAATTTGTTTATCCTATTTTTCTTCTCTTTTCTTTTATTTCTATGTACATACGTATAACTAAACTAAAAACAAAAACTAAATTAAACTAAAAAAAAATAACATCTGTATCTGTTTAACTGTACTGTACTGTTGTATAAAAAAAAAATTGCTACCTTCACTCCCACCACCAATTGCTAACTTCACTAATAATTTTGCTACCACTCAAATTAATAATAACTGCCTAAAAATATGCAATGCTAAATAAATCATCAACTATTTCGTTGTTTGCCAATAAATTATCAAAATTATCAATCATTCCTATCTACTATCAACGCTGCCAATCAAAAAAAAAAAAACAAATTAAAATTATATCACCACCAATTATGAAAAAAAAAAAAAAAAAAAATGCTAATCTATAAATCTAATCTTAAAAAATACAAAAAGATAAAGCTTTGCTCGATAAAGTTTTAATCAAACAACTTCAAAAATCAAAATTATCATCAGGTTCATCGAATATGGGTCAAGATTCAGCTGCCAAGTCACCATGGACCGGTTGCAGTCAATTTTTACCAACCACACAGAAGATAATACAATTCAGTGATGGAAAAGCACCAAAAGCCGGTGATAGAATTGTAAGTAGCTAAGTTCCTTAGTTAATTTGAGTTCATTGAGCAAAAAAAAAAATCGTATTAAATGAAGAAAGGATCAAATAATTAATTGAGCAACTCATTAATGTGATATTTTTGTGTTTCTATTTATAAAATATAATTTTAACGTCTATATTCTTTTTCTTGCTCTTCTTTTAGGTCTATGTCGCAGGTGCATTTGATCTCTTCCATGTTGGGCATTTAGATTTCTTGGGAAAAGCCAAAGAACACGGTGACTACCTTATTGTTGGGCTACATACTGATCCTGTGGTGAATTCTTACAAAGGCAGCAATTATCCTATTATGAATTTGCATGAACGTGTATTGAGTGTGTTGGCGTGCAAGGTAAGAAAGAAAAAATCCTTCTCTATGTAATAATTTTTAATTTACTCATATGTCAAACACAAAGATTGATCAATTATTGGCTATCAATAAAGGATTGCGGACCTTTCCAACCCACAAAGAAAACAGCCTGCAATAACTACTCTTGAGGCTTCGGGTTTCGCCCAAGTTGCTTATATGCGGCACTGGACCTTATCTGAGCATTCTTAGTGATATTCCTAATAGTTAAACTATCCGTTCTGTGCTGGATTATATGGTTGGGTGATTTATGATTTGATAGAAAATTCTATATTATACTTCTTACCAGGTCGAATTTGAAAAGCCAATGTCCTAACTTTAGGGTCTTTGTTGTTGATTGATATATCGACATTTCGAAAATCGATAGTGGTTAAGGTATAGGCATTTTTGGGCTCAATCATTAGCATTTCAATTATGTATTGGTCCAGTTTTTTTCATACCAAAGCATACGCAATTGAGCCTTGTGCCAAAATAAATCATTCTAAGGCAGCTATCAAGATATTCTCTTCGAAATTAGGGAGAGAGTCATTTGAATCTTTAGCGCACAATAAGTTACGTTTTGTTATGATTCCTGATCACTACCGCCCCATCGTAGGTAAGGAAGCTGTCGATGATCTAAATTGCTAAATAAGTTCATCGGTTTGTGTATACTGGCCCCCGATTCCTTCTGTGAACTTGGCTGTGCCTTTTTAAAGTCAATGGTTAAGAAGTAGGAGAAGAAGAAATGGGACACATATTGGTCTGAGACAGAATGCCACCTACCCATTGAATATGACACCATATCCAATCGAAATCTTATCTCTTTATGAAATTAAATCCTCTTCTGCAAGTTTTCTAGCTTCACAGCACAAAGTCGTTTTAAATAGGGTTGGGCCCAAAAGATCTTTCTGATAGCAGTTCCTGACCATTGAGCCCTCTAACTAATAAATAATGTAAGACGCTAAGAGATTAAAGCAATGGTAGCTCTAAGTTCTATATGGAAAAAGTTCTGGTTCATATGTCGGCTAAAAGCTTTAAGCTTAGTAATGAGTTTCCTATGTCGATAAAATAAATTTGAAGTAATTTTTTAATTAATTACTTATTATTTTAATTTGATTTTTTCAACAGTACGTCAATGAAGTTGTTATTGGTGCTCCCTACTGCGTAACCGAAGATTTACTCGATCATTTTAAAGTTGAGGTTGTCTGTCACGGGCAAACACCGATAGCCTTTGAAGATGGTAAAATTGATCCATATGCTATACCAAAGACACGTGGCATTTTTACATTAATCAATTCTGGTAACCTAATGACAACGGAATTAATTGTGGAGCGTATAATTTCACATCGTCTCGAATACGAAAGACGCAACAAAGCCAAAGAGAAGAAAGAAATTGAAGCTTTCGAAGCATTGCAACGCGCTAAACAAACACAAAAGGCTGGTTAATAATAAATAACAAGGAAAACAAAGAACTACAATACAATAACAATAGATACAAATACCTAAGTTAAAGATTTAAGTTTCCGAGTTTAAAATATATACTATATTTTTATTTAGTTGTATAGAATGGAAGCCAGATATATTAATATATAAATATATATACGAATATTATATACGATCGCGCACATACACTCATACAAGCACACGCAAATCATCAATTTTCATTGGATTGGAATATGTATAGCTTTAAAACAAAAATGGGTGAAAAGCTTGAAATACGTAAAAGAGCTTTAAGCTTTTTAAGTAAATTGTCATAAGGGAGGCTTAAGAGCTCATTTACCGTTTCAGCTTTTAAACTTTTTTAAGCTTTTATGAAAAGCTTAAGAGCTTTTTTCTGCCCGTCCTTGTTTTGAAGCAACATTTTTTTTTATTTTTCTTTATTTTATAATTGAATATATATACTTTTTTATAGTAAATTTTCGCCTTTTAGTTTTGATTTTTAGCTTTATTTTGTTCTTGTTTTTTAATAATTTTTTTTTATGAACAGAAAAAATATTATGTTAGCACAAATTTGACAGAAATATTTTCTCTTCATACCAAGTTTTTTTTGTTTTTGTAAATTGAATATATTTTTTTTCTTTTTGTTATTTACTTTAAATTTCTGCATATAAAAGACAACGCAGAATAGTACAATTTTTTCAGCAGATATCAGAAAGCATATTTTTATATTCATAGATATCTACGTTAAAACAAAAAATGAGAAATTAATGGTTTAAAATTGTGTATAATTAAACATCTACATATTTTGTTTTTTAATTTATATATACTTATGTAGTAAGTCATAGCTTTTTTGCGCTTATAACAAAAATTGCATGCATTATTTTTGTATGTATAAATTTAAATAGTTTATGTACAATTAATTGTTTATATATTTTTTGATTTAAATTATGGAAATTACATGCAATGCATGTGAATTTTACATTTTACTTTCTATCGCTTTATTTAGTGGCACTTTTTTGGTGTCGCCAAATAAATAAATTGCAAAAATCTTGTGAAGAACTCAATATATAAATTATATAATAATTATGTTTTAGACAGCGTGAAAAAACAAACAAAAATTTAGCAAATACTTATTTTATAAGTTTTTAATTCAAAATCTCGTTAGCATAAAATAAAATATCTAAAAATACTAAACTACTTCAAATTTAAATCTATGTATGCCTCTCATATAAATGTCAAAAAATAAAGAAATCAATATTTAATGTTAATAATTATATACTTATATTTGTTCAATTTCTTTTCTATACCTTTCTACCGTAATTATTATTACTATTATTATTATTTTTTTAATTTTAAACTATAGCGCATTTCTCTATATACTATAAACTAATTATTATTATATTATTGTAATTGCTTAAAATATTTCTAAAAAAAGAAAAACATTTAATAATTGTGAACTTTAATTGTCTGTCTTTATATAGATAATTTATTATAAATAATTATGTGTTATGCAATAAAAATATTAAAGAAAAATACAAGACTTTTTATTGTTTAAGGAGTGCAGAGGAACTATGTGTTTAGAAGAGCTGAAACTAATTACTTTTACCCTAGAATCTAACGTAATGCCTGCCGCTATGTCAAATTCAATCAAATTTGCCAACACGATGGCAATTTCATATAGCAAATTCTCTCTTTTTTCTCTGTCTTTGCGAGTAATGTCTAAATGAGTTTTTTCAACGAAAGCGTGCTCAGCAAACTCGTTGAAACATTAGAAGTCTCGAAGAGTTCAACTATTTCGTTCACTCATACATGCTTAATTGCACATGCGTACAATGGAAAATTTGCAATGTGTGTGTGTTAATTTTTTTTGACAATTCGCCAAATCTATACACAAAATGCATCTCTGACATTTTCTCTCAAATGTTTAGCTACGTTGAATTGATTCGTAACATTTTACAACAACAACAAATTATTCTCCCACCTCTTCGCTGAAATGTTGTAACGGACCTAATGTCGTCTCTTTGGAAATCATTGAAGGTTAGGTTTCTCTTCAGAATTTCATAGTTAACATAAAAGTTAACAAGTTTTTAGGGAACAATTAGGAAGAGTTTAGTGTTTTTTTTTTCATAGAGCGCAATATATGAGTTTTTACAATGCGAAGACAATAGAATTCTAAATAATAGTTTACGATTTATGCTGAAATTTGATTGAATGGTTGATGCTATTGTGACGATGTGAAAAGACTACAAGTTAATGATAGGTTTTGCCCGCATCGATTTGTAAACACCTTGTATGTGGTGTATTGGTGAATAGAGTTGCCAAGTAAATTTGTTTGTGGGGCACTGAAAGAATTATTTTTTTTTTCAAAATTTGTCACCGATTTTATTTGATTATTACTTAAAAAAACTAAGGCAAAGTTGGTCACCGATTTTTTGGGTATAAAGTTACCAGAGCTGTAAAAGAATGCAATCGATTTAATTGCAATACCTTGAAGTCACAGTTAATAACCGACAATTCATGATTGCAGTTACTGAATAACGTATTTGACTCCAGAATAAAAAATGCAGATGGGAGTCTATTTTGGAGTCACCGATTGGTTATTCATTTAGAAAAGTCTTTTTTAAAGTCAAGGGAGTGCAGTCTTTTTTTGAAAACATGAGACTGCAAATCTTATGACTCCAAAATCAATCAATGTGTCAATGGTTAAGTCCAGTGACACATTGTGTTCCCACTTGCTGGTTTTGCTATTCTTCCGGATGTAAGTGTAATGCACTACCCACTAGACTATCCAGGTAGCCACTAATTCATTAGTAGAAATGATTTGCTTTTGAATGTACAAGTATTCAGTAAGTTTGGGTTTCAAAAATAATTTCCTAGATTTTCTCTCGCCTGGCAAAAAGAAATAAATATTACAAAGTTCTCATATATATGTAGAATCAGACACAAATTCAATATGCTTACAGTTGGCAACCTTGCACATAGAATATTTGTACATATTATTAAATATAAAAAGGTATCATCATTTTAATATATGTTTACATATAGAATTAGTACTAATTGTTTTTCTTTTCTTTTTTATTTTTTTTTTGTTCCTGTGAACTATTGAAATTTAATATTTTGTTATAAATTGTATGATTAGGTTAACAATACATACATAGGTAAGTATAGAAGTAATGAATGAATGAATTTTTTGGAATTACCTCAAATTACATAGTGAGTTTGAAATGGTTTAAAATGGAATAAATGACAGATTGTATTTCATTATACAAATTGCATTGCATAATTTCAAAAATGGATAAGTAACAATAGCAACAACATAACAATACTCAACACAATTCCAACAACAATTGCATACAAATAAGTTCATATTTCAATCAAATACAAATTAGTTAGTTATGAAAACTCATTTGAATAGTTTTGAGCATAATACTATGTAGAAAAGTTAATTAAAAATGCGGAAGATTTGTTTTTTTTTGTTTAGATTACTAAAATATAAAACTAATTGTAACAAAATATTCGTATATTTCCGCATTTGTTTAAACAATTGTTTAATTTATGTATAACAATTGGAGTTTGAATATTTTTAGGCGAGCTCGAGCGACTTATAAAAAGTGTAGCATGAGTTTTCTTATAATTGCTACTCAAGATACATATGTAATCACGTCATTAGTTCAGATCGGACATTCACATTATTCTAAGCTACACGAAAATTTCAGCACTCAGTGCCAGCGGCATTCAGTCAAGGACGATGAACATCGCTGTAGCAACCTCTCAAGTAACAATTTCCCTTAATAGCAACCCCTTCATCAAAAGTTCTTATTCAACCGAGGGTTTGAATTTCAATTTTTGTTTAAAATTCATTTTTCATTTGGCAAACTTTCGTTTATGTAGTTTGTTGTAAAAATTATTTTAATAGTAAAAGTGTTTAACCTCTTTTATGTCATTATTATATAATTACAGTTTTCAAATTTAACAGCATTTAAAGCCGTTATATAAAATTAGCTAATTTTGTGCTTAAGTTACCATGAAATTGCTAAAAAAAAAAAACAGAAAAAAATTTACATATTCGAGAGCATTCGGCAGTTTAAAAACTCGAAACCATGACAATACATGAGGATTTTGATTTTTTAAATTTTTTTTTTGAAAAATTTTTAACAAAGAACGGGTCATTAAACTATTTTATTTATTTTTTTTTTTTGTACTCGGCAAAATGATTTTTTTTTTAGTTGAAGTAAATGGAATTACATTAATCTGAAATAATTCAATTTACACGAATGCATGAACATAAATTAAGTAATTTATTTTCTAGTCTAAGGTATTATTAGCCAAACTGTGAAGATGAAAAATTATGTGATTTCAACCATTTTCAAATTCAAAGAAAAAATAAAATGAGAACAAGGTGCTGGTTAATGGCTGCGCTCTTACGTCTTGTTCCAGGCTTTAGGGAAATCAAAGATTACTGAATGAAGAAGTTTTAAGGGGGTCCACTTGTGTGATATTTTTGAAAAATCGTTTTTTGAAATGAATATTTCTTATACGACAAAATAAACTTTAAATTTTAAACGACCCTGTTTTCGTTTCCCCTGCTTCGTGCAAAGACACATAAAAAAAAACAATAAAAAACTCGCTCTCTGACTTTTTCGTTCTATTGATATCTTCCTTTTCAACTAACACTCTCTCATTACAGTACAACTGCACTTCTCTTCTGATAAATAAATTACTAGTCAGTAAGGCCCCAGTAACTGAGGCTATTTTTTGCGGAAGAAATCTCTTTATGAAAAAACAAATATCAAAAGAGAACCAAACTACTCGTTGGTGTTTGTTTTGTTATTTGTGTATGCAGATAATTCCTTAGACAATTTTGAGAGACACCGTTACTCATGCCTTCTCTCTTTCTCTTATTTATTATTTACTCCCACTTAAGCAATGATTTTTTCAACGATGAATGCAATGCTTTGTTCAATGAGCGAATTTTAAAAAACTTCCAACGCTAATATTTTGGAATTGGCTTAACCGATTTTAAATCGGATAATTTTTGGCTAACCTACTCGTCAAGCTCTTTAAATTAACATATAATATATTGGATCTTCTGAAATAAAATTGTAGTTACACTAATAAATGTAAAGATGTGCCGTTAGCAGTGTTGCCATATTTTTTCGGTAAAAACAAAAACTGTATTTTGGAAAAAAAAAAACTGTAACCTATAAAAACGAGAAAAACAAAACTAGAGTTTTTAATTTGAAAAGTTTTTCAGTCACTTGCCCATCATACCACCACACATTCAAAATTTAATAGGGAGAAGCTATGCTTTCTTAAACGGGGAAGAAATTTTAAATCCTATAACTGCTAGCAAACCTAATACAATAATGGTGCAAAATTTGGAAAAAAAAAGTTCGCTCATTAGGCATGAGTAGTCATAGTTCAACAGTAATCAATACAATAATTTTAAAAGCTCTAAAAATGGTTTCATCAAATTTTTTGTATATTTATCTTGATGCCACAAAATTTGTTCAATTTTATAATTTTTTTAAGTAAGTTTTTTGTTCTTCTCAGCTAATTTTCGAATTTTAGTTTTGTTAGTATTAATTTGGGGAAATATTCTTTCCACATTCGCTACCTGCAAGTGCTACCCTGAAATACAATTACATTTTATGATAACCAAAACATATTTAAGTCTATTCTGCATATTATTGCAAAAACTGTAAAATTGGGGAATAAACTGTTATATTTGAGGGAAACCTGTAAGACTACATGCCAATCGAAAAAACTGTAATTTACAGATAAATCTGTCAGTATGGCACCGCTGGCTGTTAGGTACTCGGTTGTGTTTACGAGTACGCAACGACGATTTCTCTCACCTCCCTTTTTTTTTTGATAAACGGCATTGTGGAGAGGGAACAAAGAACAGATGAGGTGTATTGAGTATTGTACATTGGTTTTAACATGTAGATATGTGATGAAACTTTATATCTGAAAACAAAATACGGCTGACGATGTCCCACGAGTGACAAATCTAGGAATTAAAATTTTAATTTCGCCACACAAATAGTTTTTTTTTCTTATAAAGGGCCTGCTCAAAAACAAAAAAAAAATTCTGAAAAAGCGCTCGAAGTACCGCCAGCACACAGGTTGACTCCTTTAATATTTTCTTTCGTCCAAAAATTATTTTTTTTTTAGGAACAACCATCATAATGACTATGATCCAGGAAGAGGAGAGGGGGTTTAATCCCGAAAATCTCCCATTTGGACTCGCTAGTGGGCTCCAACGTTTACTTTTCATTGATTTATAAAATTTTCTTTGCAACAGTATCAATTAAAATTATTTATATTGAATACAATTATATATGACCAAGGTCGTTTTCTGAATAAGCTCATCTGCTATTAGTTTGGACAGCATCGTAGAAAGTTTTCGCTTTATCTCCGACTCTGTCAAGTAGCATTGGCGGATTATAACTGAGCATACTCTAAATCAACTAGTACTGTGACTAATGTAATTCTTTAAATGTTTACCATGTGACCATTCAATGATAAGCTTTACACAGAGCATTGAATTACTAATTTAAAGTCCTTAGACTCCAAATACGGTCAATGGTTTGTTCTTTAATTAAGACATACTCTCATAGGTTCATATGAGAGGCTGAGAGGAAAAGTGGTATAACTTCTACGTTCAGAAAAAAGTGGAATAATTTTACTTAAGAGCAAAAGCAAAACGAAATATGTTCAGAGCAAAAGTGAAACGAAATATGTTCAGAGCGAAAACGGAAAAAAACTATGCTGTTCTTGCTCTGAAAGAATTGTTATACCATTTTTGCTCTTACTTTTAAGGCGTTTCATTTTCACTCTAAACCGTATTACTTATGCCATTCTTGCACTGACACTCTAAATTATTTCACTTTTGCTCTTATATAAATTTTAGCCTGCTTTTCCTCTCAGCCTGTCATATGTTCTTTGAGCTATTAGCTCTACCCATAGCTCCTCCCATTTTAATGTAAATTTTGTCTAGAATTCACTGAATCATTTAAAAAAACAAACAGAGATTATTGAACACTAGCACTACTAAAAAATAAATAAAGACGTTATAAACCATGAATAAAAGTTTAAATAGTTTGGATTTAATCGAAATTGGAACTAAACAATACCTAATTACTATTTTCTATCTATTTTTTTATATCCTTGAGTTACTAGCAAAGCATAAGGCCTTTAAAAAATTCATCTATTAGGGGTGGCCTTTAGGCCTCACCCACATTTCTTGTACCCAGATATGATTTCTTTTCCAGATATCGTTTATAAAACATTTTAAGACAGCCACTTCTGCTACCCGTCGGATTCTAATCAAACGTTTTCTGGCATACTTTGAATGGGGACTTTCAATAAGCATTACAGAAGAATCGTAAACAATTCTTTTCTTAGCAGTAGAATTATCTTATTATTATTTGAAGGAAGGACGACTCGAAAGTCAGGCACTGCGACCTATAAGATCTATTGTATCAAAGCCCCAAGAAAGAAAGGAAGAGAGAAAGAAAGATAGATAAGAAACATACCCAAGCCGAGAATCGAACTCGGGTCTCCAGAAACAAGAGTCTAGCATTTTTCCACTAGACCACAGTGGCGATGGTAGGACCTACAGTTTAACGCCGATTCCGAACGGCTATGTGGCAATTTTTTATCAGCTCGGTGGTTTTGCCATTACCAACCAAGGTGTGTACTTGTACACATTCTTATAATTCTCATCCACTTCATATCGATAGTGAATATAAGAAGTTTATGAGAATTAACCACCAGACCAAGACGGGAACCGAACCCGCAACCTTCTGGATGAAATCTAGTGCACTATCCACTAGACTATCGAGGTCGTCTACAATTATCTTTGTTCGCATTAAATTTTCCAAAAATTTGGGTTTCTTTAAAAAAATAATAATAATAACACATAAAAATCATTATTTTTCCACATGAACTAAACTGTAAAAGTGCGTTAAATATGTTTTAAATGAAAAAAAAAAGGTAAAAGCATATACAAGTTTTGTAATGAAAGTAAAATTAGCTGGAAAAATGTGCATAAAAATTGTTTTCATTTTTAATTTCGTTTAAAATAAACAAATTATTCAAACAAAAAATTATATATTTTAAACTGTATCAGGAAAGTGAGGGGGGGATAAGAGGAGAACTAAGCCAGTGTGATGCAGAGGGATGCGACAAACACAACAACTTCGCACAGAGAAAGAGAGAGTGAGAGAACATCAAGCATCAAGTTTGACCAGTGAAATGTGAATATCGCAATAAAATAATCTCACATGCATAAACTTAGTATTAGCTAGATACTAGTACTAAATTAAAAAAAAAAAAAAAATAATAATAACAATAAAAATTGGAATAACGAAGAGAGATGGCATACAAAAATAAAACACAAATTAAATCACAAAAATTACATACATACAACCAAACACATGAACATATAGAAAAAAAAGTTAGTTTTTTATGGCCTAAACTACTTTTACTAAAAATCAGAACTGATGAACAGATTCTAAAGTACAAAAACCATAACAACAATAACAACAAAAACAACTAAATAATTAATACATGCATACATATATGTATGTATGATATCTGCTTGTATTATCAACAGCAACATGATTATGTGCTTCATCATGAGAGATGCTCATCATCATCATCATCATTATTTTAACTTCATTCTACTATACTAACTTACTTTGTTTGTATTTCAGCATTTTAAACTGTCATAAAATTTTTTGAAATTTTATTTGCAACTAAATACTAACTAAATGAATGAATAACTTGCGTATGAATGAAGTGTGTGTGTTTGCTTGGAAAAGGTTTGCTTTTTTCCATATTGATGGACAGTTTGTCAACTGAAGTTGCCGTGCTTGGACGTTTCGAAATTAATTTCAATTCTATCTAAATTCGTTAGATTCTTTTACTATTTATGTATTTGTAAAAAGGTTTTCGTGTGAAACTGCAAGCATTTTATTCGATTCATTGAATCGAAAATTTCTACCTAGCATAAAGTGCAATTTTTTTCCGTGCGTGTGTGTTTGCGTGTGTGTGTGTGTGTGTGTATTCCTTTGTTCTGTGTGTTTAATTCAACAGTTTAACAATAGCCAAACAAAACAATGTTGTGGAAGGACGCATTCGTTGATTCTACCATGACATTATGGCAAATTTTCACTTTTTTCTTAATTGGACTTTTTGCTGCAACGGGAAATTGTGAATACGGTAATTTTGGTGAGTGAAATTATTAGGGGCATTCAATTTTATTACGTGTACTTTGAAGTGAAAATGTGAAGAAAATTGAAAATTGAAGAATTTCTGTCAATTCGGTTTAACAAAGTAGTGATCAAAAACATTTTCATTGAGCTCAATTTCTTAACAGATTCAAATTTCATAGGGCAAAATTGAGGTTAATGCTCTCTATCTAGAGAAATCCGAACTGCTGTTTAGTACTTAACAATCTGAAATTAAAAAAAAACATTTACGTTTTCGAAATTGAGACAAGTATTTATGAAAATGTTGCAAGGCTCTTTTTCCTCTTGGAAGAAAAGCTTAAAAATTGAGATTTATTTATTTGAGAGTCATAAAATGGATTTATTAATTTAATTAAGATGAATTATTATTATTATTTTTTTTATTTGAAGGATGGGACAACACCAAAAGCAAGCATTGCGACCTATAAGTTCTATTGTATCAAAGTTTCAAGTTGCAAAAAAGATAGATAAAAAGTAATATAGAGGAAAATGGGACCTAATATTCAATTCCCTCCATTAATTTTTTATTTCAAAAGAAATTTTTTTTAATGTCTTTACCGAATAGCGTCGCCTTTAGAAACTAAACTAATGTCATATTCTGTAGGTTCTGATATAAAATGGAATAGCATGAGCCATACGCAACTGAGAAGGTGATTGATCCAAAAAAAAAAAGGAAGAGGCAAAGCGAAATGCATATCTGGGAAGGAACCATATTATAAATTGAATTTCAAATATGTATTTAGGGGTAGTTATTTTGCAGAAATTGATACGCAGTACCAAAAAAAAATGGCTGACACTTTTATGGAGACCTAGCACAAATTGTAGGTCTAGCAAGGCTAAGAAAAATGGTATGGCGGAAATTTCTCATACACCCCCAAAATCTCGTTTTATGGTCAAAAAACCGTTTTTGGGTAGGTTGGTGTGAACAATCGCTCATAACTTTGTTAATTTTTATCCGATTTACAATTTTTGTTCTTAGTTTTAAAGTGGAAAAACAGTCCTTTCTGGCCATGTATTGTTTATTTTCATGAATTGAAAACTGCAGTTAAAAGAATTTGCAATTTTTCGATTTCTTAATCATTTTTTCAGCTTGGACGATGTTTTTACGATATTATCCAATCTTAAAGATTTTTTGCGACAAAGCTTCTTCAAAGTAAATTTAAGGCCGTTTCGAATGACATTTTTTTAAATAAAATTGGATGAAAATTGACGGAGTTGTGTGAATTTTACGATTTTATTATTTATAATTATTCAGTTCAGTGCACTATGGGTCAAGGTCAAATCCATTTTTAGCCGTCCAAAATTCTGAAATTTAGTTTGTTGGCTCATGAGGTCATTAACAATTACTGTGTGAAAAATTATAACGATCGGACTATTACCACGCCTACCTCCCATACAAATAAAACCGCGAAAATGGTATAACTTGGTATATATTATAGATATGATCATGAATTTGGTGTACTTATAAACATTATTATTGCCATATATTATTGCAAAAATGGGATAGATTAGATTTTTACCACGCCTACCTCTCATATATGCGAAATTTTTAAATATAGTGATGAAATAACATATTTTGGTAAATAATAGCATATCACAATTTTAAACTGAGCACTGAAACTTTGAATAATGAAGCGGGTCAGGAAACAATCTTCTTTTGTTAGTAAAGGTTCAGTAAGAACACCGCCATAAGGTGAATGACTCCACCAGAAAATAGGAATCATTGAAAAACGTTTCCAAGACAAGAGCTCCATCAACATGCTGGTTGATTACTGCTAGTCGTTGAAATGAAAGAGGCAAACGTTTTTAAATCAAAAAGCACTCTGCACTGTTCTTAAAATCTTAAAATTCACACAACTCCGTCAATTTTCACCCAATTTCATTCAAAAAAAAGATCATTCAAATTTACTTTGAGAGTACTTTGTCGCAAAAAGATCGGATAATATCGTCCAAGCCGAAAAAATGATTACAAAATCGAAAAATCGCAGCTACGTTCAACTGCACTCCCGTCAGCTTTCAATTTATGAAAATAAACAATACAGGACTATTTTTCCCCTTTCAAACTAAGAACAAAAATTGTATATCGGATAAAAATTAGCAAAGTTATGAGCGATTGTTCACACCAACCTACCCAAAAACGAGTTTTTTACCATAAAACGAGATTTTGGGGGTGTATGCATAACTAGACCTACAATTTGTGCTAGGTCTCCATAAAAGTGCAAGATCATTGTCACACAGTGTAATGCATTGCTTTGCTGGATATTTCTTAGTCCGGAAAGGAAAAATGATGTAGCTTTTCACAGTTCGTTTGAAACGCTCAAGTAGAAGGAAAATTTCTTTGAATCTCAAAAATATAATGATTTTCTTAATCGAAGAAACCGGAAATTATTGGGATCAGTGAGAATTGATAACTTTAATAGACATTCTTTATGAAATACAAGCCTAGGAAAACCCATTAAGTCACTTTTCATAATTCACTTGGAGGTGAGATAAAAATTTCTCAGAAATTCCAATACATAGTTATCTACGTGATCCAAAAACTCTACGGTCATTTAGAGCAGTTTTACTAATTTTTTTAGCTTTATCCTTTTACGAAAAGTGCTTTGTTTCGGTACATATTTTTGATAAGGTTGTGCGAATAATAAAAAAAAATGCGAATATATTTTTTTTTTGTTCTTAAAAAACGACAGAAAAAAGATTTTAGTAGTCAAAATGAAGTAATTGAAGATTATACTGTTGAACATTGCTAACCAGCAGTGTGGCCAACTTTCAAAATCCGCTAAAATGAAAAAAAGCGATACATTTTTTTCCCTATTAAACTTTTTCACTAATACAGGCACACATCGGATACTTCTAGTCAATGAAAATTTCTTCGGTTTTTCGAAGATATTTTAAATTGAAAAAACGTGCTAAGCGCTAAATCACTTTTTTCCGCGTTTTAATTTTCAAAGAGCACTGAAATCAGCGGGAAAAGCGCTGAGGTGGCCACACTGCTATCCAGTCTATAGGAATATTTGTAGATTTTCTCTCTCTCTCTCTCTCAAAGAAAATTAATTTTTTAGTAAAACCAGAATTCTCTATCATAACATGCTCTCTTAGCACTCACACATGCACAAAATTTGATTACGTGTGTTTTTGACATTTCTCTTTCGTTTTCTGTGCAATTTAATTTCAGTGTTGCCAACTTTTATCATCTTTTTTTTTTAACATAAAAAATGATATCGCGTAAATAATTTTTTTACTTTTATATTTTGTTTTTACTCCGAGATAAATATAAAAAAATTTAAAATTCTAATTGAAAATTCTAAGAGGCTCTTAAGTTTACTTTACCACTCAAAAAGGTCTTGCAAGCAGCTAGTCTATTACGATTAATGGCTCAAGAAAACACCACGGAAGAGTTTTTTTTTGATTAATTTATTATTCTCTTCTCAACCAATTATAGTTTCTATGAAAATGTTAGAACCCTCTTAACTCTCTGAATTCAATTAGCATATTAAGAAAGATACTTCTAGAAATCACCAACGGACCGAGTTTTTTTTTCTTGGAATCGTATTCCTGTTATATTCTAATTTCTCTTTTTCATTCCTTAATGTTTATTATAAAAATTTCAGAAAATATAATATTATCAGGAACATATTCAAATCCTAATCCATCACCCACAGCAGCAGCTGGACAGCAAATAGCGCCACAAGGCCGCTCCAATGCACCACGTTCATATTACGATAGCGGCACTGAATGTTCAGTGGGCACAGAATGTACTCCACTGCACGATTGCACGGCGATGATTTATGAAGTAGCGAAAATGTGTTACTACGGTGATAAATCACTATTCTGTGGTGGGGGCGAAGAAATGCCATACGTATGCTGTCCGAGTTCTCCGCTCGAAAAGAATCAAGTATGCGGGAAATCTTTAGTGCAAGGACATTTCTATAAAGGACTCGGTACACATCCGTTTGTGGCACGAGTAGGATTTAAACGTGAGTTCAATGAAATAAATTAAATTAAAAACTATTTCTAAAACTGAGCTTGCAATTAGATATCAACACTGGCGCTTTTGCTTATCCATGCGCTGGATCGGTGATTGCCCGTCGTGTTATACTAACAGCAGCACATTGTGCTTTAGCGAAGGCAGAAGGACATAGACTGTAAGTTTAGCAAAAAAAAAATCCTTGTAGTTTCTCCTCATCTTTTCTTACTAATTATTTACCCAAAAACTCCTTAGCTCTTCGGTACGCGTTGGTGAATACGATACTTCTAGTGATCCTGATTGTGCTAATACTGGCTTTTGTGCGCCACGTTCGGTTAATCATGCAATTAGCCATGTAATCGTTCATCCAGATTATAAACAGGGACAATATCATCATGACATCGCATTGTTGGTGCTAAAAACGCCGCTTAACTATTCAGGTGAGTCCAAAGTTTGAATAATTTTGTTGTTTTTGTGTTTAAATGGGCGTTTGCTTCTTAATGGTTTCGCTTGGTCGAAATTTAATTAGAGTTAACTCTAAATTTGTTTTTTATTTTTTTTCATTTGAGTGCTTTTATTATTTTTATTTCTGTTTTTTTTTGTAGTTTTTGCAATTATCACATGAGTCAAGTTCAAAATTATTGTTGATTGCATGTTAATAATGGAGTTGACTATTTTTTTGTTGCTATATTTGTTTTATATTTTTAATATAATTTTCGTTTGTTATATTTATTTAAAAATACTATGATTGATATACATATGTATGACCTTTTTAGTAAAAAAAAATGTATGTAGGTACATTACTTTTGTAGAATTTGTCGTTAATAACTTTCAAATAAATAATGGAAAAATGCGACTAAAGTCATTAAGGTTTTGCGATATTTACATTAGAGTGTATCATCACTTGAAAAATTGAGTTCAAAATCCAAATTTATTTATACAATATTTATTAAAAAGGTTAAATCCCCCTTCCCGATAAATATCCCAGCCATTATAATATTTAAACTTGAATTAAAAGACTTTTCACTTTATATAATATTGATTAAAAATAACTTAAACCAGGTCTACTACAACTTCAAGATCTACTAGTGAACGTAAAAAAACAAACACATGTTTTTGAAGTGCCTTCGGTCAAAACGTGATATCCCACAATTTCGAAGTTTAACAGAAGAGCAAAAAGAAAAACGTTCGCAGAAAAAAAAAAAAACAAAAAAACTCATCTGGGCAAAAATGTTGGATATCACTTTTTGACCGCAGGCTCTTCTTTTCTATAATCTTTACCATTTTAGTACTATTTTTTTAGTACAAGAAAAGATTTTTCATTGCAGACGTGAACACAAAAATAGAGACGAAAACGCATGTTTGAATTCTCAACCCCTTCCCCACTCCCACTATTCGCTTCTACCCGATTATAAAAGTTTTGTAATGGTGAAGAGCAAACAAAATTCGCTCATTCTCTTTTAAATGCTCTTTCAAATGTAAACAAATTCCTATTACAAACCTCTCAAATGTTTGACTCGGTAATTTG
This sequence comes from Toxonevra muliebris, assembly GCA_963691655.1. NCBI lineage: Eukaryota > Metazoa > Arthropoda > Insecta > Diptera > Pallopteridae > Toxonevra > Toxonevra muliebris. The sequence continues at coordinate 5,429,194 of OY829329.1, forward strand.
TTGGTATTTTGAATCTATCGAATTAATGTTTTCATTTCATTTTTATCTCTCTTTTCATTTGATGCGAAAATTGAGTCGAGAGAATGAGTGATAGAAAGAGCTAAAACTAGAGTAGTGCCGTTATTGAAATGAGTATATCATTTGCAAAAACAAGCAAATGCCTGGGAATGGCTAAAGAGCACAACATTGAACTAACCAGTGTGGCCAACTTTTATTTTTCAAAATCCGCTAATATGAAGAATAAAACGCGTATTTTCTTTGAAAAAGCGATAAATTTTTTCCCTTATAAAAGTGCGAGAAAACACAATACATTTAAACTTTTTCACTAATACAGGCAAACATCTGATACTTCTAGTCAATGAAAATTTCTTCGATTTTACGAAGGTATTTTATATTGAAAAAACGAGCTGAGCGCTAAATCACTTTTTTCCGCGTTTTAATTTTCAAAAAGCACTAAAATCAGCGGGAAAAGCGCTGAGTTGGCCACACTGAAACTAACATACATAGACTCAGCTCTTATTCTCAAATTGAGAGAGACGTGAGACTGGATGAATTCCTCATTTTGAAATTAAAATAATATCTCTAACATGCGTAGAAATATACTAAGTAAACACTACTGAACTAGCTTTCATAGAACCCTCAACCTATTGAGGGAAAAGTGTCTGGATGAAAAACTTTAAACTAAACAGAGAATTCGACCAATCAAAAATGCAATAAAAAAAAAATTCTAATATATTTGGAATGGAGCAATAAGCCTTCGAAAGGAATCATATATGATTTTAGGGGTTCACTACAAATAATTAGCTCTTCCCTTAATCTTAAACTATTCTTTCTCATATTTTTGATATAATACTTAATAAATACCTTGTGATTCATTTCACTCTACTGACCCATATTAATGAATTCATTCAAAACTACTACATAAATATTTAAATTAATACAACCATTTATAATCTTCTTGACTTATGTTTGTATGTATGTTAGAATGCATGTAAATATGTTAAATATGACAGCACCTGTCAAAGATCATTGAAATGCACTATGAATAGTTATAACATAATTAAATAAATATACGAGAAGATATACCAGATTTAGACATGAAAATATCAGGGAGTCCAGCTGCTGCTGTTCATACGTGATAAAATTTAATTCTAATGATACTTTCAATACAAGTTTTCAATCCACACACACACACACACATACGCGAATTTTATATTAAAAATCTCCATTGCCAACATAATAATATGCCACAAGATGGAAACGCTCAACAACCAGTAAATAACCAGCAACTTGAGCATCGTAATCAAAATCACTCAGAATCGCTTCCGAACGAACAAACAGCGATCATCATTAAATTATAAAGCAATAAAATACATAAAAAAAAGCGTAAAAAAGCAATGTTGCTGTTGTTGTTGAGGTTGATGATGTTGTTGCTGTTGATGTTATGATGGCGATAATAATGTTGACGACTTGATCCATTAAAAACACCCTTCAACACACAAATATTGCGCGTAACGTTAACGTAAACAATGCAGGAATCATAAAAATAACGTTAACAATATTAAAGGAAGAATGTAAAGATGAAGATATAACCGACATATGCAAGATCAGTGATCAAATCAGGATTGCGCTGTGTATTCTACATAAATGCTGATGTAAATTATTCTATAACTCACTCGAAAACTCAAAAGAGTAGGTGAAAATAGGTGAAAAGAGGAGCCATTATTATAAGGTGACTATTCGATTTCAAAATTCCGGGGGCAGGTCCTTGGAAGAAAACTTTCGCCCCCACTTCTTAATGCTCGCGAGTTTTAGAACATCTAATTTAACGATCCGAAAATTTTCGCAAATGAGTTGCAGAATCCCAGAACTGAACAGCCCACGCTTTTTTCAGATACTCTCATGATACTTGAAGGCAATGGGAAGAGCGCTACCGAATCAACTTAAATTTTAATAAATTTGAAGAAATCATTTTTTTTACACTCATGAACCTTTTTATTGAACTATATTTGAAGAGTTGAAATATCACAGATGAAAGCAGATTCAATACATAAGAGTCTCTTAAAAATATACTATAGATATGTCTCCGGAAATCCAAAGCAAAAACTGGTCACTGGTCAGAAACAACGTTATGTAACTAACATTACGAATTTAGTGCATTCATTTCAGTAATATCGGGGAAAGTTTCAAGATTGAGAAGATGGTAGAATTAAGAAGTTAGTTCAAACAATATATTTCAATATATGCCTGCCGGATAGTGTCCCAACAGAACTGTTGGTCAAGTTCTTCTTCCTATGACACAAGTGAAGAATCTCTACCGATTACGATTTGAGGATCTCAAATAGTCTACTATTCCAACTTAGGCCAGGGATAATCAAACTAATTGAGCCTTAAGTAAAGTCTTCGGTAGTTGTATATTGCCCTCATTACCCTTAATATTACTATGGTTCGAAACCCATATTAATCTAATGTCTCCTCTGAGAGTTTGAGAAACAAGTTCTTTCCTACATTAAAGAATCAATTGTTATCCATTGTTACGTCGAGGGACTTGATAGCAACATGACTTCAGCATGCCCTACTCTGAATAATATTTTCGGCAGCCCACTCACTTCTATAAAATTAAAATTACCTTTTATTTTATCAACTACGAAGAAAAATATAAAAAAAGATATTATTTACATAAATTTTACATTGTCTTTTATTCTCTACACGAAAATGTCGACAATCACAAAAACACAACATTAAAGACGACTTGAAACTGACTAAAGGATCAAACGCAATACACAGTTAAAAGAGAAAAGAAAAAAGAATGTTGAAACATATAATCAACAAGAGCATAAAACAAATTACAGTAATATCTAAAAATTTATGTAATGAACACAATTTTATACGCTCATTACCTGCAAATGAGTTTGTAGACGCATAGTGTGGTATCCACCAGTAAATTCACCAGCAGCACCACCATTATGAATCGATTGCAAACAACATAAGGTTGAAACAATGCAGTGATTGTTGATATTTTTTGTATGATAAGTGTGCGTCTGATGTGAAAGAGTCAAAGAGGTAAAGGTTGCTAGTAATATTTTTTTTTATCATAACATTTTGTTTTAATTCAATTTTAAATTTTACGGCCTTATGATTTCATTTTTCTGCCCATTTTGTTTTATATGCTGTGATTGTGGTCGCTGCTTGTTGTTGGTTGCTGGTTGCTGGTTATTATTATAGTTGTTGATGATGTTATCCTGCGTGTGTCTGTTATGCGCGCCTTACAATTGAGCAATTGATCATCTTTAGCACGTTCCATTTTTAAGTGTTGTATTATATGTAGATATGATGGTATAGACAGAATACTGATATCTTATGAGGAAAGCATAAGTTCAGTTATTCATTTATATGTAGCATAATATGTTTTTGATTTTCCTTTTTCAAAAAAATCAATTTACTTAACAACGTCGTTGGAACAAGTTCAGATCCTTTGGTGCTTAACAATTAGCCTGAAGAATTGAAGACTATATGATTATATTTTGTCATTACAATTCTTTCATTTTCTTATTCCAGATTTATATCATTTATGTTTTAATTTATCTACTTCCAACTACCAACCCTGAATTTTCTCGGTCTAAAAATTTTAGAAATTTTTGTAGAACTGATAGATTAATAAAAACTAGGCGGACACTTGCATTCACAACAACAACAAAATATTCTATTGCAAGTGACGTGATAAAACGAAAAGAAAAATAAAACAATTTGTTTGTATGGCTGCTTGACAGAGAGCGCAGATTTACATTAACAACAATTTTCTCTTCCCGCGCGTCCGATCGCCCACAATTCTATACTGTTTGAGTGTTAAATGAAAAAACAACTCTACTGTTAAATGATTCTGTACTGTTAAACCATTCTGAATGTTAAACCAAAAAACAACTACTCTACTGTTAAACGATTCTGTACTGTTAAATGATACTGAATGTTAAATGAAAAACTCTACTCCACAGTTAAAAGATTCTGTACTGTTAAACGATACTGAATGTTAAATGAAAAAAATCTACTCTACTGTTGAAAGATTCTGTACTGCTAAACGATGTTGAATGTTAAATGAAAAATTTACTCTACTGTTAAACGATTCTGTACTGCTTGAATGTTACATGAAAAAGCTACTCTACTGTTATTGTTGTTGTGTGTAATCGTCTATATCTTCGAAAATACTCGGAGTTTCTCTCCAAAATTTTTTCAAAAATACTTTTGAAATATAATAATTGAAAAAAAATAAATCGATTTTTCCAAACCGATATTCCAAAACCAACTGCTCTAGAGTTATCTGGTTTTTATTCATTATATTTTATTAGCTTTTCAATATCACCAATTGATGTATAATTATTTTCATCCTCTTCACAGTGGCTACACAACCGATTTGCCTACAAAAGTCACGCAATAATTTAGTGGTTGGCAAACGTGCCACAATTGCTGGCTGGGGTAAAATGTCGACATCGAGTACACGTCAACCGGAAATGTCACATTTAGATGTACCGCTAACCAGTTGGGATTTATGCTTACGAAATTATGGCTCGACCGGGGCACTAGAATCTCCCAATTCCATTGAAGGACAATGGATGTGTGCGGGTGGTGAGGGTAAAGATGTGTGTCAGGGATTTGGTGGTGCACCATTATTTATACAAGAAAATGGTATATTCTCACAGGTGAGATGCTAATTAACTAGCACATTAAAAATACATTTTCATATACCTAATAATAATTGTGAAATTCTTTTCCAGATTGGCATCATGTCATTTGGTTCAGATAATTGTGGTGGTTTGCGTATACCAAGCGTTTACACTTCAGTGGCACATTTCGCTGAATGGATTCATGATAATACACCGCCAGAGTGAACGTTCATCAGCACGCGCTGAATATTTATTGCAATTAAGTTTTTTTTTTTAGTTTGAAAAATTAAATACCTATTTATATTTATACATTTAAAATTTTTGTTTTACTTTTTTTTTTTTACATTTTGTATTAGTTTATATGCTAAATTTTATGGTATGCATCAAAAATAAATTATACTTAGTTATATAAAAATTTTAAATGTCTCTTGTCTGTGTCTTTGTTTTGCTTATATTTGGTCTTAGTCAATGGAGTTTTTTTTTTTTCAATTATTCGCATTGATGATATTGTCAACAATAATAATTTAATTGAATTAATTGATCTTTGAACTTGAGCTCATACAAAATATGTGCATATGTATTTATGTAGTTGAAACGTAAAAAGCAAAAATGCTTATCGAATCATATCTCTCAAATAGTATCGTTCTTTTTGAACAGAGTTAATATTTTTATTTAATTTAGTATTTTTTCTTCCGGGTTTTCCTTGAAAATTGTGACTATAGATTTGGAAAATTATAGTTTGCTTTTGTATTTTATATTTTTTATAATTTAAAAAAAATACTTTGTGTGTGGCATTTACTACACACAGTGGAAGTGAATGTAAAATACATAAAGACGATTCACTTCTTTAGTATGAGGCGGTTTTTTTTTCATTTAATTGAATTCTAATAAACACAAAATTCAATCAGTTCCGAAATTCATAAATTTAAACACAGACCGTTGTTGAAATTTGAATTCGTAGATTCGTCACTCGTGGCACAATCGTCAGCCAGATATATATTTTCATTAATTAATCAATAATCAAGTACTATCCTCATACAATTTTTTATTTTACTAATATTATATCGATATGTAAACGCCAAGTTACAATGCTGTAGAAGGTGATAGCAGCAGTACAACAAACCTAACACGGCAACAACAACAGGGCTTGGTTGTTACGGCCATAATGGCGGAGCACTCTGAATATCAAAATCCGCTGATGAAAGCAGTAGTAGAACACGGCAATGACAATATATCTTTGTTGTTGCGGTCATTATAGCGGGCGAAAAAAGTAAACAAAGAATCAAACGTAAACAAACTTTTGACAACTTGCGTTTCTCAACACGAAAAAAAAAATGGCGCCATAAAAAGAAGAAGAATGAGTTGCTGATAACTCCGCCTTATATAAATTCCCCTTTACAATACCGTTTAACACAAAAAAAAAAGAGATGAGAGAAATCGTCGTTGCGTATTCGTAACAGCATCCGAGAAGCCAAGAGCACATAATTTATATATATATTTAAATGGGAGAGTATTAGTTGAAAATAAATAGATCAAGAGAACAAGAAAGTCAAAGAGCAAGGGAGACGAAAGCAGGGTCGTTTAACATATATTGGTTGGTTTTCACTATGTCACATTCCCTGTCAAAGAGAGAGAAAGAGAGAATTGCCTATATGAAATTTGCCAACAAGCTGGCAAATTTGATTGTATTTAACATAGTGAAAGCCAGGCATAAAGCATATTTTATCGCATGAGAAATTTTATATTATATGCCTTCCTTTCCCTGATAAAGTTATATTTAGCAGATATTCAGGAATACTCCAATATTCTAAATTTGAATGAATATTAAAACACTTCGCATTAATTTTTTTTTATACATTCAAATTGTTTTTATTTTAACTTAAAATTATTTTTAAGATTTTATGTATAGAATAGAGGGCGTGACATTTCTAAAATTGTTTCCTAGAATATTTATGATTTTCTGCACAAGAGCTTAAAAAAATCGGGGAATTACATTTCCTTTCGATTTTATACAAAATTCCTCAAAAAAAAATAATTTCTTGCAAATTTTGACCTTTGCCTACAAAAATATTAAAAGGTTTGCATTTGTTATGTAAATATGCTTCAAAAAGGGTTCATCACTAACCGGAAAAAATTTGAAAGACGATTAGATTTTCTTTTTGTAAATTTTATTGAAAACACTGTGCAACTAAAATCAATCAGTTTCAAGAAGATTTGCAGATAAATTTTTGGTTGCTGATCACTAATCTTCGTTCAACTGTTTCTTTTGTAGGGAGATATTTAAAAAAAAAGATTATTAAAAAAACCCAAAATGAGGGAAAATTTTGATATTCAGAGATTCATAACGAATATCTTTCTCTTCAAACACTAAACTAGTATTAGTTTGAGATGATATTGTTTCCTGCGGATCTGTTAAAAAATCAGCACACAGATTCCTCGCCAGCGATTCAAAATAAATCTAAAAAACTTCTACAATCCACTTTATCATAGCAGTCTTGAACATAATTTTTTGTGCTGTGTGCCCATCGGAATCGGTCTACTTTAAACAGCTTTTGAATTTTCGACTGTGGAGCATCTTTAACGGTTAGTCCGACGTCAGCGTCATTTTGGCAGGGTCGCCGTAAAATTTATTTGTTTTGCCCCCAACAACAAATTCACCGTCTTAATATAATTCTATCCGTTTACGTCCTACTACACATATTTTTTTCATGACAAATGCAGCAAAAAAGAAATGTTTCCATTTGTGCTAAAAATTTCATTCACAAAATATCGGCTATTAAAAATAGGGATTAAAAAGCCAAAATGGGTAGAGACCCCCAAAATAGGCATTTATTACTCAGAAAAAAGGCACCAACAATTCGAAAAAGGCACTAAAACAGAGAAAAAGGCAAACTTTTTGAAAGATAGCAAAATTAAATTTATATATTTGGAATCAGGGGGGCCTAAAACTTGTATATATTTTATCAGCCATCATGTAGGGGTTAAGCAGAAAAAAAGAAAAATTCCTAAATTTGAACCTGGATATTGAAGTCAAATTTAGTTCTATTCTTATAATTATTTGTGCACTTTTTAATGTAAATTAATTTTAAATATAATCTTTATAAATTTTAATTAAAAAATAATGCACGAATGTCACTAATATTCTTAAGTTTTCACTTACAGCCGATTGATTTTGTTTTATTTGGCAAGAAAAAGGGCACGACATAGAGCGCGAATAGCAAATGAAATTTCAAGATTTGAGAGAGAAATCGAAATGTTCTTTGCAAAAAAACAAGGTCATTTATAATTATTATGTTTTTGTCACAAATCAAATTCAATTCAATTTTTATTTTCTTTTTTTGTAAGCATAACTAATGGAAAATTTTAAAATTATTTTTTAACATTAACTAAATTATATATTTTGATAAAAAAAAAAAAATATGAAAATTGTTTAAATTTTTGGCAAATGCTATAGAAGTTACCTGCATTAATTATAGCGGCTGCTGCTCTCTTTGCATTTTGTTTCATTTGACAGAAGCACCGCAAAGAGCACAAACGGAAATTGTAGCAGAGCAAAGCTGCCATTGAAAATTTGTATGCAAAAGATCTTAAATTTAAAGTGTGTTTTTCACAATAACTAAAATATATTTGTTTTTGTAAGCACAACTTATTGTTAGAAAAGTTATTTAAATTATATATTTTGATAATAACACATGAAAAACGTTTGGATATTCGGTAAATATAATAGAATTTTCGGCACAAATTATAACGACTACTGATCTTCTTGATAGATTTTCCACGACTAATTTTTTGCGGCAAATGGCGGCTTTTCTTTGTCTTCTCTTTTACTAATATTACATATAAGAGAGGCGCTCTCATGTTGTGTTTACTTGTGAAAGCAGCCACAACCAGTGTGGCCAGCTTTTGTTTTTCAAAATCCGCTAAAATGAAGAATAAAACGCGTTTTTTCTTTAAAAAGCGCTAAATTTTTTCTTCATTAAAGTGTTAGGCACAAATTTTTTTTTATATATTAAAAAGAAAATTAATTAAATACTTGTATTCTTAAAGTTTTTAATTCACAGCATTTCTAAATTATACAATCACAAGAAAAACTAAAATAAGATAAGACGTAGTACACGTGTATAACACATGAGAGAAAAGTTCATGCGTATACAATGAAGCAGAGGCTTCTAGGTCTGTTTTTTCACTAAAGGACATGAGATAAAACTACGAGAAGTCGACTCTGTGCTTGATTGTATGTAGCCGATCCCCACATGATTTCGTTCGCTAAACAACAGCATAACTTTGTTTCTTATTAGTTTCGTATGAGTGCAACAACAACGCGATTTCCGTTGCAAAATTTTGGATTCACCCTCGCTAAAGAAGTTTCACTTTAAAAAATCAGCACACAGATTCCTGGCCAGCTATTCAAAATAAATCTAAAAAACTTGTGCAATCCACTTGTGTCTGATTCCTGCATTATGAATATACACTATCCACTATAATTAGTAAATTAATGATTTTTTGTTTTTGTTTAATTGTTAGCTTTTTATTTTTTAGTAGCTGTGCCTCTCTAGATACCCATTGGTTCAGTTATATTTTTGATCCACCAATACTCTCTTGAAGCATACTCAAATTGAAGCATACCCTTCAACTTATACTTGTTTATTAGTCTCATAAACATCCTTTAAACATTATTACTCATTTTGCTTTCTTTCATTTCGTATATATGTACATATGTGCATTCAGCATGGCATGTCTGTACAATTCTTTCTACCTAACACTCTGTGCCTGTATGTCTGTCTGTATGTCTTCAACATTTTAAGTGTCGTTTTTTTTTTCATGGTCATGGCATAACTTTTAAGTGCATTTAACAAGAACAAAGAAAAAAAGAAAAGAAAACGAAACACATAAACGTTTTTGCAATTGTTCTTGGGAATATGTATGTAAGCATGTAATAAAACAGCTGTTTTTTCTTTAAACATATGATATGCGCATGCGCACATGATAGCACTCGGTCAATCATGTATATGTATATGTATGTATAAGCACATGAGAATCCAGAATCAGCTGGTTTTCCGCATCATCATTATGTTAGTCTTCCCAAATGAATGACTAATAAAATTGTCTTAATGCACAGTGAGAAAAAAGGTGCAACAAAATTTGCGACAGGAAAAGTGAATAGTTCAGTTTAGTTCTTTTTCGATCATTCAGAAGTTTAAATACAAAGTAAAAAGTGATTACTATCTATACATTTATTAGTGTAACTACAATTTTATTCCAGAAGATCCAGAAGTGCTACGTATGTGCTATTATGTATCAATTTAAAGAGCTTGACAAGTAGGTTAAAAATTATCAGATTTAAAATCGGTTAAGCCAATTCCAAAATATTAGCGTCGGAAGTTTTTCAAAATTCGCTCATTGAGCAAAGCATTGCATTCATCGTTGAAAAAATCATTGCTTAAGCGGAAATAAATAAATGAGAGAGAGAAGACATGAGTAACGGCATCTCTCAGAATTATCTAACGAATTATCTGCATACACAAATAACAAAACAAACACCAACGAGTAGTTTGGTTCACTTTTAATAATTGTTTTACATAAAGAGATTTCTTCCGCAAAAAACTAGCCCGAGTTACTGGGGCCTTACCGAGTAGTCAGTTTATTAATGGATAAAATAATATCTTTAGGCAGAGAGCGAAGAGCAATCAAAATTCTCTCTTACTAAACTATAAGCGCTCTTTAACTCAGTTTTTTTTTAGAAATGCATTCTGCGAATGAATACAATTTACTCAAAACATTTAACGAAAGAGCGCTTGTTAATTTTTGTATACACAAATGAGGAGTATTGAGGAGGAGCAGTGTTATATTTCTTCTCAATAAAGAGTTTTAGCGAACTCTACCTTCATGTCAGATCTAGAGTTCAAGGTTCCAAAGTTTTGACCTTAATTAGTAACTTGTTTTGATTTCTGAACATTAAATACTTGCTTGAAAATTCTTCTTCCTATAGGATCTCTAGAAAAAACCTCTTGATTTATATGTTTATCATTAATTTTTTGATTTTGCATTAGTTTTTCCCAACAATCTCGGTAATTAAGTGACACTTTCTCTATTGGAGTTTCTCAAAGATTCTAATTACTAGTAAAATCCATTCACGGTTGAATATGAATACTTTTTTTTAATGTAGATAGTTTCAGAATTATTATTATTATTATTATTATTATAAATCACTTCTCTTGATCATTTAACTGAACTTCTTCACATGACTCATAATTTATATGCTGATTTTCTTCTATATATATCTACTTACGTAATAAAATCATTCATAAAAATTCGAATGGCAATAATGATGATTCTTGAAAAAAAATAATTACCTTTCTTATGCCTGGTTTTCTTCCTATATCATATTCACCCTTGCGCTTCCTCACTCTCTCTCTCTCTCTCTCTCTCGAGTTTACCATTGAATGTGACGTAGTGAAAATCAGACAGAACGAACATAGGATTCAATTCCACACATACACATTCATTTAACTAATTCATTTAATATTCATTCGATTTTATATACTCGTTTCGTTCTTCGTGTGTAGATCAATAAATAATTTTTATATTGAAGCTAACTCAATACTATCAAGTAGACAATGAATGCTCTGATCACGATGATCAATATATGCACTTAAAAAGTAGGTGCAAATGGGGTGGCGTAGTAATATTTTTCATTTTCGTTTTTCATTTCTGTATAAAGTACATAAGTACATACATTTGAAGCTTGCTTGAGGTACTACGCTCATAGCCTCAACCAGTATCAATTTATCGATCAAATAAATGATGATCATTAAAAATGACAGTTGTAGTGCATACCTACTATGTAGTATACTAAATGTAAGTAAGTATTCGTGAGTGTAATTAAGAATACATTCGTACACTTGTATGTATTTATGTATATTACAATTAAGTTTAGAGCTGAAATGAAAAGCAAAAAGACACAGAAGATACATACATACATACATACATACATATGTACATACAATACAATGTAGTAAATGTACTATGGATGCAGATGTAGTAGTAGTAGTAGTAGTAGAAGTTGCTTTAGTAGTAGTTAGGTATATTCCTGATGCTGAGAAAAAAAAAAATTAAAAAGCTTAACTTCAACGTTTCACTTTGTTCTGCATTTGTCTGTTGTTTTTTTTTTTAGTACTTATGTATGTATGTCCGTCTGCTTTTTTGTCTGTTTGTTTCAGGCTCTTTTGATGTCTTGATGCTGCGGTAGACACTTTGGCACAGTCTGCTATTGAACGCGATCGGTGAAAGAACACAGAAATTTTATTGGGTGGAGGTGCTCAACAGAAAATATTAAATACTGATCATATTTATATGAAAAAGTGAAAATATAAAGTGATATACTTATGTGATATACCATAAATCTATGTAAATAAAAATATATTAAAAATTTCAAAATTAAGTAAACTTGTGAATTGAAAAAATAAACAAATAAAAGAGTTAATAAAAATTAGAATTAAGGTAAACTTAAGAAAAATTGAGAAAACAAAATAGTTTAAAAAATAATATTCATAATAAAATAAAAATGAATCGGGACAACTGGTCTTAAATGACAAAATTTTAATTTTTCACACTAGATACAATCATGAAAACGGACTAGTGTATAACACCGGGCAATAGACAATATTTAATTAATTAATTCTTTTCACTTTTGTCACATGTACCGTATCAATTTTGTTAAAGTATTATGGTTTTTCATTGTTTTTTTACCTTTTTTAATATTATACCCATGAACAGAAATGTACCTATTTAATTTTGTACTTAGATAAGTTAACTAAGCATCCATATAAATTGTATCCCGTTTATTGGATAAATAAATAAACATTTAAACAAAAAAAAAAAAAAATAAAATAAAAATAATAGTTGAAGAATATAATTCAGTTTATGATCAATTTATTGTTTTTATAAAAAAATTACGAAAAAAAAAAATAAGAGATTAAACGTTACGTTGAAGAATAAAATAGAATAATATTTAATATAAAATTCAAAATATAATAAAAAAAAATTGATTTTTCTAAAAAAAAAACAAACGAAAAAGTTGAAAAGTGTTCAGGAATAAAAAATTAGCAAAATCCATTTGATTCAGTGAAAAAAAAAATCTGTTAAGTGGAAATTAATGCATCTCACTAAAAAACCACTGAAATTCAAAATTACAATAATAAAGAATATCTGAAAATTTTGGTTTAAAATCAGCAAAAACGAAAATTTCTTAAATAAATAAATTGTGGGATAGTAAAATATATTATATTTTTAATGAATTTTTAAAATTTGAAAAAAATAAATTAAATGAAAAACAAAATTATTTTTAACTAGCTTCGCTGTCCGGTCCTGGCAAAGTAGGAGTAATTCGAAAATTACAGCCAATTTATCCAAATTAAAATATTTTATTTTGAATGCTGTTTGAAATATTTTTGTGAAGTGAAAGCCTTAAAAAATGGAAATTTTTTTTAAAAAAGTGAAGTGTTTTTTTAATTTTTGTGGTTTTATGTGCCAAAAAGGCAATTATCATTGCAATTAAAAAAAGAAAAAGTATCCTACAGACATCTTATGCACATCAGCTTTATAAGAAACAAAAAAAATTAAATTTGGTCTAGTGGTTTTTGAGCCAAATCTGAATTTACAATTTTCATACAACCAATTTTATATATTAATATAGATGAATTTTTAAAACAATAAATAAAAAATAAATTAAATGAAAAACAAAATTGTATTAAGAATTCAAATTTCAAAAAAATTCGAGCATTCGTTCGTAATCTGGAGATTTTAAGATTCAAAATTTCCATAAAAAATGTATTTATACATACATCCGCGGTTGCCCTCCTCCCTAAAAATTTATTCACAAACTAAAAATTTTGTACAAAAAATATGTGAAGAAAAAGATTTCCAAAAAATAGAGTCAATTATTGAATCTCCCCGTCCGATACGAATTTTCTAAAGAATTTTTGCAATTTTTGATTCTGTTCTGTGACTTTTTTACGTTTTTATTTTTCTTCTTGGAAATACATTAAATAAGTTTCTAATAAAATAAAAAATATCACAAAAACAAAAAACCAAAAATATTAAAATGACTTTCACCCAAAGGAGAGAATTCGCTTTGTTTAACCACAAGAAAAATACAGGAAAATAAAACGAAAAAGTTTTAACGATTCCTCAAATGGAGGGATGCTACGCAATTTCAACCGAACAGTACCGAATTGAAAAAACAATTTATCTATTTAAAAAAAAAAAGAAGTTAAGTGTCTGCAGCCACTCACAGTAGAAGTGAAACTTTGTTGTTTATTTGAAAATTATTAGAAAACATTTATGAAAAATTCTGTTAAAATTTTTGCTGCCTTTTTCTCTCTACTTTGTTGTTGCTTTTCTTTTGTTGATACTCTCTACACTTATAGGCACAAACACAACTTAGTACAAGTATATAACACATAAGATGAAAGTTCAGTTATGTGCATCAAGCAGAGACGTCGGCTCTCTCATTAAAGCAAATAAGATAAAACTGCGAGAAGTCGACTCTCTGCTTGATTGTCTGTAGCCGAATAAAAACTGCATAACTTTGTTTCTTAGTGGTTCCGAATGAGTGCAATAAAAAAGCTTTTGCACTCATCTTCTTTCTGTTTTCTGAAGCTTTTTTTCTGTTGATACTCTCTACACTTATCGGCACAAACACGACGTAGTACACGTATGTATATAAGACATGAGAGGAAAGCAGCTATACGGAATCAAGCTCTCTCACTAAAGCACATGAAAGCACAAAGAAAGCTGCAAGAAGTCGACTCTCTGCATGTTTGTATGTAGGCGATCTCTATATGACCTGGTTCGCTAAACACTAAGAACAGCATAATGCTTGGTTTTCACTATGTCATATTCCCTGTCAAAGAGAGAGAAAGAGAGAATTTCTTATATGAAATTTGCCAACATGCTGATAAATTTGATTAAATTTGATATGGTGAAAACGGGCATTGATTGCAATTCTTCGATTCACAGTCCCGTTAAAAAAGTTTCACTCCAAAAATCCCTCTATAAATCCAAAACGAGCAGCTTTTTTATCTCAAGCTAAGTTAAAACAACCTAAAAACAAATATGTACATGCACATAAAAATTTTAAGCATAGAACTGGGGCAGCACCTGTGGTTTCCGTCTGAGAGAATTCTTTTACACTACTAGACACTCGATGACAAGAGGAAAATATGTATAGAATATTTTTAGCCAGAGCTATTCTAAGAGCCATAGGAAGATCAACTTGACGGAATGCTTAAATTCAAACTTAAATTTCAGAGTGCAAAAGTCTCAACTACCCATTATTATCTATCTAAAACAGCGGTGGCCATCTGTACATACATAATAATCCTTTGCCTGCGTGCAAGACTTTGACCTACGCTGAGCTAAAGCATATCTACTCCATACTTGGCCACGAGACACTGTGTTGTAAAGAATAAAGCGTTCGTTATTGTAAAATTTGTTCTGCGCTACTCTTTAGTAAATCGACACGAAGTATAACGAAAAACTCATAAACATTGAGTGCAATCTGAATCTGCGACATAAATTCAAGTGTTAATTAAATTAAAGTTTACAACTAATTTACGATTAAGGTGATAAACTGATAAAAAGACAACAGTAACAAGAACAACAGCACACGAGTAAAGGACACACGGTGACACAGTGTTTTAAAATATAACGAAACAAAATAATTGCAGTAATGGGATAAAAACCAAACGGGAAAGTGTAATGTGTGTAGTAAGCGAAAAAAAATCGTGCTTTATACACTCAAAAAAAAAAAAAATAAATGAATTTTAAAAATTTGGCGATGTCATAACGCAAATTACTCGCTCTTTAAGGAAATGATTAGCTATACATATATTTAGAAACACGAGGGTTTTGAAAAAAGGATTTTAACTTATTTAAGTTTTGAGCTTTCTTTTGTCCATTCCCTTGTAAAAAGAAATGGCACAGAATTCTTTTTATATTTTAAATATCAATACTTGAATATATTCATTTGAATTGAAGAATTTACCGATCAACTTTATCGTACCATATATTACCTGCTTTACCGCTGGGAATGTGCCTATTTGAATGTGTGAGTGTATGCGTGTGTGTGTGAATTTGTCTTGTGCAGTAAATCCGCGCGTGCAAAAAGGTTATAAAAATAGTTGATTATGCATGTGCAGATTTGTTGTAGTTGTAGTAAGTGCATCGGAAACAGGAACTTAAAAATCTGATAACTAACCAACTACATATATGTATGTGCCCTTTGTTTACCAGCAGTTAAGTGAATAATAAGAAAAAGAAGAAGAAAAAAGTAAAAGAAAGAAGTTTAAAAATGAAAGAAATTTAGAAAAATAAAAGTGTCATTTGCAGTATAACCAAATATCTATTCAAAAATCGTTCTTCATCATTATTTTCGTTTGTTGCTTTGTGCTAATTGTAATACTGTAATACAACAACAATTAATATGTTCCTTCAATCAATAATGTTCCTAGTAGCAGCAACAATGTTGCATAAATGCTCTTGTAATACTCCTACTGTAATATACAATACAACAATAATTTCGGCAATAACACTACCACCATCACCGGCAACAACATTGCAAGCACCACCAACAACAACATTGCAAGCACCACCACCATCACCACCTGCACCAATACCAGCATCAACCTCATCACCATCACTAGCAGCGCAAAAAATGAAACACTGGCTGGATGATAATAAACCAATATCAACACCAAAACCATCACTAGCAGCGCAAAAGCTTCAGAACTGGCTTGATGACGATGCACCTTCATCAGCGCTACAATTACCACCAGCAGCAACGTCACCAGCATCCCCGCGTGAATGTGGCAGCATGGATATACGTAATGATTGCGTTAATTTGTGGCTACTTAAAGACTGCCAATCAATTAACGGATATTTGATGATTGTCCTCTTACCGAGCCTTGGCTCGAGTTTAAATTGCGATTTCGAACAATATAAATTTCCGCTCTTACGTGAAATTACCGATTTTTTCATATTATTCGATGTCAAAGGTTTAAGATTTATACGTGATTTATTTCCTAATCTAACTGTGATACGTGGCCGTCGGCTGTTTTTGAATTATGCACTGGGCATTACGAATATGCCGCATTTGGAAGCGGTAAGTGCAGACGCAATGAAAAATTAATTTAATTAACAAACAAACAAACAAAAAATGGTAAAATTGCGCTTTAGTCACTTTTTGATTAAAAATACGTAAAATTGTCTTCAAACTAAGAAGCTAGGTGTGAGTTAATGGGTTAAGGGAAGTAAGATATTGTAGTTTTAGTTTTTAAGCCTCAACTGCATCTTGATTAATTCAGGCTCTACGAATGAAACTGCATCGTAACACTCCTTTGCGTTCAAAGGAAGTGTGAGAGAAATCAGGGCATCATTATGCCTCAATGTCTTCAACAATCTTCTGTGTTCGCCTTGAACCACCCTGTAGTCTGTTGAAGGAATCTCTGTCTGATCCCAGAATAGTTTGAGTTGTAAGAGGAATTTGCATAGAAGGTGACTGATGATTTCAATTTTTCTTTTTTTTAATTTTTTGCCGTTTCTTCAGTAGTTCGGAACTGTAACTTTTACCCTCGAAACCATTGTACCGATGACGCACAAAAATCTTTGATTACTCCAGTTAATTCTCAGTTTGTATCTTCTCATGTTACTTTGGGCTAACACACAGAATTTCCTGGTTTGTTTCCTTTGCTCTCTGGTTTGATTTCACTATTCACTATCTATGGGTAACTTGATCGGCAACTGTTTATTTTTATGAATCGATAACGAGCGCCGGCGCCAGTTAGTTAGGTTAAGTGCAGTGAGGTCCCCCTGCACCTAGTCTTTCCAACGGAGATTAGGTGTTCCTCTTCTGCGCGTTCCACCGCCGTTCAACATGACCCAGTCAGCGCCAATTAGTAAGGTTAAGTGCAGTCAGGTCCCTCTGCACCTGGTCTTTCCAACGGAGATTAGGTCGTCCTCTTCTGCGAGTTCCACCTCCGTTCAACATGACCCAGTCAGCGAAGCCGAGGGATTTTTATGCATTTGACTACGTCAATGTCGGCGTACAGCTCATACAGCTCATGGTTCCATCTTATACGATACACGTCGTCCACGCACACTGGCCTCTCATCGTTGGTGGTTAATGTCCACGTCTCAGCGCCATACATTAAGACGGGAAGAATGAAGGACTTGAAGAGCGTTATTTTCGTACGTCGAGAGAGAGCTCTGCTTCTCAATTGTTTACTGAGCCCGTAGCAACACCTGTTTTCAAGAGTAATTCTCGAGATAAACGAAATCCTTGACGACTTCAAAATTGTAATTGTCAACAGTGACATTTTGTTCAAGACGCCGTGACGTTGACGTTCACCACTAGACCCAGTCGACGAAACTCCCTTTCTAAGTTGGAGAATGCTGCAATGACTGCTCGCGTGTTGGTGCCAATGATGTCAATATCATCAGCGTATGCCAGCAGCGTGACACTCTTGTAAAAGATAGTGCCAGAGATGTCAATGTTCGATGCTCGAATTATTTTTTGCAGCATTAGATTAAAGAGTTTGTCTTAGCCACATTTTTATCTGTGAATTTAATGAAATATTTCGAACGCTCTTGTGTATGATCTTGACTTTTTAAGATGAGAGCAGCTAAATAAGTCATGCCTGTTCGTTTCTGGTGGGCACATATGATTAGATTTGTGCGTTGGAAAGAAGGACGATGATTTTTTTTATAGCCACTATACTCCAGTAATGCCAATCCTTTGAGTAAGTCCAGATTGGACGCCTACCACTTCATCGCAAGGAACTTCTAAATGGTCCAACTGTGCTGGCTATTGGAGCAGTATCATTCAACCAGTTCAAACTCGGGTGTTTCGGTTGCCATCTACGGCTTTACTTTTTCTATATCGCCTCGATTTCTGAGTTTCACCCTGGTTGCGTTAACTATAACTAGTGGGTCCTGGAGGTGCAGTTTCTTTTACTATCACTTTTCCATTTAACCCTACAAGTCCCGGAATTCAGAGCTTTTTTGACTTTTCAAAAGCATTCCAATCTCTGGGCCGTAGTATTTTCTGTACAGCAGAATAATTTAAAATTTTTCACTAATAAAACATTTATAATCAACAGGTTGAATTTAAGTCACTGGTAGCTATACAACGTGGACATGTTTTCATTGGAACCTGTCCCAAATTATGTAATTTAGAGAAGGTAATATCAAATTACACATGCACATGCCTTCATAATACTTAAACTAACTCAACAGATAAATTGGGATCGTTTAACGCTGGCACCGGGCGAAAATCACATATTTCCGGTAGAACCAGAGTCATGCCCAACGCCTTCAGAATGCATAGGATGTGAAACTGGCTACTGTTGGTCGAATACAGTGTGTCAGAAATTTGATAACGATAATGTCGTTAATTTAAAGCAGTAAGTAAATTATGAGTCTATACTTTTAATAAATATTTTTACGGGACTTAACTTGAAAACATCTTTCCTTAGAGGTTCACATTATTGCCACGAGGAGTGTCTTGGCGGTTGCAATAATAATAATACAAATAAAGATTGTGTGGTATGCAAACGTTTGACCGATCATGGCGCATGCGTGAAGGAGTGCCCAGAAGATAAGTAAGTCGAGAATTGTATGTATGAATGTATGTAATGCGTAGTGTTTTGGAAATTCGAATGCATTAAAATTATTTAGAAATTGTTAACCTCTGTAGATTTCTGTTGGAGCATCATGAGCGTTGTTACACCAAGGATGAATGCACCAATGAATTGGGTATGTATGCGAATGACGGAACGTGCGATTTGAATTGCCCGAAGGGTTTTATTCCTGATGTAAGTGTAAATATGAAATTTCGAAATATGAAAAAAAAATGGTTTATTTTCTTTCTCTCTCTCCCCCTCTCTCTTCCCATGTAGGATGCCTATTCAGATTTAGATAATTGTGTACCTTGTCAACCGCTAAAACAGAATGAACCCATAACCATTTTTAGTTTAGCCGATGCTGATCATATACGCGGTTGTGAAATACTCAATGGTAGTCTGGTCATTTCGATAAGAAATAAAGTGTACGAACCAGATTTAGTGCGGAGTTTGAGTAGTTTACGTGAAATACGTGGGCATTTGAAAGTGTATAGGTAAGCATAGATAGTAAAAATATCATCGAAAATCATCGTAATCTTTCATTTTAGATCTCCTCATCTGACATCTTTGAAATTTCTGCGAAATCTTACAATAGTGTCTGGTGAGCCTTTGGAAAATAAAGTCTACGCTTTCATTATATATGATAATAAGAATCTACGAGAACTTTGGGATCCCGAGAAATTTGAGTTGAAACGTGGCAGCATGTATGTGCATCTGAATAATAAATTATGCAATCACAAGCTAAAGGATTTTCAAGAGAAGGTTATGCATGATAGAAATGCCGATTCGCTGCAGATAGCCGATCAAGAAGTTCTATGCGGACCAGCAAAATTATTGCTAGAAATTCAGGTACTGAAAACCGGATTCACCAACCGGATGCCGCACATTCCTTTCGCTTTTTTTTAAATCTCTTTTTGCTCTTTTCAATTGAGAACGTAAAAACTTCATAGAATAAAACTAAAAGAAACTGCGGCACTCAGTTGATGAATCTTAAAGTAAAAATTCCTTCAGGTTCTTAAGCGAGTGCTCTTACTCATTAATGCTTATTCAACCTTTTTACATTTTCAGGTCATGTCTCATCGCTCGTTAAAGTTATCATGGCGCATACAACAGACATCTGAAGAGATTGAAATACTCTATCGTCCCATACAAAATGGTACAGTATTTTCCGAACATAGTGAACTGGACAGCGATGTATGCACTCGAATTAATTGGCAACGCCGACTGGTATTTCGTAGTGAGCTACGCAATAATGGTACGCATTACGCATACACTGTCGATGATTTGAAACAGCATACAAAATATGCTTGCCTGGTGAAAACATTTGGCGAGAATTATAAAAATGATGCACGTAGTGAATTGAAATTCGTAACAACGCAACCAGATATACCCACAGCTCCGCTCATCAAGATCATAAAGAAAACGGAAACATCATTGACACTACAATTGCAACAACAAAATCTCAGCAATGAGATTGTTAACTATTATGAGTTGGAATTGTATGAGCTACCCGATGATATTCAATTACTGGATAAACGAAATTATTGTCATTGCGCCCCCGATTGGTATTTATTACATCGTAATATCAACCAGGATTACGAAAAGTGTTGCGAGCGTTTGGAAGAAGAAGCTGAAGATAATCTGTTTAAGCAGAATATGCGCGATCAGTTTAGTTGTAGTTTGGATAAGAAACAAAATTGTCTTCCTGCAACGCATTCAGAATCAGATTCGAAACTTTTAAGCACCTTCAGATTGAAACGTAATGAAACGAAACACACACTACATCATCTCGAA
The DNA here is from genome assembly GCA_963691655.1 of Toxonevra muliebris. Taxonomy (NCBI): domain Eukaryota; kingdom Metazoa; phylum Arthropoda; class Insecta; order Diptera; family Pallopteridae; genus Toxonevra; species Toxonevra muliebris. Next base: position 5,450,327 of record OY829329.1, read on the forward strand.
CGTTATCGTCTGTATGCACTGCAGGTGAAGGCGTGCAATGAGGTGGGCTGTGGCTCATTTGGCATGCACCACGAACGCACGGATCATTCAAATGTCACGGATAAAATTGATGATTTACGTGCTTGTAGACTTCCAATTGGATCTGGTGAATTTAACGAATATCATTTATATTTCACTGAACCCAAACATCCGAATGGTGCTATCCTTTCTTATACCATACACTATCGGGTTGATATGCCCGCTGAGAATGCTTATCGTTATCATGTCAATTGCGTGACACGCCTACAACATGCTCAAGCTAAATTTGAGTATGTAACACAGTTGAATGATACCTTCAGTCAGATCGCTGTGCGCATACGTTCACTGGCTGGTTATATGTTAATGCCAGATTATATAAATGTCACCCCTTGTCTTACAACGAAAATTGCAGGAAACTCACATGGTTTGAATATATTTCTTGTATGCTTTTTCATTGGTGCTGGTTGTACTCTACTATGGGTTGGTTATAAACGTCGTTACTGGCGTAAAATACACGAAATGCGACGTTATTTGCCACTGCACCGTAGCTGGCGTACCCTGGTGGCGCGTCCTACCCCTTCTGAGGATGATGATCGTCAGATTTTGGTTGAAGGTTTTGAGAGTGTACGTTTTCATAATGATCCCGATGATGCTAAAAAGTATTTAGAGTGAAGTGTTAAGTTTAAATAAACAATGAACATTCTAAAAAAAAAAAAAAAAAAAAAACATGGGCTCCGTAGTTTTATTTTGAGAAATATGACATGGTAGGTAGGAACATGAGCCTATATGTGTAGTCTTCTGTTAAGACAAGTATATAAGATAATGTAACAAAAATTTGTATTCAGAGACTTCAAAATATTACTAGCTTAAAAAATAAGATAAAAATGTTCACTATTACATAAAAAATGGTGGTTAGTGTGCTGGATTGGACCTGAGTCCGATGGTCGGCACAATCAAAAATAGAAAACAAAAAATATATTCCCAAATAGCACCACTTCTTTGCTGATAAAGACAAATGGCAAATCTCCAAGAATAAATATTGCTTAAGAAAAGTTTTTCATTTCACCGTTTGGATTCAAAAGAAAACGTTCAAATTTGTACCCACCCAATTGGCTTAACTTTCGGTTTGTAGGGTGTAAGCAAATGCAATCAGCTGATTCTGTTATCTAGAAATGTCAATAATTTGTAAACTTTTGCCGGTAGTTTCGTTAAAATGTTCCTATCTCAGCAGTGGACAAAAGTAAGCCGCAATTTCAATTAATTTTTAAATGAATAATAACCAGAAATTTGTAGAATTTCGCAGATACTCACAGACATTCAGCGGCACACACGTCATTACAACACTGGAAACTTCAAAGATGTCGTAATAGCATCTGCCGTCAGAACGCCAATTGCCGGCTACCAAAGCCGCTTCGGCCCACTGACAGCGACACAACTCGGTGCAATAGCTATTGAAGCAGCTGTGAAACAAGCAGCGATTCCTTTAAAAGAGATTCAACAAGCCTTCATCGGTAATGTACTCACAGCTGGAGTGGGACAAGCGCCAGCCCGTCAGGCAACATTACAAGCAGGATTACCTAAAACAGTGAGCTGTACGACAGTCAATAAAATGGGTGCATCTGGGCTAAAAGCGATTATGTTGGCTGCACAAACTCTGCAGGCGGAACAACCGCAGGCAGTAGTGGCCGGCGGTATGGAATCTATGTCAAATGTGCCTTTCTACATGTCGAGAGGTGCCACAGCATATGGTGGTATAAAATTACGTGATGGCATACTGGAGGATGCGTTCACAGATGTTTACAGTGGTATGGATATGGAAGCAAGTGCGATACAAGCTGCCAAATTGTTGTGTATTAGTAAAGAAGAGCAGCTTTCTTATGTTAAGACAGCCTGCAAACGTGCGAAAGATGCGTGTGCCGCAGGTATATATGATGCTGAGCTGGTGCCGGTGCGAGTACAAGAAAAAAGAAAACAAATAATTGTTTCAGCGGATGAAACTTTTGATTCAACGTCCTTGTGTTCGAATTTAGCTGATGGCGCTTCAGCTTTAGTCTTAACCACAACAACTATGGCTGCCTACTTAAATTTAAAGCCTTTAGCGCGTATTATAGACTTCACAGATTCCGAATCGGATTCAACAAACTTTGCGGCAGCTCTGGCATTAGCTGTTTCTAAACTGCTCAAACGAAATGGATTCAGCAAAGAGCATATTGCGCGATGGGAAATCAATGATGGCCATGCCATTGTACCATTAGCTCTCATGCAACAAATGGAAATTCATGCTGATGCGGTAAATGTACACGGTGGCACGTTTGCTTTAGGTCAAGCTCTTGGTATGTCGGGTGCACATTTGATAACGCATCTGGCACATAGCCTACAGCCTAATGAACTAGGTTGTGCTGTTATAGCAAATAGTGGCGGCGGTGGCGCTTCAGCTATGTTGATTGAGAAAATGTAAATATGCTTTCACAAAAGGCTCTTCAATTAAAACATAATTGTGTGTTTTTATCTTTTTAGTTCAAATTCTACTTGCACCCCTTCCACGCCGCCGTTAATAACTTTATACACCAAAGATTCTTGCCCTATGTGCGATATGCTCGTTGAAGAACTAGAAACACATTTTGCTGGTCAATATGAGTTGGAAAAGTGTTACATCACCGATAAGGAAAACGTGCGTTTCTTACGTTTATTTCGTCATGATATTCCAGTTTTATTCTTGAATGGGCAATTTCTTTGTATGCACAAATTAAATATTAACTTACTGCATCGAAAGTTTACTCAAATAAATTGTGCAGTTAAAAAGTAATGAACTAATTGCATTCATTATTATTCATTTCTAAATATCATTGGAGCATAGGCCCTCGAAAATATTTTCATTTTGATTTTGGGTAATAGTTTTAACTGATTCCATGACTTGTCGCAGTCTTGAATTTCTCTCAGAAAGTCCTGTATCCAGGACAATTATGAGCACTCTCTTTTACGGAACTTAAATTTGGAGGCATATTTCTTTCGGTGGTTTGTATAAAATGCAGAGCTGTAAAAGAGTGCAATCAATTGAGGATATAAGACACAAAAGAATAATCATTTTTGATTGCAGTTATTTTATAATATATTTGACTCCAGAATAAAAAATGCAGTTGGAGTCTTTTTTGGAGTCGCCGATTGGTTATTCATTTAGAAAAGTATTGTTTAGAGTCAAGGGAGTGCAGTTTTTTTTTTGAAATCATGAGACTGCAAATCTTATGACTCCAAAATCATGACTCTTAAAAAGACTTTTCTACATGAATAACCAATCGGTGACTCCAAAAAAGACTCCAACTTCATTTTTTATTTTGGAGTCAAATACGTTATTCAGTAACTGCAATCATTAGTTGTCGGTTATTAATTGTGTTCAAGGTATTGCAATTAAATTGATTGCATTATTTTACAACTCTGATAAAATGTAGCCAATCCACTGTCATTTCCTCAGTTTATTTTATTTTGATAGCAAACTGTGTCATACAAATTATCTGTCGCTACCATTATTTTCAAAATTGATGTTAGTCGTATAACGCCGTTCAGTCCGAGAATCCTCAACTGCTGACGGCTATACCGGTTTAAAAGCGGTTGGCAACGCTACTACATGGAACATGCTCTTAATCTGCATGCTGTCAAATTAAATGTCAAAAATTTCACGAGCAGAATTTTTTCTAAAAACTTGAGCGCAGGTGTTGAAGTTTCATCAAATAAAATTAATTTAAAGAATAAAATAATATTAAAACTTAAGCAAATCATAAAGAACAATTCAAAATGGCACAAATGGATATGGAATTAAAAAAGGTAAGTCATTGTGTATAGCAAAAAAGTAACAAATAAAAATGAGTCATAAACAATTTGGCATTTCTTTTTGTTGTTGCTGTTTTTCCTCCATCACTAGGCATTCACCGAAATGCAAATCAACAAAATCGAAACAACCAAAAAGATGAATATGATCGATATGAAATGTGAAATGGTAAAAACAGGAAAGCATAAATTTCAATTAACCGAAAAAGGAACCAGTGATTTAACTGATGATACAAAGTAAGTGAAAGACAACCACAAAACTTTATCTGTTTTGTATACTATTTAATTCATTAATTCTATGATTTCATTTAAAAAGGGTCTACACTTCTGTCGGTCGCATGTTTGTGCTCACCGATGTTCAAAATATGCGTAGCGATCTACAAGCGAAACAGGAGAAATGTGATAAAGCCATTGATCTGCTGGAAAAGAAAAAAGAATTCCTAGTGAAGTCGCTTAAAGACCAAGAAGATGGTTTACGTGAATTGGTGCAGCAGCGTAAAGATGCCGATACGAATAAATAGATTTTTCGAATTTAGTTAAAATTTGTTGGCAGAAAATTTATATGATGCAAATTGCATTTAAATCACACTCATTTAAAAAAAAATATATATAAGCTCATATTTAAAAATCATTTCTACATTATATACAAAAAATATTACCTTTATTTTTAAGTAATTCCTTCACTTCCAGTTATATAAATTTAATTTGCTGTGATGTAATTATCTAATTTGAAATTTGCATAGGAAACGAACTCATTGCCCAAGTTGCGTTCATGTTCTGGATGAAATTGGCATTTCACTAAACCTAAACACTGCGTTAGCCACGGCTCCACAATTTCGCCAGAGCAAAATATAATTTTTGTTGCCGGTTTCTTCTGTAAACTTTTTATAATTTTTGATATTTTTGTGATGCATTCTTCGGAGAGGAACGGAGGGTCAGCTATAATCAAATCGAAGATATGTGTATGTTTTTTTAAATAGTCGGCAGTGTCTGCGTCATTGAAGTCGTAGCACACAAAGTCTTCGCCATATGCAGCAAATCGTCGGTCATACTCAAATATTTGCACTGTAAGTTAAAGCGTAGTTATAGAGAGAAGTATTAAAAATCAATAAACTTTATGTTTTTGAATATATACTACCATTTTCATGTATTTCCTTTATAGTAGCATATAGAGATGGACATGAAAGTAATGCGATTTTGTAGTCGCTTTTATTTCCTTCTTCTGTTGCTATCAAATTCTTAACAGCTTGTCCCAATGACTGCTTGGTTGTTTCGTTGTACCAAAATTGACTTAATTGCTAAAGAGGTGAAATAAAATAAACCAAAAATTACTATTGGAGGGCCAAAGTGTCAAGTGTGTGGAAGCAAATTCTTAAGGCTTTAAGCAATATTATTATTTTTTAGTATTTGGGTAAAAAAAAATAACCACAAAATATTGAAAATTTGTCCGCTAGTTGGATGCGTTTATTTGCCGCTTCCTCTCACTTGACCGTTAATGCGCTACTTCCTTCCTTCTTCTTACCCAATCTTCCTCAAATTTAGCTTCTTTCCCCGCCTGGTTTTCTATTTTTTCCTTCTCATCGCGTTCTCGTTGCGCTTTTTCTTGTAAAAATTCATTAAGTATGCTAAGCGTATCTGAAGGCAAACTAAATTCTTCCTCTTCCATTGCACTGAGTTTTTTAAAAATTATTTTCCACTTCTACTCTGCGACAACGGCATGCAAGATAACCTCAAAAATTTTTGCAAGCACTATTGTGAATGGACAGCTGAGTGTAGAAGAAAATTTAGCAATGATGTGATTATTCAAATTTTTATACACAGTGAGAAAAATTGCTAATAAATCAAAGCCGTTTGTTCAATCTAACGTTTTGGAAATCATAGAATCTGGTATGGTGTACACCAATGAAAGCCAAATTTTCACGAACACAGCAATATTGAGAGGTAGGGTGAAAGCAATCCGTTTGGATTTATATTGCTCTAGTCTTTGGACTTCTTGTTTCTTGTCTCTCTATATTATAGGGTAGGTGCCGGGACTGCAAGCGACTATAAACATTAGGCAGATGTTGCTCAGCAGCAATATCCCTGAGCGGATATACAATTTCACTTTATCATCTTTACAAAGACTAGATGGGAATTACTTTCCACCAGACACATATCCCTGAAGTTGCAGGAATCCGAAAGAGCAGCAGAACATACTGAGGATGTGAAACAAATCGGCAATCTTTGGATCTACTAATACCAAGAATATTTGAAAAATGAGTTCGAGAACATTCATTCACTTGTCGGGACAATAAGTGACAGCAGACAACGTTATGTCTATTATAATTGGACCTTAATACTCACCTATGTATATAAACTCAGGCTGCAAACTTCGCTTGCAATTCTCATTTCCACAAAAAAAAAAAAAAAAATTAAACCACTAAGATGTTTTTAGCATCCAATTATAAATTTAATTATATATTTATTTTTGTTTGATATATTTATTTTTAAATGTTCGGGTTTTTTTGTTTTTGGTTTTTATACACTTATAATTTTGCATTTCTCTTGTTTTTTTTTTTATTAATATTATTTATTAACTTAAAATTTATAATGTATATAGTTATATATAGTTTTAATAAATTTTAATGCATTATTGATGCGGTTTTTCATACGCTAAGTTGAAAATGCTTTTTTGTTTTTTTTTATTCGAGTTCGAGATAAAAATTGAGAGTGTAAGAAAAAAATATCTGAAAAAGTATCAGAGAAGTATTTAAATTCAGAAAGCATTCGAATTTGCTGTAAATTTCTCGTTTAAGCGTTTGTAGTATACTCGTATAAAGTGTGTTGAGAGTGGGGAAAGGGGCCATTAAGAATTATATGCAATTATTTCTTTTGTTTTGTGTGAAATTCATATATAAGTAATTAGTAGACACGTTTAATCAATTTTATTGATTTGTATATATTTGTATGCATTTGTTTGTATTTGGATTAGATTGTATAAATACACAGATTTTATTTTGCTTTTTCTTCTAAACGAGTATATTTTTTTAAAATACTTTTACATATTTTCGCTATTTTCTCATGTTTTTTTTTTTTCAATTAAGCTAATTTATTTTAAGCGCAAATTATACTATAAAACATGAAAAAACAATCAACTGTCTTACAAATTTTTTATCTGAACTAATAACTCATGTTTTTTGTTTGTTTTTAAACCGTTCTGTCTTTTTTGTTTTGTGTTTTTATGAATATAAATTTATTTTTAGTTATTATCAAATTTGCTTTTATTTTTTGTTCCTTGTTTTTCTTTTTTGGTATTATTTAATATTAAAGTTTTGTTTTAAATAGACAAAATATGTAATTTCTTTTTCATTAGCTGTTTTTTTTTTTTTTTCTATTCATACCATTCTTTATTGATTTAAACTTTTTTGTTACAAAAAAGTACAAAATGTAAATATTTTATTTATTACATTTTATTAATAATGTGAACCAACACTTAATTATACAGAAAAAACAAAAATTTAAACAAAAATAATAAAAAACAATTCATATATATTCAGTTTAAAAATTCTTCAATTTAAACGTTTGATTGCTGATGAGAGTGTTTATTATTGAGGAGCAGCTAATGATTTATGCCCCCACTGTAAAGGAACACAAATTCGCTACTCTTGTATTAATTCAAAATGGTGGATAAAGTCATCGGAGAGTAAGATCGTGCTACTCTTCAGTTGTGTATTGGTGAGAGTCCACTAACCTAAGTGAGAATGAGCACAATCATGTTTATGCATCAAAATGGCGGAGAGTGGTGGACACACTGCTATATTTGTTAGTTTAGTTTTCTCATTCAAGCTCATCAAAATTTTTTTAAATCAATAAATATGTAAATTGCAGAAAAATTAACAGAAATCTTAAGTATAAATAATAAAAATAAAAAAAATTTTAATTTCAAATTCAATTTATTTTCGGTAAAACTCATATAAATCTTAATCTTACACTACAAAAAATAAAACAAATTTTCTTTTTAATTGTTTTTTTTTTTTTGTGATTTATTTATTTTTTCTTGTAAGCATGTTTATGTTTTATTTAGAAAAGAACTAATACAAAAGTGTTTTGCTGTTTTTAAAATAAAGGTTACAACTTAAAGATAAATATCAGTTTTAAAAATATAAAGGGAGATAAAGATACGAAGAACTGTGGCAAATGTTCTTTATTTAATATTATTTAGATGTTTTTTTTTTATTTCTTTTTTTTTTTTTGTAATTTATGTTTGTTTTTAGTTTTTTATTTGAACAATCAAAGAAATATATATTAAGAAAATGCAATGTTTTTTTCTTTTTTTTGTATGTTAATAAATAATATCATTTAAAGTATAGATATAAATTTAAAATGCAGCAAAATTTCTTGACAAATTAAATTTTTTTATAATTTGAAAAAAAAAATCATGTAATTTTAATTGTGTGTATGCCTAAGAAATTGTCAAAACTTCACTAAAAAAAACTAGTTGCATTTCAATCACAAGTTTACTTACCATACAAAATGCCTTCTTTCACTTTCGAATGTTTCAAGTTTCTGAAGATTTTTCCTTTGTGCTTAAATTCTGACAATCTCCGCGCAGAAATTTTGGAAGTGTGTGTAAAAAATATATGTATGTATTTATATAGAATCTCATGTTAATGCTTAATAATATCATAATTTTTGTTTTTTGTTTTTTTTTTTGTAAAAGGTTTCTTTTGCAAATTGTTTTTTAAATTATAGAAGAAAGTTATAGTTGCACAAATTTTAGTTGAATTCTCTAAGTTTACTGTGTACGTACATAACCTCATAAAAAAAAAATAGAGAGAGATTCCGAATCGAGTTTCACTTCACAAATAACGGTTAAATCAAAAACATTTAAGCGAGAGCGCATAATTGTGACGCGGCTCATGATTTTTGCCACCAGTGTAGAGAACACAATAACGTTACTCTTGCAGGAAAATCAAAATGGTTATATTAAGAAATTTTTGAAAATGATCCTTGAAATGCTCAAAATAGCACATACAATTTTGTAATCTTGATATTCCACATTATACACATTTATATTACATAAATTATATACTATGTACAATTTTGAGCTTAAATCTTTACCAAGCCAAGACTTCTTTACTGTGTTTTGAGGTTAAGTGTGCAAACTCATTGTGAGGTTAGTTGTCATACTGACATAACACTCTAGCGTCAATGAAAACTTCGAGCAGTCTCCAAAACGTATTCAAATTTAAAAGTATCCCTTAGTTTTGAGGTTAAGTGCATACAAAAAAAAAAAAACAAAAATTAAATTGAAATTACAGTTTCTTCTTAGTTTTTATTATTGGGTTACACAAAAATGACACTTATTGAGTTTTGTTTTTTGATTATAATTTTACTTTGTATTTTTTTCGTTTTTGAGTTCAGATTTTTTGTTTTTAGAGTTTATTTTCTGGTTGCATTTTTTATTAATTAGTATCATTCACTTATAAAGTATTAAAATATAATTTTTAAAGTAATAATAATAATAAAAATGTAATAATTATAATTAATAATAGTAATAATAATTAAATATATGCGTTTATGTTTTTCTTGTTGTTGTTCGAGAATAGTAAAGATTTTTCTTTTATTTTCTGGGTTGTTGTTGGTTGCTGCTGCTGAAGATTTCTTTGCGTTTATTTTTTTCTATTTATTTTTGCAATATTTGAGAGTTCAGTTTTAAATAATTATTTTTATATGCAAGTGTGTAATAAGAGATTTCATTTTTGTGGTTTTTGTTTAAATATTTTATTTTTGTTTTGTTTTATTTGAAAACCATCCATTTAATTAGCGCAGATTTCGGTTTTACATTTTTAATATGAAGTATTTTTTATTTGTTTTTTTTTTTTTTCATTTTGCATATATTTGAAGAATATCATTTTATTTGAAATATTTGAAGCTTTTTTTTTTTTTGTTTTTGTTTTTGTTTTGTATTACTTTTTTCATAGTGTTGTTTGTTTTTGTTGCTTTTTATTACTTTATTCCATGTTGTTTGTTGTTCTTCTTTATTATTAATTAATTATTGTTGTGTGTATGTGTGTATATAATGTATATGTGTGTGTGTTTTTATATGTGTTTTTTGTCTCTGTATCACTTTAACCAGATGAAGCAATTGCTGTAGTGTTATTCTCCTCGCATAATGGTTGCTGAGTAGACTGTGCCTTATTCTGGCGCACCAATTCAGCGCGACGTTCCTGCGGAGAAAGAGGGGGAGAAAAGATTAATATTGATTATTGGGTTAGTTTTCCTCTTTTTAAATATTGTTCAGATATTTCACAAACAATTTCTTTTTTGAACAAATTTTTTAATTCAGTTCGATTACACACACAGAAAAAATAATAAACTTATAAGAAATAGTTTGAAAATTTTGTTCATAAATTCCGCATAAATTTATTTGAATTATAATTAAACTTTCTTTTTCAGTTGAATATTAAAAATAAAAATCCTGACCTAACCTAGACAGAAGCAGTAAGTCTCTAGATAAACTTATAGAAAGTTTAACAAAACTTTTATAGGATCACTATAATTCGAGTGGGCCAATCTCTTTGTAATCGTATATTACTTCAATCTGGGAAAAACTCTGTAATTTCTAATCTCGCCTACACGCAGGGCAAACCCAAATTATCTGAGAAATCTAGCTGAAGACGAAGTAATCAACTTTTAATGAAAGTTAGAGTAAACGAGAGAGGTAGAGTTATTCTGATAAATTCGGTCAAAAGTTCTATTCTAGTTTTTCCAAATCCTACTAGTGTCTATCTCAGAGTTAAACCAACTAATGCAGTTTTTCAAAATCCAAGAAGTAACATTCTCAAAGAGAGAGAGAGAGAGTGATTTATGGTAGGTATTTATCGGTTCCTCATGTTAGAGGTGGTCTTTATACAAACCTCAGAGATGGCGGCTTCATCAACCACAAATATCCTTCAATTAAAGAACGATGAGAGTTCCTTTTTGCCCCACCAGGAATTGCGGCTTCAGTATAGTCTTCACTGCGGACTTTCACTTTAATTACAGCTCATCTATTAATCTTTGCTAGGCCACAAATCTTATGTTTTATTGCATTTGTAAATATACAAAAAATAGCGAAGTTCCAGTCTAAGTAAATCTATCACTGTGGAAAATTAAATCTATACTGCTGATCCCCATTTTCCTAAGAACATATTTATTAACAATCTATCTTTGGGTAGGAAATTTCTTTCTCATTGAATTTCACTTTTCACTATTGCCAGTTCTAGTTAACATCAAGCAGTTATCAAAATAGGGTAAATTTAGTAAGCGGTTTATATTTCTGATCAAAATCAAGCCCACGAAATAACGTCGTATTATGTTACGCAAAGGTTCAGGGCTCCTGTGAAATGGTGCATCCTGGTAGTTAACTTACAAGTAATGAACTGGCTAGAAATCTGATGAACGAATTATTTGCGATTGAAAATATGCAATACCTAACTAGTAATAATGCTATGAATCCCCCATTGTCTATAAAATTCTCAGCCATTTTGCTAGCTGATCCTGAATTTCAAAGGGGAACTGTTACCTAAAAGCCCCTATAGTATACCACCTTGACCAAAAAGTTCCCGGAATAACCACCGTGCGGCGCTCCCATTTTTGTTAAGTTGGTACATCTGTTGTTGATATTCCCTTTAAATCTTAGCGTCATAGCTTGACATTTGCAAAAGTTACGTAGCCAAGAGTAGAGTGTGTTGCCGATTTTTTACAATTTTATTGAATTGTATTGTATTAAATTTTGCGTAAAAACGGATTTAATGGCGCGCGAATGTCGGAAATGTTGGAAAAGTGTTTCGGCAAGGATTCTCTAAAGAAAACAGTCGATTACCAGTGGCACGAGCGGTTCAAAAGTGGTCGTGAGTCAATCGAAGATGAGGAACGCAGTGACAGACCATCGACATCGAAAACCGACGAAAACGTTGATAAAGTAAAAGAAATTTTGGTCAATAACCGCAAATTAACTTTTAGAGAGTGTGGGCGTTATGAGGCGTTTGCGTGAAGCAATTCGCCGAAAGAGACCAGAATTGTGGACAGAAAACTCGTGGATTTCGTGCACCATGCACCGTCGCACAGTGCCATCATTATTCGTAATTTCTTGACGAAAAATGCAATAAATACCATCCAACAGCCACCGAATTCACCTGATTGGGCTCCCTGTGACTCCTTTCTGTTCAATCGAGTTAAAAAACCATTACGGGGATCGCGTTTCAGCAGCCGAGAGGAAAGTAATGGAAAAATCGCAGGAAGCACTGATGGACATACCGAAAACCGAATATAAAAAATGTTTCGAGGTCGATGGGGATTACTTTGAAGGGGACAATATAGATTTAGATGAATAAACTTGTATTTTTAATTTGCTGAATAAATTCCGGGAACTTTTTTAACAAGGTGATAATTTCTGTATTTGCTAAATTTTGCTGATTCACGAGGGAACTAAAAAAAGTTGATTGCTTCTCCTTTTTTTTATTTATGGAAGCATTTAAAGTTGATGGGCGATTTGTTAGAATGGAGACGAGAAAAGTAAAATGTTACTTTAAACAAATAATCAATAATATCTACTTTTCAAATAATAATCTAAGGTACTATTACGATAAGTTTTAAGGAAACATGCTCCAGCTCAAATTTTGTCCTCCTACACTAAGAGCAGCGAGTCGATCAGTATTAACATCTCCGATCTGAGCTGGAACATGTTCCCTTTCTTTTTGAATAACATTATGAAAATCTCTACATGAAAGAAGAAGTCTGTTCAACGCCATATCGCTCATTTACTAAAAGATTGTCATAAGTTAAAAAACACGATTTTTGAGTTAATGATGCAGAATTATTCATTATGTCACGTTTCATATTGTGTTAAAGTTTCATATTAATATCTTGTATACTCTGCGCGTGAGAACTATAAGATTTCTTCTTTTTTCTGCAAAGTGTAAGTCAATTGAAAACTTTAAACGCGTTTTCTGCAAAATCGCGTTTTTTGAATTATGACAGTCTTTTAGTAAATGAGCGATATATATGTATATACCTATATATAACATAAAAATATTGCATGCTATTTTTTTTTTTTATCTGATGGATTGATTTTGTATGAGTTTCAAAATAATATTCCAAAATAAAAAAAAAAAAAATATTAAAAGCAATAAAAATTAAAAACTAGAACCAAAAGAATTAATACTTAAGCTTAATTAATTTACACACAAAAATCAAATTAAGAATAAACTAAGAAAAAGCAATAAAATTTAAATACGGTTCAAAGTTAAGTTAATAAGTAATAAAAATAGATGATGTTTTCTTTTTGTTTTTTGAAATGAAACCTACAAGTTTTTGAGCTTTATCAATTTTCTTTTGTAACTCCTTTTCACGATTTTGCTCAGCGGTGTACAATTTATTTTCAATAATGCGGGCCTTCTCCTCAGTTTTTTGTGATTCCAATTCAACGACTTGATTTTTGATTTCAGCAATTTTGATTGTGTTCTATAAAATAATTAGATAATTTGATTTGAATTGAGAGAATGGTAAAACTAAATTAAACAACGAAATTCGGTAAGCAATTTTAAATTGTGGAAAAGATCTTTGTTTCTAGTTAGTGTTAGTAGTAAAGTTGAATTATTTTTTGTAAAATTTTTCAAAAGAAAGAATAAGTCTTAAGTAGAATACAGTTTTAGTTTTGGAGGTTTTAGGTTGAGTGCAGGTTTCTGTGCCGTTTTTTCTTTCATATGTAAAGTTCTTCTTAAATTTTTAAGTTATTTACATATTTTTCAAAAGAAAAAAAAAAAAAGAAAAAGAAAAAAACCGAATAACTTAAGCTGCTTTAGAAAAAAAATAACAAAAATCTCAAATAAATTAGAGGTTTATGAGTTTGATGAGTTTTGGAAAACAAAACCAGAATTAACTAACTAGAAATGAAAAATTTTCAAAGAATATACAAGTTATACTTGAGAGACAGAGAGAGAAAGACTATAGAGCAGTGACGGACACGAGCTTTAAGTGAGGAACAGAATGTGAAGCTGAAGCGTGTAGTAACAATCTGTTAAATGTAAAATGTATTCATTTTCACTCAGCGACGCGTTTCTGACACACTTTGAAAGCAGCTTTTTTTTATTTTGCACCCGGGAAAATGTATGCATTTTACTTTTAACAGATTGTTACTTCACGCTTCAGCTTCCCATTCTGTTCCACACTTTAAGGTTTTTCTAGGCTTTCGCAAGAGTTGAAGCTCATCACTGTGCTACAGCATTTCAATCAGCAGCGTAGAAGTGTTTCTTTTTTTTTTTTTAATTTTATTGTGCAACAATGTGAAGGTTAATTGAAAAGAAATAAAAAATAACTACAAATTCTAGGCTAGCTACGAAAGGTAATTAGTTCTAGCTACTCTTCACGCGCATACTGCGACGTTCTCTTTCTTACATGTTCCTTTAGACGTTCCAACATTTTTTTGATATTCTCATCTCGCAAAGTTTGAGCGGTCTTCAATTTCTCTTCGATAGCAACTTTTTCAATGAATTTTTGTTGTTCCAATTGTTCGCGTGTTTTTTCAATTTCTTGTGAATGAATCTAAAAAGAGTGAGAAGGAGAGAGAGAGAGAGAGAGAGAAAATTAACTGTATGAACTCATTTTCTATTATGTTTCGACTTCTCACCTTCAATTTCTCCTTCATATCGCTAATGATGGCCTCACGTTTCTCAACATGTTGTTCCATTTTGGATTCCAATTGTTCCTTGGTTTGATTTATAAATTCATTAGTGATTTCATCTTTTTTACGTGTGGCCTCTTCAATTTTAGCCAATTTATTAGAGAGATCAGCCATTTTCTTTTGCTCCAAACACTAGAAATGAGTGAGAGAAGTTAAGTAAAGAACGAGGAGTTTTTTCAAAATTCCAAAAGCAGTGAGGGGTGAAAAGTTTTAAAAAAGAGCGGAGAGATCCAAGCACTTTCGTAAATGACGCAGCTGTTTGCACCCTTCACTGTTTTAAGGCGGATTCACCGATCGACTGCTGTACTCTCTTTTGGTTTTTTTTTTTTATATGAAGTTTTTACGCTCTCAATTTAAGAGAATACGGCACTTAGTCGCTGAATCCGCCTTAATGTAAAAAATCTAACTCACAATGCGTCTTTCTTCAGCAGCTTTTAGTTTCTGCTCAATCTCTTCAACTGATACATTTTTACCAGGTGTCACTGGACGCTTGGGTACCACAACATTTGGTGCTGGTTCAGCTAGTATAACTTCATAGCTGAGTCCGCCACGTGACTTCTCCTGGCAGCGTATCTCAGTGGCTGAAAATAGAAAAAGTAAAAGAAAGTTGAGGTTAGATTTTTGGTTAGAAAAAACTTGGAATTTTCGGAGGATATACAAATAGAAAAAACAAGTGAGTATCACGCAGAAACAATTTTAAAACTTAGGTGGTTAGAAAACGCCAACCTAAAACCGAAGCATACAATTTGAGGTCCAACGCAACACAAGGTTGAGTTCTCTCTAAATTTATAACCTAAAGAAACTTTAAATCACACAGTATTAAATCGAATAAATACCAACGTGTCTGTATATGTACGTATATTATTTTGTTTTTATAGAGAAGAAAAATATGTTAAAAAAATATATTTCTGAATATTTTCACAATGCATTTATTTTCATAATTGCGCGCATATTTTTCAAAGCGCGCGAAAAATTAAAAATATACAGAGCAACAGCAGCATACCAAAAAAAAAAACCGTTGCTTGTTATTTTTGTTGTGTTGTCATTAATCAACGTAGCAGCAGTGCAACATTTGCAATACAGAGAACGGAGACGCAGAGAGAGAATAAAACTATGGCTGTATTTGTTCGTGGGAGAGAGGCCCACAAACTTCATTATTACATATGGAAGTGTGCCGTTTTCTCCCAACTTCCCCTTCCCCCAACTCGCCTTGAGAGAGCATCATGAGTTTATGAACAAATGAAAAATTGCAACAGCAATATTATTGTTGCTGCAAGCTATAGCAAAAATATTAAAAAAAAAAAAAAAAAAACCAAAGCAAAAATGAACAATTCTTTAAAGATGTAGGTAAATATTCTTTTAAATTTAGGTATAGAATTTTTGCATATATAAAATAAATTGAAATTAAGCTATAAATTTTTAAAACAAAATTTTGTTAATTGTACCTATCAATAGATGTCACTATAGCAAAAGTTTTTAAAGCATTGGCTTTAAGTTTATCAAGCTAAATTCGATGATATTAGGAAAGTTGTCAGTGTTTCCTGTAAATTAGAGGCCAGTAAATTGGACAAATATTGAATTCTGGAATCAGAAAATCACCAGCTCTTAGCTCGCTTTCTCAATGAATATCAACGTCTCTTTGGTCTAGTCGTTTTAGAAAAATGAAGGAATAAATACTCTTCATTTCTTTAAAACTAAAATATTCCACAATCAACCCTCTTGCCGCCCCTTACTTTTGTATTTGCATGAATGTAATCTCAAAGTGTCCTGTTTTGCTTTTACTTATCCTCTCGCACTCCCCATTTATGCATTAGCATTTCATATTCATGAGTTTACTTAAGAAATTATCATGTTTGGAAATCAAGCATGCTGAGCAGCTTTGCGCTGCTGCCCCCAATTCATGTACAATAAAAGTGCAGCGAAAAGAATATATTTATGGATTTTCAGCAATTTTAACCACTATACACATTTGCCAAGTCAGCGTATCCCACACCCTTCAATCTTACTACTCCAAAAAATAACTCCCCTCACCCTTTTCCATCCCATTTATTGGTCTTCATCAAAGTTATTGAGAGCGAGTGTACCACTTACGTATATTGACATTCACAAATCAATCTGTGACAATATGAGGGAGTGTCACACACACACGCGCGTTAAAGAAGTCACACATGCACATAAATCTAGCAAATTTTCTTGAACAAGTAGCAGCGTAAAAAGTTGTTGCTATTTACAGCCGGAAATAGCGGTTGGAAAGAGTGAGCGAAGGGATGCATATAAATGTTAAGCGTGAAAAAAGAAGAGAAATGTGGATCGTTATGTGGATTTTGAAAAGCACTATGAATTGGCTGGTTGTAGTGTATGCAAACAAACATTTTTTGAAATTGCATGATTTAGTTTATAAGCTTTTAGAGTGTTGCACTGCATGTGTTTCAAGCATGTCTCTGAGCTATGTATATACAAATTTTCTTAACATAGTTTTACTGATTTCTGTTGCTTGTTTATTTCTCCTTTGTTTTTCGTTTTTTGATTTATCTTAACTCGCATGCATGCATGCACGTTTATTTGTTTGTTTGTTTGCTTAGTTTTTCCAATTTTCTGACAGTTTTATTAGCTTCATAAACAAAAATTCCCTTTATGTTGCGAAAATTTATTGAAGTAGATCTCAAAGGAACAATGAATTTAAATGATTTTGGTTTTATTTTGCAAATATATTGCACAGGGAGAAAAGTTATAGAAGGAAACTTTATAGTTAGTCCAGGAAATAGAAACTGGTGGAGGATTATTCTCCAAATCCATTCGTGTCTTTCTTCTTTGGGTAAAGGAATATCGAAAGTAGTTGGATTGTGAAATTATTGAAGCCTTAGAGCAGTGGCTGCCACACCATAGCACACGCGTGCGAAAGAGCTTAAGAAATTTAATATGTACAAGAAAAATGTCGGTGGGTTATTGTGCATGTGTGGGTGCCCACCTCTAGTTTAGAGGAAATGAGTCTCTCAAAAGTGTTTGTAGGTTTGAACGTCTATTGAATGACGTCATTATTAAAAGAGAAAAATGAGTACATCAATAAACAGGATGCCGTTATTTACGAGCTCTAGAACAATTGCACTCACCAAATAAAGAGAGGCAAAACAAAATGTCGTATAAAAAATCAGTAGTTTAACGCGTAAAAACAAAAACAAGTTTAATAAGACTTATGGTATAAGAAAATCAACATAAACTTTAGATTTAAAAAAAAAAAAAATGTACAAAAACAATTAATATTTCAACTAGTCCCAAAAGAACTGCTCTCTTTCATCACTCTCATGCATGTATTGCATTTTTTGTTGTTGTAAAACGAGCCATTATAACGGCATTTTTCTTGATTGAACAAATAGAGAGAAACAACACATAAGAAAAGCAACAACAATTTGTATATGATGCGAAGCATGTGAAAATTACCTACAATGTAATAGAAAACAACAACAACAATTTAAATGAGACTCATATTATAGGAAAATCAATTTGAACTTTGGCTTTCAAAAAATTTAAAAACTTTTTGATTTGATTTTTCAATATCGAAATTCAATAAAATTTACTTAAGATACATGGAAGAAAAAAGCTTAATCATCAATTAATACTAAAACTTTACAAAAAGTAGAGGTTTTCAAAAGTTTTATGTCTCATAAACTATAGTATCATCATAAACATGATATATCAATACTCGTTACGCTTGGCAAAAAGGTCGAAACTGCATTTTCCTGTAGTTATATCCAGGTGCATGTAAATAGAAAATATAAAAAATTCCAATGTGTTAACATGCGCCTTGGCCTTCTACAAAAAACTCAGTACTTCATAGTGATATCAGACTCAAAGCCACTAGGTACTAAAAAATCATTCTACCATGAAATTTTACTCAACCAACCACTACAAAAAAAAACAAAAAAAAAAAAAAACAAGGTAAGCCAATAAACCTTTGTCGAAACAATATTGGAGTATTTTACACATACACTCATCACTTAAAAACACAAAGCCAGACTATATGGTTTTTTTGCTTTTAAAATTTCCAACTAAATACCAATGTATCAGTATCAGTTACCAATTCACACAATTCACCATTACACACGAGTGTGTATGAATATAAGAGAGTGAGAGAGGACAGGACTCCATGAGAGCTCAAGATACAGCAAAACCGTTAGTCATACATATGCAGAAGGTGTGTGCCTGAGGGTAGCTGTAACCGTTTATGATAGCTGCATCGGCAAAAAAAAAAAAACAAATATTAGTGGTAGGGTGTAAAAATATACATACAGCTTCACTATTTCCACAACCAAAAACTCGGCACGCCGCTTTCAAATGAAGTGGAAAATTATTTGTCAAATGAAGACCGGAAAAAAAAAATGCAAAACAAACATAAACGTAGACCTTAAAAAATATCGATATTTTTCAATGGGTCTCTAAAGTGCCTTTATGTTGAGGCTCTCTGCTGTTTATATTTATATGAGTGTGTGTGTGTGTTTTTTTATTATGTAGGTGTTTCTCCCTTTCTCCCAATAACTAAGTGTATGTATGTGTGCGTATTTGATATTTTAACACTCTCATGAATGAAATATGAATGAATTGGCTGTCAATGGAACAGTGTTTGATGATATAAAAATACTCTGGAAATATATTTTATTATTCTTGTGGTTTGTTTATTATTTTTTATTATGTTAGTTTCACAAATATTGCGGTTAATGTCTTTCTGCTTCACTACTTTATTCATGGATACGCCCTGTTCTGATTATTCCACGGTATTGCTCTAAAACTGCAAACCAATTGTTCATACCTCAGTGTTATGCCTAGCTGCTCATACTTTTTTTTTTATTAAAATACTAAATAATATTATATTTGCACAATCTCAATCTTTGAGTAGTTTTTCATTTCCTATTTCTGCTTTATTGAATCTATCAAGATCTAAAATAATTTCAAGTGCCCACATGTGTATCACTTGCTCTATAAATAATACCTATCGAATTTTGCACCTTTTTTCTCTTTTTTTGGGCTAATATGATTTGCTGTCAATCATTCGTCGACGACTTTTGTGTGTGTTTGTATCATTATATTGTACATATAATTTTATTAATACAAATTGATGATGTCGTCCTGGCGCAGCAGTTAGAAATGTGTCAAAAGTGGAACGAATTCTTCCTCAATCATTATCATCAATAATTGGTGAGTTATTGTAATATTGACAGCTATAACAACATGAAAAACCAATAGTGAGATAGATAGATGGATGGATTGATTGTGCGTTTTTTTTTTTTGTAAGTTAAGGTGTGTGAAATCTAAACGAATATTTTATAAATTTTTATGTAATTTTTCTAAAAATACATTGAATTACCCAGGAGAAATGTTTGAATAATATTCATACTCATAGATTTATTTCTCGAGGCACCAAATGTAAGACAAAATTGATCTATTCGACCCCTCCGCTCTCTCTCCCTCTCTCTTTGGATTCAACAGTTTAAAGAAATAACGTAAGCAGTTCTCATTGTGACGTTATAGAAACTTTGAAGTAAACGACTCTCTCGATTCTCTCTATGAGAGGGAAAGATGAGTATTAGAGCGTGAAATATATATCACGTTACCGTTACCAACGAACTCCAGAAGAAATGTTCTCACCACCACCATCTTACATTTACTTTTTGTTGTTGTAATTTATGCAAACAACTTATTACAGCGGTTAATTTTTTGATTTAAGAAATATATATAGAGAGAAAGAGAGAGAGGGAAAGACACAACAACACTTCGTGAGTTCACGCAGAAGTGAAGAATATACAAATCTAATTTCCATAATTTCCATTTCATTTATTTAATTTTTTGTTTCATTCGTAATTTTCCTTAAAGGGGTTTTCATTATTAACTCTCTTCTATTATTTATAAACCATTACTGCCCAGTGAAAGAAAAAAATCACATTTAAAATCAATTACTTTAAAGCTTTTATTTCAAATAAATAGCCAGGGGTGGAGGAGTTCTGATTTTCAAACAAACAACAACTGCGGACTACTTTGTTCTGCCTAGTCTACTCTTCTATCTCCCACACATTATTCCCATAAAAATATTCTATATAAAGAGATATTTGTAAATATTTGCGATAATGCTAAAAATGGACGCAGACCATTAACACTTTTTTCTATTTTTCTATAGCTTTTTGTTTTTCCTGGTTAGCAATTTGCTTAAGTGGCTTTTAGTCATTTTTTCCTTTCTCAACTGAACTGAACTAAAAGTTCGCACTACATTAAAAATTACGAAATATTTTCTTTTTCCAATGGACAAATGAAAACAATCTACTGTATGGTTGTTGTATAATAATACTTTAATGGTAAATATCAAATAGCAATTTGTAGAGAGAAAGAGTTGAAGCGTATGTGCAAAAAGCATTCAAGTCAATATAAATAGAATCAAAGAATCGGGAAAATTTTAATAAAATGCATAGCTACCATATATATATTTTCATTGCATAAAATAAATGAATTCGAATTGGTATGCAAATGTAAGTCAATATTTATACAGTTAACACATAAAATGTTACAATTTTGTAGGGTAAAGTAAAGAAGAAAGAAAACGAAGGGTTATTTTAAATGGTGTCAAGCAGCTTTACCCTCAATAAGAATAATATGTTGAAAGGAAAAGTTGGAAAAAACCTATTGGGTTAGTCTTAGTAAAAAAAAAATGCAAAAAGGTTATCAGAATATTATAAAAATACTTAGGTTTACTGGCATTTCAGCTGGCATATTAATTTGAGGCAACAATTTTATTCGAGTGCATGTTCTAATTCAGACTACATTTCGGATCAAATCGATTGATAATACATGCAGCATACTGTCAGCTAAAAATGAAAATAACTAGTAAGAGTTTGAATTTGGGACAGGCTGTTCCTATTCAGACCTTCCCTTCTTTTTATCAGTTCTGCCCTGAAAAATTTCCATATTATCAAGAGAAGAAAATGAAATAATTGAGACAATTTTGATATTAAAATTTCCAAGCAGCAAACACAATAAACTCGTTTAATAATATATTTCCCATTCCATCAACCCCCATCAAGTGTCTCAGTATATAATATGATTTCGAAAATTAATGACAAATAACTCTCTATTAAATTATTTAAATAATGCCCCGTATATTATTAAAACAAAATATGAAACAACATGAAAATTATGAGGCTGTCTTAAATTGCTAAGCATATAACCGAGTACAACTACACAAACATACATTGGAACATGCATATATAATACTCATACATTATCCAATATAACTAAAACAATGCAACTACTATTTATCTTTTTGAACATTGTATTATGTTACTTGAAAACTGCAGTTAGCAGCAGCAGGAGCAGCAGCAATTGGGGTTCAGTTCATTCAGTATTTGCACATCTTTTTCTCATATTATGTCTCTGTTTGCTATGTTAACTCCAGAATTACCTTGTACACATTCATACATATATACGAGTAATGCCATAATACCATCAACTCATGCCAGTGGAAAGTCATTGTGCACATATATCATATTAAATGTCAAATGTGTATTGCTGCTGGTTCTAGTTGTATGTACACGAGTGGGGAGGGGGGGTGGCGGTGTAGGGAGAACATTTACTTGACGAGGGAGAGGGTGTTATGTACACTGTTCTAAGCACATATTCAATGTTCTTGATGAGGCCGAAAGGGTTTAGGTGCTCATATTTAACTGGTACACACATATGTACATACAAACATAGTTTGTTGTTGAATATAGGCGTTAAATTAAATTTTAAGATTTATGACATTATTTGCATGTGAAGTTTATGTTATGCAACTGAGCTGAGTTAAACTTAGATTCATCGATTGTAAGGTGCACTTAGGCTCCTTCGATAGGAAGTACTTAGTAGCTATGCTTACGTGTTTGCTGCCAAGTTTGCCAAATTTTTGCTTTATTTATTGGTTGATATTTTGTGTATGAGGATCGTGTGTCTGTCTGTGACATCGTATCAGTGTCTGTAGTATGTATATACAAATTGTTGTTGAAATGTAATTAAAAAAGTTTTTTGTTGATTTTCGAATATGTCATTGTGCCACATAGAGAAAATTGCGTGATGTGTTTTTGTTGATGTTGCAAAATTTATAGCGTAAATTTTTGATTAAATCTAAGGATATAATCGTCAAATTAAAATCTTAGAAGGAAGAGAAAGTTAATTCAGGATATTTCTATCTCACTTTTACTTTAGAATTTTATCCCTGTTTCATTTACAAAATGAATCTTAATAATTATAGATTCTCCCCCCCCCCCCCCCCTTGTTTTTTAATTTTTACTCCAATGTTTTTTTAAGTTTTTGTCTAATGTTTTTATCAAAATTGTCTCCACCGTTTCTCAATTTTTTTTTTTTTTTTTAAATTAATATTTTTTATGCCTGGTTTTCCCTATGTAAAATTCAATCAAATTTGCTACCATGTTGGCAATTTCATATAGGAAATTAAATTTGCCACAATGTTGGCAATTTCATATAGGAAATTCTCTCTTTTTCTCTCTTTAACATGGAATATGGCGTTAGATGTTAAACGGCCCGCCGCTTTCGTCTCCCCTTCTTCGTGCAAAAACACAATCGACAGAACAACATCAATGAAAAAACAAACTTGCTCTTTGACTTTCTTGTTCTCTTGATCTCTTCTTTTTCAACTAATATTCTCTCATTTAAATACAACGATGATTTCTCTCATCTCTTTTTTTTTTTGGTTAAACGGTATTGTGAAGGGGAAACAAAGAACAGAGAAGATGCAGTGTTATCACTTTGAGCCAATTGGATCAAAAGTGATAAATTTTCGCTCCTTTTTTTTTTTGTCTATTTTGATACTTTTGTATTGAAAAGAAATGTTTTGGAAAGTTGAAAATCATTCTTTCTTGTTCCTTTTTTTTTTTTTTTTGCAAAGCATTTTTTTCATTTTTTATTAATAAAATACTTTTTTTTAATATGATACGAATTCAAATTTAAATAACGATATGTCTGCATTAAAATTTTACATATTACTTGTTTAAGAATGTCAGTACTGATTGAATTTTGTATTTATTAATTTCTGAGGTTTTCAATGCCTCCCACCTTTTCTTATTTTTTTGGCGTTTCCTAAGCCTTTCCGCTGCTTTTAAAGTTTTTTTTCAGCTTTTTTTTTTCAAGAGTTCTTTGCCGTCCCTCAAGTTTTTCTCTACCATTTTTTAAGTGTCTCAAGTTTCTCAATTTTTACTCCGTTGTTCATTAGTTTTTCTCTGCCGATTTTAAAGCGTGTTTCTTCAGTCGCTTAGTCTTCTCTACAGTTTCTCAAGTTCACCATTCCTCAATTTTTTTCAAATGCTTATCAAGTTTTTCAATTTTTCTCCGCTATTTCTCAAGTTTTTTTCCAGTTGTTTTCAAGTATTTCTCCAATGTTTATCAAGTTTTTCTCTATCGTTTCTCAGGTTTCTCAAGGGTTTTTTTTAAAAGCTTCGTTTTTCATGTTTATTTCGATCAATTCTCCAGCGTTTCTCAAATTTTTCTCTACCGCTTCTCAAGTTTTTCTCTGCGGTTTCTCAAATTTTCCATCTTTTTACATATTCTGCACAGAACAATTTCTTACAACTATTGTAAATCAATCCCTCTGCAAGGCTAAGACTCTCAGAAAACTGAAAAAAATACCTTGAAAAATTAAAAAGGTGTTCATTTTGCTACATATTTTCTTATCAAAAGAACTGCAATCCATTATAAAAAGTAATTTTCATCTGCACACAAAATATTTCAACTGGAATATATATTTTCCATTCATTTATTTTTGTGTGTGAATGTGTGTGTGTGTGTATTGAAATGCAAAAAAGCGTTAACTTTATAGTATATAAGCTTGGCCAAAGTGTGTAAAACACACACATTTTTTTATTTATGAGATTTACGCTAACACAAAATCCACCATTAAATTCATTCAGTGGTTTACGCTGCGCGCTATTATATTCAAACAAATACAAAAATGCTTTGTGTAAATTGTTTTTTTTTTCTTCTATTTATTCTACAGTTTAGTATAACCAGTAAAGTAAAAAATAACTTTTTTATTTTTATATTTTCAAAGGCAAATGGTATAAAAAAAAAAACGAAAAACAATTGTTTTTAAATGCATTTATTTGGCTTCTATTTTTATTTTTGTACTTCTTTGTCGTAAATAGTATTATATGTAAAATACATAAAGAAATCCACATTTCTACATTTTCAATGTAATACATTGCTACCTATTTATGCCCACAGTCGGTACATACTACTTGTAATGCTGGTCGTATGCTGCATATAATGTGGCTGCTATAAATGTGTCTTGAAAGAAACTACTTTTTGTTTTGAGTTTTTTTTTTTCTTTTTTTGAAAAGTGAAGGTATTTCCAGCTAAGCTATTGTTTAAAATGGTTTTTGTATGGACCTACATTGGAAACTTTACTTTTTATTATATTCAATTGGTTTGACTTACATTGGCGTTCCATATCAAATTTGTTAAAATGTTTATATTTTAGAAGAAGCCTCCAACTACTAGAGGAAGTCTGGTTGGGATAAGAATATTGAAAATATACAGTGAGAAGATACATTGCAATAATAACCTTTCGATTATAATCGGCTTTTTCAAGAAACGAAAAAAAAAACATTTCTCTCTCCCTCTCCCAAACATCTAAAACTCTGGCTTCACTCATTTCCTTCAGTTCTACCTGCTCTTTAATCGCTCAATTTTGTTCTTGTATGTTTTTGAAAATAACAATAACAAAAAGCACATAGGGGATTATATTTTCAAGAGAACTAAGTACATATGTATGTATGATTGTAAGTTAGGTCGTCCATCTTCAAATTGGTGTAATACATATAAATTGTTGTTGTATCTTTCTTGTTTCTTTGTTGTCAAAAAAAAACAAAGAAAATAAGCCGTTGTTTGACAAATCACAACAACAAAAAACACATGCATGAGAGATCTATATAAGAGCAAGTTCATCGGGTCTCTCAAAGAACAACGAGAGATGGCAACATGAGGATGAGTGTTAAGCCGCTCAGAAAAAAAACAACAACAACAAGAACACATGCATGGGATATGAGCATATCACATGTTGACTACCAAACCATCAGATATTAAATTTTTGAATTTTTAGCTTTAAAATAAAAATCACCATGGCTGAGCTTTTTATTTATCATCACCTAAAATCCAAAAACCTGTAGATACAAAAAAAAAATTTTGCAAAATGAAAAATAGTTTAGATTTAAAAGCAAATCTTGTTCAAAACACAAAGACAGATTTTTTGTTTATGGGTCAAAAATTTTGTGGGATCAAATCATCATAATCAATCAAAAAATCGTTTTTGTACTTTTTTTTTTTTTTGGTATGGTTTTTTGGAGACAGCATGGATATTGCCATCACATATAAATATGCAAACTTGAAACTTTAAATGCCTAAACTCAGGAGAGTAGGAGAGTTGCTATTGTAATTAATGCGCAATGTGCGTCAGATTTGTCAAAAAAAACAACAACAACACCAATAACCATATGAAATAACTCTCAACAGATATGCAGATATAACGGCATTCTTTGGTTTTATAAATTTACTCCTATCTGATCATCTCTCTCTCTCATTCTCTTTCTCTCTTAAGAATGATGTCACACAAAGTTTTTATACTTAATGATACAAAGTAGTACATTTTCTCAGTTCGGCAAATGAATTCAATTAGTTTTTACCTATTTCATTCAAACTTTAGATTCAACTTTTTACCATAAAACGATAGTTTTCCATTTTCTTTTTTGTTAATTTTAGAACCACAATATTTGATCCTTCAAAAATTTCCAAAAAAATTGGGTCTGATCGTTTCTTCCCTCCACCCTCTAGCCCTCAATATTGAAACTCTTCCAGAACTTTACTACAAAAATTATTTATTTTCTTTTCCAGTCAATATTTATTGCAAATATGACTAATTTCTTGTGCAATGAATATGAAAACTTTTGTGAGCACGTTCAAATTGAAGAGCTTAAATATCACATTTGACAGGTAGAATAGTTGTTGTTGCGCTCGCCATATTGCTATTTGTTGTCATGCTTTTACACTTGAAAACATTAACTCCCTCCGCTGTTACATATTTTTATATAGTACATAAAAAAGAAGCACACTTTTAGGTTATTTGTCAGGGAGAAAAAAATGAAATTCTTTTCTTTTTCTTTTGTTGTAATACAAAATACTTTGTTATAAAAGCAACAACAGGGGAAAAAAATAAATAAATTTAATAAAATCCATTAGTAAGATACTTCTTTGCCTTTTTGTTTTTGCTTTTCATGAAGTTTAACTATAACAACATTTTGACATTTCAAAGGGTAAGAAAAATAGCAAAAAAATATAAATTGACATGTTATGTTTACAGCTTCTTTTTTTTGCAAAACTGTCGGTCGTTTAGCTCTGTAGACATGTTTACTGTTGTTGTCTTGATGAAGAGGAGAGCAAATTTTGAACTTCTGCAAGGGTGTAAAGAAAAAAGAAATCGCGGAGACAAGTTAGTGGAAGACGAAAAGTGGAAAATTCTCCAAGAAAAATACTACGCCTTTGTTTTTGCCTCTTGAAAATTTCTCCTTTCTTTAAATAGTAAAATCCTTGCAAAAGCCTAAAAAATAAAACATTAAATTTTTGGCAAAACATTTTTTCTTTTCAAGGCAATAACTATAAAATTTCCATTGTCGTTTAAGACAACAATTGCAAATTTTGGCACTAGTTAAATACTTTGAGTCTCTCGATAGCAAATGTAAGAAATGTCTCAAGTTAGATACTAAAAATAGAACTCGAATTGAAGGCAAGAAGTAGCCAAATGGAATTTTAAAGTATGTAGGTCACATTTTATGAAAATGATTTTTTGAAGCATGCATAATTGCAAATTATTTATGCACATTAAATTAAAAAAAGTAGAACTGAAAAATAGAGAAAAAGGAAAAGTGAGTTTTAAAAAATTAAAAATCATTTGAAAATTATTTTCCATTTGATAAAATTTTATGACGACAACGACGACGACGACTTTGCATATACAATTGGAATTTGAAGTCCTTTTCAATTACTTTCACACAATATACAAAAGAAAGCACTAATACTAGCGTACAAAGTTTAGAATAGCATCAGAGAAATTGCTAAAAGCGAAATAAAATTTTCTATTTTAATTAAATTTTTCTACATAATAAAAAGCTTATATTACTTTTTATTTTATTTCATTTTAATTTAGAAAAATGTATGAAAATGTAAATGAGTTTGAATGGATTCTATTTATTCTGCTGCAGCTGCTGTTTGCTTCAGCTTCTTTTCTGTATTACTAAAAATTTTATAAAGAGCATATAAAAAAATACAAAAACATACGCATTTATTTAGTTTAGCGCATATATAAACTCATATTAACATAATAAGCACAATTATGTAAAAGAAAAGTGGCGTAAAATTTTGTTCCATTTTTTTTGTTCTATTTTATTTTGCAGAAAGAAATAGTTTTTAGTTGGTATTACATTTTTTTGAGTGTACTACTTTTGAAATAATATTTTTGTATTATGAAAGTTTTTAGTATGCTTTTTTGAAATTAAAGTTTCTCTTCAAAGTACAAAATTAACAGTTTCAAGAATAAGAGAGAAAATAATAGTATTTGCCTGTGTGTACAGAATGAGAGTGAGTGTGTGTGTGAGAGAGAATTTATCCCACGCCAAGGCCGCTCTCATTTTCATTTTGGACTTTGTGTGTGTGCGTGTGTGTGTGTGTCGTGATTCGAATTCATATGAAAAACACTAGGCTCGGAAAGAGAGTCTTTGAGAGAGCATGCTAGACACAGAGCAAATTCCAGTTATGTATATGCAATAACAGTAAACACAGAGATAATGAAAGGTGAACAATTTATTTAAATTTTGTATCAATGAGCCCAATGGTTGATATATTTATAGGGGAAGGAGGGGTTGATCCCATAAACTCCCCTTGGAACAAATAGAAAATATATAAAATTCTAAAAAATGTATAAACACATAAGCATTTCAATTATATAAATATTAAAATTAATAAGCGCAGTAAAAACTTCCAAAATGAGATGTGATGAGATTTTACGAGTAGAAGAAATATAAATAATTAAAAATTCATAAAATTTTTATATGCGTTTGTGTTGAAGATAAGTGCGAAATTTATGTAATTAAAATTTTGTTTTTTATGACAAAAACGAATATGAGTGAGCGACTGAGTAAATGAGATTTTGACAATTCTCGAGATGAATAACACTTATGACGCACATACATATGTATCTGCAGTTTTAAGTAAATAGAAGTGTTTATAAGAGCGACCCAGAGAGAGAGAGAGAGAATGAAAGAGCCTTTGTGCAAACAAGTGTTTATAACGCTTGTAAAATGTCATTAACAGATATTTTATTAGTGAAGTGGCATTCATATTAACATAAAATATAACGTTCAAGCATAATATATGAATATTTGAAGTGTAAAAAGTACTTAAAAAGTTTTGTACTAATTAGAGAAGTTTCAAGTTTAAAGGTTATATACATGCGCATACATATATATATTCTACATATGTAAAGGAGTAGTCAGAAGAGATGAAAGCAAGCCTTTTGTAGCCCTCAACCAGAAGTGGCAAGTAAGGAGCCAGGAGCTTCTAGTTAAAATATTGCACACCTAAAACTATGCTTTATTTTTCATAAACTAATATGTGAAGTATAAAAGAAATTGCATTTCGATTTGTCAAAAATAAACAAATAAATCTGCATAATATTAAATATTTCTAAAACTTTTACAAAACTTTAGATTCCATATGGTGACTATATGAATTTATGCATATGCCACAAAGTATGCAATAAAAAAGTAAAAGATATTTTGCAACATATATGTATGCGCCAATCACAATGAAAATTAACTTAATATTCATAAAAGCTTTTTGATTTGCATTTAATTAAATTAAAATTTTCATACTCTACCTCATACATTTATTTATCATGATGTTCATGGTTCATAATGAAGTTGATGATGAGAATGACAATTTTCTCGAAAAACACATACACACAGAGAGAGAAAGAGAGAGAGAGAGACTCATACTACTATTATTTTACTATTTTTGAATGCAACAGCGACAAAATTCTACACCAACAACAACAGCAACGAAAAACTCCCAGGGGAGTCATTGTTGTGTCGTAGTCAAGCAGAGGTAGAGAGTTACAGACTCAGTTCCCTTCATATAGGTTTGCATAGCATAAAGTAGAGAGACAACAAACAAAAGTCTGCAACGACAACAATTACACAGTGTGAAAAAGCAACCAAAAAGTATGCTTCATATATTGTAAACTTTTCATTTTGCTATTAACACGAGAAAACACTTCACACTGTGCTGTGTGCGGAGCTTGAAATCCTTGGTTCTCAGTGACGCTGAGTTGCCTGTCAATTATAAAATCATTTTGTAAAAATTTGTTTACGAAAATTTAATTAAAAGCAGCAGCACATCGGTTGCTGCTATTGTATAAGTTCAAGTATTCAGTATATACGAGAACATGCTGGAAAGTATGCTTTACAAAATTATCATATTCTCATGTTATTGTAATGAAAATCGGTGTTAAAATTTTATATAGCACGGAAAAATTATTAGAGAAATTAAAATCCATGCATAAAAGAAAAAATTACAAATATAACTGGAAAAGGTGTAAAATTGCAAAAACAAGAGATAAATACAAAAAAAAAAAAAAAATATTTGCATACTTTTAAGCTCATTAAAAATTGTTGTTACCATTTCACAACATGAATTTAACTTCCACATAGTTTTGTTGTTTGCGAAATGTCTACGTTTTTAATAGTCACAGCATAACGTTAGCGTCATGTACTTTTCGCTGTACTATTTCCATTTCCACATGCTCTAGGGTAACATTAGACAAGCGCAACGTTGTTGTGTTGGGCTCAGTTCCTGGTCTGGTTAGTGTGGATGAAGAAGTGGTACGGGTACGTGGCAAGAGAAGGTATCTGTGTGTTTACGTAGCAATGTTTTGATTAGGTTGTCTGCTAAAAGTTTTAATAATGATAAATGTCACAAAACAGCAATGTGGTATTTAGTGCATTCAGATTTTTCTTGTTGTTCTATTTTAGTGTTCGTCTCATGTCTCTACTCCTACTACTCCTACTCTTCTTGTTAGCACTTTTTGTGTGGATTTAAAAGATTTGCATATTTTTTAGCTTAAATTCTTCAAAAAGTTAAAGAAGTTTTTAACGTACATCTTTGTTGAGAGTTTACTGAACGATTTTGTCAATTTGAATATAAAAGTACCGAAAATTGTTTAAAAAAATATCAACTTTAGTATTTGATTTTTATTATGTAAGAGAGGAGTGCATTGGAGCAGTTTGATTGGAAATAACTCAATTTCAGATATATTCAAATAAATTCTAATGAATTCAAATCAATTCAAATAAATTCAAATCAATTCAAATCAATTCAAATCAATTCAAATCAAATCAATTCAAATCATTTCAAATCAATTCAAATCAATTCAAATCAATTCAAATCAATTCAAATCAATTGAAATCAATTGAAATCAATTGAAATCAATTGAAATCAATTCAAATCAATTCAAATCAATTCAAATCAATTCAAATCAATTGAAATCAATTGAAATCAATTGAAATCAATTGAAATCAATTGAAATCAATTGAAATCAATTGAAATCAATTGAAATCAATTGAAATCAATTGAAATCAATTGAAATCAATTGAAATCAATTGAAATCAATTGAAATCAATTGAAATCAATTGAAATCAATTCAAATCAATTCAAATCAATTCAAATCAATTCAAATCAATTCAAATCAATTCAAATCAATTCAAATCAATTCAAATCAATTCAAATCAATTCAAATCAATTCAAATCAATTCAAATCAATTCAAATCAATTCAAATCAATTCAAATCAATTCAAATCAATTCAAATCAATTGAAATCAGTCAAGTCAAGTCAAGTCAAGTCAATTCAATTCAATTCAATTCAATTCAATTCAATTCAATTCAATTCAATTCAATTCAATTCAATTCAATTCAATTCAATTCAATTCAATTCAATTCAATTCAATTCAATTCAATTCAATTCAATTCAATTCAATTCAATTCAATTCAATTCAATTCAATTCAATTCAATTCAATTCAATTCAATTCAATTCAATTCAATTCAATTCAATTCAATTCAATTCAATTCAATTCAATTCAATTCAATTCAATTCAATTCAAATCAATTCAAATGAATTCAAGTCAATTCAAATTTAAATCAATTCAAATTTAAATCAATTCAAATTTAAATCAATTCAAATTTAAATCAATTCAAATTCAAATGAATTCAAATCAATTCAAAGGAATTCAAATCAATTCAAAGGAATTCAAATCAATTCAAAGGAATTCAAATGAATTCAAATCAATTCAAATGAATTCAAATCAATTCAAATGAATTTAAATTCAAAAATATAAAAATAAAAGTTAAGCCTTCCCAAACTTTTACAAAAAAAAGTTAACATTGAAGAATCCTTCAAAACTTTTATTTTTAAAAGTCTTTGGAGTCCTAATAAATGCATATTTCTTACTATTTTCTACTACTACCTTTCCTCACTATTTTTTTAATACTTTTGCAACTACTTTATATTACTATTTTTTAATTTTCGGTACTTTTTCAACTACTTTTTCTATTACTATTCTGTACTACTAATATTTTTTTTACTACTTTCTGCTACAACTTTCTACTACATTTTTTAAATTGAAATTAGTAAAAAATCACAGAAAAATAGTGACGGAAAATCTTAGTAGAAATAAGAAAAGAAAAAAATTTCAAAATATAAAAGACTAAACCATTTTGGCCTGCATTCGATTTAACGGCCAGCAGCTTGTAAAATTCATCAAAAATACATTTATTAATTTTTTTCAAAAGTTCAATATTACTATATCTACTGACTTTATAGTTACATTTAAATAATTTAAAAATATTGTATTTCACCTGACTTAAAGGCGGGGTAAACAGAAATACTTTTTTGGTTGGTTGCTTTAAAAATTAACAAAAAATAGTAAAATTAATTATTTTGCATTTGAAATAAGAAATTCACCAAGATAAAATAACAAACTTGATGAATAAATTACAACTTCACAGGTCCTTGTATATTTTTAAGAGGCTACAAGCTGACCAAACTTTTGTAAAAGAAAAAAAACATATGGAGAAATAAGCAAAATTCAACAAAAATTCTTATTTCGCGTCTTTAAATAAATTTGATCCCAGGGAATACTCATTGCTCATGATGTAGCGTAGAAATATTTTTAATTTTTTTCCCCCTCACCTGGTTACCTTATTTTCTCAGTGTAAGCCAAAAACTACAACACCTTCTAAAATTCAGACCAAGAAATTTTTTTTTTTTATATATATAAATATAAAATGTATTTGTGAAGACACATGAAAATTGTGCTTTGATAATTTGAAAGGACTATTGATGAGTGAATAAGTTCTCCCTAGAAAAGTTTATTGATCATATAAAATAATATTTGTTTATATTTATAAACCAAAGTCAAAGTTTTCTTATACATTGCAACTGCACACCAAAATCGAAGAACGAAAATGTAAGACTGTGCTAGACGATTGTGTAATATTTAAACTTTAATTACAGATGGAAATGTGTTCAAGGTAGAAAGTAAAATCACTGGAAATCGATTAACCAATAAAGGCCAGGCCAAGAGAGATATTTTCACCTTAAATCAAAACTAACAAAGATTAATAAAATTGAAAAGATTTCACACAGCTTAAGTATTTATTAAGATTAGGAAGTAACCATTTAGCATTTGAAACGATTATCCACTTATAAAACAACAATCAGAAATTTACTTACAATTGTTAATAGCGACCATTGTTGCCTGTAGTTTCAATTAAAAATAAATATATATAAAAAAAAAAACACTTTTTAGTGAATAAATATTATTAACTAATCTTTTCAGATTTCCACTATTGCACTACGGCACAAACGAGAAACTGGCAGCAGCAGATGATAATGACAAAAATCACTAGCGGCTGTTGTAGAAGTGAACAGAATGACGTCTGCAGTATAAACTGAAAAATGATGACAAAATTTTTGGGCAAAGCACAAATGATGGGAAAAAGAACAACAGCAGCAGCAGCAGCGGCAGCAGCAGCGGCAGCAGCAGCAAAGTAACAGCAACAGTAGCAATGACGGCAGCCAACAGCAACAACATATCAAGTATAAAAACATTAGCAACAACACTCACTGATACACTTAACTTTACTCAACGAATATAACGAACGATAAAAGGATATATTCGAGAACATTTTTATATATGGTAGCATACTTTTTGGCTTATATACTCGTTTTTATTTCGTTCTTTTTTTCTTTTTCGGCATGCATGACCAATGGAATGTTTGTTGTTGTTGTTGTTGTTGCTGCTACTGTTACTATTGCAACAACAAAAAAAAAAACAAAAAAACAAATTGAAAGGCGACATAATAAATGCAACAACTACAACTACACACCGGCAACCAGCAGGCAACCAGGCATAGTGACGACTCCCTGTAACAACAAGAACAACAATAATTTAGAAAAATATAAATACAAAAAAATAAAAAACCAACTACAACTAAATGCAACTAAATGCAGCTACTGCGAAAAAATTGAATTGTTGTAGTTGCTGTAGCAATAAGTTTGGTGTTGCCAACCAGTCATTCAACCATTCATTCAGCCAGTAATTTTCACTGGCCCCGTGGTGTAAAAAAAGAAAACGACTAGCATTAGAGTTGAAGCAGAAAATGTGGTAGAAGGAAAAATTGAAAAATATATTACAGCAAATTTGTGGAAAAATGTGCAGGAAGGAAAGAAAGCAAAGAATAATAACAGTGCAGCGGAAATCGAAAATTGCTAAAGGAGAAAATAGACACAAGAAACTTCATAGTAAAAAGTCAATGATACACTGTGAGAAACAATATTTGCGAAATGAAAAAAAAAAAAATTAAATAAAAAGATTTAAGTATCAAAAATTGAAATTTTCTTTATATTTTCTCAGTGCCTGTTTACATTAGCGCAAAGTAGTTAGAAAAACACAGATGAGTTTCTAACTCTTTCTTACTACCTATTTTTTCTACTTCTCTCTTTCAGACAGGCGTTCATACTTGCCTTAATGTAAACAGCCACTAACAATTCAGTTGTAATCAGAGTCGAAAAATTTAAATCAGAGCTGAGAAATGATAGTCAAAATCGGTTAAGAAATCATAGTCAGTGACGGAAAAGTAAAGACAGAGTCGAGAAATCAGAACCAGACAACATGAGAAACTGTATTCAGAGTTGAGTCAAAAGAGTCGGAATGGAGAAATCAAAGTTCGAGTCAAAAAATCTGAGTCAAAGATGACCAATTGGAGTCAGAGTTCAGAAATTAGAGCCACAGACAAGAAATTAGTAAAGTTGATCAAGAAATCTTAGTCAAATTTGACAACTTGAAGATAGGAATCATGGTCAGATTTAGAATTGAGGGTAAAGTAAAAAAAAAACGGAATTACAATCTAGAATTAAGGGTTCGTCTCAATTAAGAAGTCATAGTAAAAGTCAAGAACCATCACCACTGTGGTCTAGTGGCAGAGTGCCAGACTCTTGTCTCTGGAGACCCGACTGCGTTTCTCGGCTTGGGTATGTTTCTTATCTATCTTTCTTTCTCATGTTCCTTTCTTTCTTTCATAACTTGAGGCTTTGGTACAATAGACCTTATAGGTCGCAGTGCCTAACATTCGAGTCGTCCTTCCTTCAAATAATAGACCCAAGAATTCGTTTGAAGTTAAAATTAATAAAACGGAGCCACAATCTAAAGATCGGAAATCGATGTCAGAGTTAAAAAATTAAAGTCAGAGTCGAAAAATCAAAGTCAGAACTGAAAAATCTTAAACAGAATAAAAAAAAAATCAGAGTCAGTGAGGAAAAATTAAAGCGACAATCGAGAAATCAAACTCAGAAATTGGAGTCACAGTCTGAAGTCTAGAAATTGTAGTCAGAGACTTTAATTTTTTTCTTTTAGTTTATTGATTGCACAAAAAATTTTTCCCTGTGTATTCCCAAACTTTCTACATGAATTCATAGTTATCTTTGGTCCCGGACACGTTTTTGTTTTTCTCTCTCTTTTTTTTTACAGTTAAAAATTAAAAATCTTTGTAAAAGTACATAAGTTTTTTGCTAAGTGTATGTGTTTGCTCGGCACACGTGACCTGCTCTTTCTATAGAATTTCCATGCCATACAAAGAGACGACAAACGCGTTGCCAACTAAATGCCATGAAATGCCATACAACAACAAAGACAACATTTCTTTGTACATTCGTTTCAACATTTTGTTTGTTTATCGATTGGCTACACACATTCAAACACATACTTATACATACATGCATCTACTCAAAAATTGCAACAAAAGCAACGTACACAGTAAAAATTCATGCAATTTCTACTATGAAATATTGTTATGCATGTCAAAGAAGTTGAGTTGTTTCTGTTTCGGCATTTCGTCGTTTGGTATTTAATAAATGTTGCTGCTTCAGTTATTGTTGTAGTAGTTGCTGTTGGTTTTTTTGTGTGCTGCAGTGTAATATTGTTATTGCAATTATTAATGTTGTTGCTATTGCAAATATAGTATAAAATCTGATGAATCATCATTGTACAAGAAATTGCATGATTTCATTTGCTGAATTTTTTTTTTTCATTTAACTTGAAAGTTTTTTCTTGTTTAGGTTTTTTAATTTTGA
The DNA here is from genome assembly GCA_963691655.1 of Toxonevra muliebris. Lineage (NCBI taxonomy): Eukaryota > Metazoa > Arthropoda > Insecta > Diptera > Pallopteridae > Toxonevra > Toxonevra muliebris. Next base: position 5,486,633 of record OY829329.1, read on the forward strand.
AATCTCAGCTGCCTGAAATTTCTGGTATTTAGTTTAGCTTTTTATCTAGAGCAATTGCTCTTCACATAAGACTGAGTCTTTTCTCTCATAGAATCTAGAAAATATCAGAATGGAACTTCAGCTTTAAGTTAACAAATTACAAGGATATCAAGACCACTCCAACACTTAAGCTGAGAATTATTGATTAAACGGAAGTTTTTCTCTTCGATTTAAATAACAAATACAATGAGTCAATGGCAATGTATCGGAGAAATCTTTCGGAATGAAAACCCTGAGAAATTAAGAACGAATAAAAAAAATGAAGGCGACAGAAATCGTTTCTTTTGGATAATCAGGCTAAAGTAAATAAGATCCAGAGCTTCCACACTAATCAGGTATAAACTGCACTAAAAATATCATGAAAAATCAATGAAAATTATATTTTTTACTACCAGTGAGGGAGAACAATTTCTTATCGTAGATGAAGAAGGAAGGGCAACTATTAAGTGTAGAAATATTTGCCCTTATTGGCATTAAATTTTTCTCTACTTTTTGGTAAATTATTTAAAACGAACGTCACTAATTTCCCAATGGCAGTGTTTGCATATCGAATATAAATATTTAAGTCGCATTAGAACGACCAACAATTGAAATACAACTAAATATTTAGTATGGCAATTTATTATTTATTGATGTTTTTGTGCAATTTGTGATTTGCATGTTTTGCTAAAACTGAAATGTAATTATTATTCGCTTTATTTGGTTTTTTTTTTTTTTTTTTTGCATTATTTTGTGAATACTTATTATTTGCATTGAAATCTAATTTATATTGCAGTAGTTACGTGGAAATTGTTTTTGTTCATTTTGTTTGTTTTTGGCAGTTTACTGTTATTTCTATACTCTCATTACTCATTATTGACTGCAGACTGCAGCAGAGACAGCGTCAGCATTGCCAACTATTTGGAATTAATTTGTCATTAGAGCAGCGTTGGTCACCTATACATACACAATGATCGATTGAGCACTCTTTCTATTAAAATGAGCTCTGTACGTGTGAAATTACATACTCTCATTTGCCTGCGCCTTTGGCCTACGCTGCATTAGAGAGATAATGATTGAGAGTAACACTTACCTAGAAAGAGAGAGAGAGAGAGAAAAAAAAGAGCGAATTAGTATAAATAAAGGAATTGTGTAAATTAAATTAAAATACATGTATAAATTTTATGAAAATAAGCATTATTTATAAAAATAGAAAGAAAAATATATGAATATTCTATATTAATGGCAGCATTCAGTATTTGATCTCCATTCTTAGAAACTTTAACACCCAGAAGTAAACGCAATAAAACAAATAACACAAAACTGGAAGTTTTAAATGCTATGCACAGATACCGCAAAACTCTGATGAATTGGCCTAAAATTTCACAAACTCTAAAATTTATAGTATCACTTTGACTGAGGATGTTGAAAATAGTAAAGAAATAAATCATGATGAGGAAAAAAAAGTTTTTGCCAGTAACTTTCAAAAACCTTAACTTCTTAAGCCTGTGTTACATTTCTACATATAATTTCTTTTACGAAGCTGTATTATTTTTAATTTTTAAATTTGATTGAAGTTTTAGCTTAAAGCGTGTTTCATATATGCACGTATCCTATAACTATATATGTATTTTTTTTGTTAACCCATTCTCTGACCATTTTATAGTAACTGCATGCAACTTTTCTGAGATTTTTCATATTTTAGTGATAATAAAAGTTTAGTTTTTTAAACTATTCAACGAGAAACATGCAAACTTTTTCATTTTCAAACAGGACGTACTCGTATATATCAAAAGAAAAAGTGATTTATTTTTTACAAACTAAATATATAGAGAAAGGGAGATTTCACGTCACGTGACTTGGTAGTTGCTAAAGTGCACTCCTTCTCGCTTCCAAAAAAAAAAAAGAGAAACATAAGGCTTAAGAAAAACTTTTTGCCGCATTATTTCACAGCAGTATATTATTATCACCACGTTGTTTCTATATATATTTTTTCGTCGTCATCGTGGTTGTATAGCAACGACAAACCTTCTTCCATGCCGCTTTAATCACTTTGCTACAACTATGAAAAAAAAAAAAAAAACAACAACAAATTACATAAGAAAAAGCTATATTGCAATAACCGGCAAATGATGTGCCTTTTTTTCTCTCTCTTTGACTGCTGCCTTTATGCAATATGTAAAACTATTTTTTTTTTTTTATTAGGTATAGCTAAAGTTTGTTAACTTCTTTGCCCCCCCAAAAAAAAAACCAACCTTTCGTATGAAACTTTACTTCTTTTTTGTATGTATAGCAATCAATGAAGCATACCTTTTTCATTTTCAGTAATATACCATTTAAATGGCAACAAAAAGTAATGTAGGGAATAAAAAATAAAATAACTACCTACTCCACTCATATGCGCTTATCACCTTGGTAATGCATGCATGCAGTTTGCTTGCTGTATTTATATATGTACAACAAGTTTACATATTTTTGTGTATAATATGGTATTATACATGGTAAATATATATTTAGTAGTAGTAGTATATAAAAAGGGTACTGCACTATTGATTTATTTTCAGGGCACATTTCAAAGCAACGTGGTGCATACCATTGTATTTAGATTGAAGATAATCGTACAAGTGTAAAGTAGCAAAGTAGCAGCAATTGTTGTCAAGATACAAGTATAAAAAACATTTTGCTTTTGTTTTTTTATTTTTTTTTATTAAATTTTTTACATTTAAGTTTGTTATTCTAGATTAATTCCATGAATTTACTGAAAAATTAAGTATTTTAAGCACGGCATACTTTTAGGCTTATTTTCTTTTGTCATATTTGTATGCGAAATTACTATACCAAAATACTAAAAAAAATTTAAAAAGGTACAGCTGTTTTAGAATTGGCTTTTAATTCTGCTAAGGGTGTGTCAGGGCCAAAATTTTTTTGGATTTCTACTTCGGAGGCCATTTTCCACAGAGGCTGAATTTATTTTTTTTTTCTATGCCTCTCAAAAATATGTTGATTTTTTTTTAACAATCACCCTTGAAGACTAGATTGTCGCTAACTAAAAAGGCGTAACCTGCAAAATTAGAGTCTACAAATCAGAGTCAAATTTAAGAAACTATAGTCAAAACTGAAAAATCTTAGTTAGAGTTGAAGAATCGAAGTTAGAGGCGGATTGGCGGATTCTCCCACCAAATGACGAAGTTTTTACGCTCTCAATTTAAGTCATTACATTTGAAGAACAAAAAAGTTTCTCTTTTTGGGAAAATATATAAGAGGGTCTCATTTTTCTTAAATATTTTGATAACAGCTTTAATGCTGTGTGTAATTATGACAAAAATCAACGACTAAATAACAAATAAATGATCCGAAAACTATGCTAAGCTATTATGTTTACTACCACAATTAAAGTATAAAACTCCGTTGAGCGAGGATGCAGAGTTTTTCGCTTGATTACTACTGCAGTGTTCATTATTTTGAAATAATATATTAGCAGTAAATGATGCTTAAAATATTTAATTATAATTTTTTTCCTGTATGGAAAACCTTTTCTACACATCAAATTGTTGGTTTTCATTATTATTTCTGAAATTCTACTACGCAGTGCTTTTATTATATATAGAAATTTTTTTTTTTTTTGCACTTCGTCAATAAGATTACTAATTAACTTTCTTCATTATTGCTTCTTTTTTTTGTAGGAAACATATACTCGGAAGCATACAAGCAAACAGAGTTGGCGAAAGGGGACAGTTACAGATATTTTCATCCCTTCAATAACTCTTTATTAAGGTTAAGGTGTTTTATTGTGTAGGAGGGGATTATGACTAAACTTCCCCCCTATTTGAATCCGCTAGTGATTCAACTTACATACATTGTGTTCCTATTCTTTTCATCGCTAATATATTGCCTTAAAGCGAAGCATAGCAACCCTTGAAGCACGTACCATATCAGCTTAATTACCTTTTGACCAAATTTGACGCTGCTACTCTTTTGGCATTTATTTTTGATCCTTTTTCTTTTACTACACTACATACTACCAATTTTTTTTACTAATGAGTACACATATTGTGCGTAAAATAAATACGCAAACAATTCTACGTCAAATACAATAGCTTAAGCTTAAGGAAAAATAAGCAGAAACAGTGAAGAGTCAATAGTACTAATTTCGCCCTAACACATCCTCCATTTGTTTCTACTGACTGGTGTGACTGACTATCGCATTGTATATTTTAGCAGTTTTTTTTATTTTTATATTAATTTTAGTGCTAGTAGAATGTCCACATGAAGGCCAAACCCACTTACCTATCTAACACACTCGAACATATTGTTATGCATGATACACAGCAGCCCTCTCTCTCTCTCCCTTTCTCTTTATTGTTGTTTTTGTTGAGATACATTTCAGAGTAGTGTGAGTTTGGAGGAAACCTTGTTATATATACGTAGATAAAATCAACGCTTTGGTTTTTGTTGTATTATGAGGTTAAAATAGCAACAAAAAATCAATACAATTTCTCATATTAAGTACAAAAAAAAAAACAACAAAAATACAAAAAAGAAATGAGTGAAGAATGAGAGAGATTAAGAATGAGCGGTGTGAGAGTAAAAGTTGAATAGAGAAATTGCTGTGAATGTTATTGCTTGTATTAAATTCAATCTCTAATTGACGTTAATTGCATTTCGCATCTGTTGTTGTTTTTGTTGTTGATATTGTGTGCACGATTTTTTGTTACTTTTTAATTAAGTGATTTTTAAAAGCTATTTTGATTCAAATATAGCTGAATTTAGAAAATGTTTTGAGAAAAATTGCCTCTATATCGTTATGAGTCAATGATCAGCGATTGGCAAAAAAAAAAAAACTTAACAGGAAGCACTAGCGTGTCTAGAAGTTGCAGTAACGGAGAGGAAAGGTGGTAAAGTCCTTTGTATTTCAAGAAAATACAAAGCTGTTGAGATTGTTGAACCCTTACACCGGCCAGTGTCCTAGGGTAAATGATTTTTAGAGTCATCCACATGATAAGATCTTAAGAAGCTTCCACACTGTTTAGCTTCACACTAGATCTCATTTTCTACATCAATTTGCATTTTGAATATGATAGAATGTTATGATGCAGAAAGTGAGCATTTCTTTTGAGCATTGGTAGTTGCCAATTGGCTTGGAGAGTGGAAGGGCGCATCTCTAAGCTAGACGAGACCTCTTCAACTTTAAATATCCTGCTTAAACTACTATTGCAGACCTTTTCCTTCTACCCTTTCCCCTCATTACCATATCACCTAAATAAATACTTCATCACAAATTCTTCTTGTTAAAAATAAAAAACCAAAAACAAAACAAACAAAAAATCTCAAGCATTTCAATTACATGACATTATTTTTCACATTAAGATTAATATTACCTACATTTACATAATTTATAACAACAAAAAACAACAAAAGAGGAAATGAAAATGCTAAAAGCAATAATTTTCCACTACCGTCGCTAACACACACACAAACACAAACGCCGACCACTTCATTTTTTCTAATTACCCCACAAAAGAAAAACAACAAAAACTAAGAAACAAAACAACAACAACTAAATTATGTCATTCATCACGAGAGAGAAAAACTTGTGCTCTTCCGGTGTACTCTTCTCATTTTAGCTCTACTCTGCAGTCTCTGCAGTTCTTGCTCTGGCGGTTCTCCATTAAATACCTAACACTTTTGTTGTTGTTGTTTCCATGTTTTCCGTTACAATGTCAATACAAAGAATAAAGAAAGAAACAACAAAAAAAAGTGTTGCCGCCTTTTTTGCGTAAAATTAAAAAAGTAAGCATAAAATACATAAAAAAAAAAACACACGGTGTAAAAAGGCAATGTACTAAATAAACAAAAGTATGAAATAAAACAATAACAAACAACAATTACAACAAAAATCGTATGTTTACACAGTTTTCAGTTTTCGCTGTTGTTGCTGCTGCTGCTACTGTGTATTATTTTTACATTTTCTGGCATATAATTACAATTTTATTTACTTTCTTTAAAAAAGAACAAAAAAAAAAGTTGAAAGTTTTAATTAAAATTTAATAAAAATAGAAAGAAAAATGCTTATATTAGAAAGAAAAACTTCGAATTATTCTATTTATGATATAAAATTCAAAAAATCTGCTTGGTTTTAAACAAAATTACTTACTTTTCTTACTGTAGTAACTTTTTACTACTATTATTTTAGTAAAAATACATTTTATAGTTTAAGTGTATACTTTGTTGTAAAATTTCGCCAAAATCACGTTTGAAGTATTAAAATTAGAGCAGAAAAGTATGAGAAAACGAGCGAAATTGTCAATTTGTACGCAGCTTACTGAAAGTACCTAACAGCAGCGCTTAACAACAACGAACAACAACAAGAATCCGCGACATTATTGTGCACTTTTATAGTTAATACGTAGCAGCAGTAGAGAAGCAAAAGATGAAGTTGCAAGCAGTTTGCAGCTACGAAATGTACATTGAACTACCTACATAGTACATGCATGCTCAACGCATATACGTGAACTATAAGGAAAAGGAAATGGCACATACTCGTACGCGCACATACTACACGTGAATACAAATATGTTGTATCCATACACACACACACACATAAAATACATGCGCTTATTGCAATACACGCTACATAGCTATTAACGTATAAGGCTACATCAGATTGTACTCGTATATTGTTTGCATATAGCTGAGTAACAACAAAACAACGAGTGAAAATGTCAGTGACATTTTTGTACCAATGCTGTTACTGCTGCTTGTTCGCCCCCTCCCGCTTTTACGCTGTGATAAACATTAAAATGGCTGCATTAATGCATCCGCATCCGTTTTAGACAACAACGACACAACGAAATTATTTTCCTTTTGCCTTGTTGCTCTCCTGCTCTGCTACTATTTATCCAGTAGTCATACTTACACACAATGTTGTGATGATATTATCATTGTTGTTGTATTTTCATATGAAAAAGAGAGGAATGAAGAGAGAAATGCTTGTTTGCTCAGTGATATGAAAAATACAATAAAATGCAATCGTATGCATATATGTATGTATGTGTGTGTTTAAATGTGTGAGTACGTACGCATATGAGTGTATGCATGAATGTGTGCGTTGCCAGCATGTAAAGTAGTAAACTACCCACTGGGCAGAAATTGAAGGGGTAGAATATGAAGTGCGTTTCAAATTCCTCTTTCTTTTAGCTATATACAAAAATCAGTTGGATTTAATCTGAGCATTTTAAATTTACGCACGTCTTCTCTAAAGTTAAATTAGTGCTTTATATAGGGTCTGATTTTCTTAAAGACATCCTGATTTAGTTCGTAAGTCTCCTTCTGCCATTCTACTAGTAGTAAAGCGAGGAGAGGAGCATTGTATGAGAGGCTGGTCGCGAATAATGAGGAGAATTTTTTTTTTTTGATTAGGTAGATAGTTCTTTGCCTAACGTAAAGATGTGCACTTCAGCTGCCCGCGGTCAAATGTGCGACCAAGAAATTACAAGATGGAGGGTTACAAATTAAAAAGGAGTAAAAATAAAACGAGAAACATTTACTTTAATAAATCCATATTTTTCAAAATTAAAATTATTACTTAAGGTATTCACAGCTAAAAGCTAATTTATCATTTCCACTACTTACGTAAGGGACATAATAACGTATAACTGTAAGCACCACCATATCTGTGTTAAATGCAGGACAGTATAATAAATTATAATATCTCAACTTCATCCTTCCTTCCCGAGTTTTAACCTATATCGTTTACAATACTTATACAAAATAATAATTTCGCACATTCACACACACACACACCCAGCATGAAGTAGAGAGGACAATATAGCATGCTTGACCTCAAAATGTCCTTTCCAATATTGCACAGGAGATTTGCACGCTGTGTTGAATGCATTCACTTACCACTTGGGGAGGGAAGAGAGGAAAATGCTTCTTTTTTTTTAACGAAACAAAAATAATGTCAGTATTATATATATATATATATTTTTTTGGTTTTTATTATTTTGATAATTCAATTGTATAGAAAAAGTTCACACAGAGTGTTTCAGTGTGTGCACTCATGTGAATGTAATCTCATTTTTACACATATAAGCATGTTGTCTGTCTGTATGTTGCATGCTGAATGCAGATAAAATATAACTGTACTCATTTACCCATCAAAAAATAGCAAAATAATAACAATAGTGGGAAAAATTTAAATTTTTCTCCTCATACCCACTCACCCAAACCTTCACCGCTTTTCACAATTCTATTGTGGTCACACAATCATTTTTTGGCATTATCAATTTTTTCTTAAGGGTTTTTATTACACAAAGAATTTCATATCGGAAAGTTTCACATTTTTAGAGTTAAGCATAAATATAAATATTTTCCAAAAATATTTGATAATAACTAAATAAATAAAAAAAAAATGCATAGAGGAATGAAAGAACATTTCAGATTATTATATTTCTTAAAATAGAGTAAAAAAAAAAACCGTGAATTTTATTTAGCATAAATTCTATGACTTCATTTTCACTAGGCAAGTTTTCATGCTCGACTCTTGACAATTCTTTTTTAGTCTTGCCGTTCGAATTTTCACTAGGCAATATTTCTTCAACAATTCTACTTAGAATAAAGAGATATATCAAAAGAACAAACCATAAAGAATAAAATTTACCAGAGTGGAAAAGTCTTTCCTCTCTCGCTCACGAAGTTTACTTGCCATAGAGATTATGTAGCAGTTGCAGGCTGCACATTATTACATTAAGCTACTAAATTATCACCATAAAAAATGTTTAGTCCTATTCCAAAATCACAATCAAAAACCAAATTAAAATGCAAAAATAGTTTGCATAGAGCTTGCAGGATATTAAAAATTGTGGCTTTAGTCATATGCAATGAATTTTCATTTTCATTTCTTCTTGTGTTAATTGTGTATTGTGGTTTTTATGAGGGGGAGTCGTAACTAGATTCAAAACCACACAAACAACACGCTATCGAAAAATTGGCAACCCACCCCGCTCTTAGTGGTCGCTCTCTTTCTCTTTCACTCTCTCTCTCCCTATTCATCTCTCACGCAATGTGATCACCCACAGAAATCAAAAAAATATCAACGCGTTTTCAGTGTGTGTGTGTGTCTGTGTGCGTATGTGGAAATGTCAACTACGAAACTACCAACAATTTTGATCATTGTGCAATATGGCGTCATTATTTTGATTGGTGCGGTGGTTTTTCTTGTTGTTAGTGTTATTTGCAATGTTGGTGTATGCACAAATGTTATGTGCTGCTGGTGTTGTATTATTGCTCCATTCAACTACGCATAATTAAACAGCGATAGTGACAGCAATAACAACAACAACAACAAAATACCTTCGTACAATAAACGAAATGACGTCCGTTGCAACTAAAACTAAATGAAAGACTAACGACGAGTGTATGTTATTAGTTTTGTTGTTTCACATGTATATACATATGCATATGTGTGTGTGCGTGTGTTTTTATATTTATACGACTTGTTCGTGTTAAATACTCATGAAAATAAACGTTGCATGTTGGTGTGTTGTATTTATTAGAAAAATACTCTTGTTTATGACTATAAATATGTAGTGTGTGTGTGTGTGTATGAATGAAGTTTATTTCAACATTATTGTCAACAGTTTGTAAATTTAAATGCTTCAGTAAAAAAAAAGTGGATTCAAAATTGTTATTATTATTGTTCAAAAAAAGATTTTATTTTGTGGTTGAAATAAATTTGAATGCATTTAAAAAAATATGAAAAATTATTGGGTATGCATTTATTTTGATTATTGTAAAATAAAATTTAAGTAACCCAGATATGCCTGGAAATTCATAAATGTTTGATTTTGTTTAAATGAGAATATATTCAGTCAAAATAAAAAAAATTCTGAAGCGTACTGTCTTTATGCATCTGGATTAAATACATAATCCAGTATATTTAGAGAGGAGAGAGAAAAAAATGCGAAGGAGAGGGGAAAAAAGAGAGACTAAAATTAGGAAAGAGAGCGCCAGATAAAAACAATCTAATCTAACGAAAAAAAAATGAAAAATTTAATTGAAAAATAGCAACATAGGATAGCCCCTTGGGCAAGCTAAAAATTATTTTTGTGCAGATAACTTAACTTTCATGCTTTTTAAATTCGTAGTGACTTCCCCTGATATCAAATTGACACTTTGTAAAATCAATTTGGCATTTCCTGAAAAAAATTCACACTTTTTGAATTCAATTGGAATATGAATATAAATTGATGTTTTCTGTAATCAATTTCATCCTACATTTTAAAGCTTTTGAATTCAATTTGAAAATGTGCATTAAATTTGCTTTCGAAAATCCTTACCAAATACCAAGAACTAACATTTATGGTTAAGGAAATTGCAATTTAAGCAAACACGGTTGTTTTAATGCAATTTATGCACTTTCAAATTTACTGCAAAAATTCAGTAGAAAAATTAATTAAAATTTATTTAAACGCACTTGCACGCACACCATAAATTCAAATAAAAAAATATTTAAAAATATTTTCAATTAAAAACACGGAAATTAATTAAACTAAATAAAAAAAATTTCAGTTTAAAAATATATAGTCACGTATTAACAGAAATAAAAAGAAACAATAATATTTAATTAACAATTTCAACCACAAATTGATAATTCAATTATAATACAAAATAATTTTATTTACTATGTCAAACAAAAAAGAAAAACCAACATAAAAATAAATAAATAAGTGTGGCAGCACTGCTGCAGGGCAAACATATAACTGTAAAGTAGTGAACAATGGGAATTAAGAGAGCGCGATAGAAAGAGAGAGAGAGAGAGAGAGAGAGAGTAAAACTGAATGTAGGAGGCCAATTAATTGCAAATTCATTAAAAACAATTTAAATCCAATTTAAAAATTGCATTAAATATAAAAAGAATTTAAAAAAAAAATAAAATAGTGCGAGTATACAAAAACAAAAAAAAAAGTAGTAAGTACTATTTATTAAGTGCATAAAGTACTTGAATCTTTTTATTTTCAGTGAGAGCAGTGTTTGAATAATGGCCATCTGGCTCACTCTAGCGCGCTACTGCCTTTGATTCTCTCATCCCTTTTTGATAAATCACTCAATTGAAAGTTGTGCCAAACTGTTTTCTTTGTTGTAGCTAAAGAGAGCGAGAGGAATGCAAAAGAGCGAAAATAATAGCCATTTAATTTTTATGAAGAGCGAGGAAAATGGATGCAAAAAGTAGTAGAAGGTAAAAGGTAGTAAAAGTAGCCAGCAAAAGGTCAAAATAATAAATGGCAAACAATTTAAATTGGGCTTTTTTCAAAATTTCCGTAAGTATTGACTTTTCGTAGTTTTCTCTTCCTCTTTATTTTAATGTAATATTCAATATAATTGTCATGCTATACTGCTGACCTTCTGTGGAGTGGAAGTATCAAAGTAAAAAGTGTATTAATCTTTTTTAAAAGAAAAAAAAAAGTACTATTTGTTATTGTACTTTTTGAAAGTTTGTGATTTTTTTCGCATTGTAGAAAGTGTGATTTTTAATATAATTTTCAATGAGCTTGAAATTCTGCCTGGACAAAAAAGTAAAAATTCAACCAAATTTTCAAAACTTTTTCGAAATTTAAATTTTGCAAAATTAATATGACATACATCTGGGAATGAACAAACTTTTAAGTACCACAGAAGGCTACACAATTTACTACTAGTAAAAATATAAATGTAGTAGCAGCAGAACTGGTAGTAGTAAAAAAATCACTTCACAATTTCATGCGCTTCAAGCTAAAAATATGAATGCTACTAGTACATACATACTTGACTCTGGTTAAAAGAGTGAAATTAAGTTAATGAATTTAATTTTCTGTTTAATAGACATACAGAGAATTGGAGAATATTAGTGCTGGGGGGGGGGGGGGAAAGTAGTATTAGGGAGGAATAAAAAGAATAGGGAAAAATGGTAGTAGAAAAAAAAAAACTAGAGGTAGAAACATTTTGAGTACGTAGCAGAAATGCTGAAATGCATAAAAGTTCGAAAGGGAGCACAATAATAAAATTTTTCATATGTCCCTGTAGCGACATTACACTTTTCTATATTTTTTTCAGTACGACAGCATTGGAAATAGAGGGTGTACTTTGAATACTCTTAGTTCATATTGGTCTATGCTATAAACTCTAACTAACAGTTTTAAGTTAATTTTGAAAAACTTCCAGTAACTGCATATGAATGCAATGGCATAATGAAGTGTATGTGGGAGGAAAAAAAGTAGTATGTAGCAGAAAACCGGTAGTAAGTATGAGTTTAACATGAGAGCATGTGCATGAAATGAAATGATGAAATGCAAAAACAGAAATTGAAAAAATTGAATTATTTAACTGCTTTCATTTCTCATTCATTTCCAATGTAAGAAGCTTAAGTAATTTTGTTTGTTTGTTTGTTTGTTTGGACTAGAATTAAAACAAAAGTGTCAATTAAATGTTAATTAAATAAAGTTGACAACGTCAATTGGTTTAAACAATTTTATTGACGTCAATTGTAAGATTTTCTGTTTTTAAACTTGTGTTTCTTGATGATTTTTTGTGAAAAAAAATAGAGATTTATTTCAAGCAAACAAAACACGCAGCAAGTAATAAAGTGGAGCGTGCTAGTGTCGAAAATTGTACTTAGAACAATTAAGGGGCGACAAAAGAGTATCCTACCCACTCTAAGCTATAGATTAAATCATTAATACTGGATTTCATACATTTTTAAATTTTACTATAATCCCAAGCACTAAATTAAAAAAATTAAATGGAAATGACAAATTTAGACAAAATTGGCTACTATCCCACACTGCCCTGACTTTGTTTACTGACTACACTCTCTTAGCAATACTCTCTCTCTATCTCTCTCTCCACCCAGTCTCCTATAGTGAAGCACGCGATTACACACACAGACAAAAGCAATTCAGAACAACGTGCTTTTCATTTTCATGGCGCCGGCCAGACGATTTTGACATTATATTATACCCTGAATGTAATAAAAAAAACACAGTTTGTGACTCATTTTTCATACAACTACTACCTTTTTATACCCAATACAATTACTAGGGCGACTACAACTAAACTCATGCTTGGTGTATTATTAGCTGTAGTTTCTTTTTTCTCCAACCCCCCTATATACAATATACGCTAGGGAATAATAATAAGTTGGCAAGGAGGGAGATTGAAAGGAAATAGTGAAACGTGTTGTATCTTTTGTTTTTACCTTTCCACAAATTGTAAGCTTTCCCTCTCTCCTTTTACCTTGACTAATAATAATGCTTTTGTTGTTGTTGGTATTGCCACACAATACTTTTTTTTATTGTATTTACCTGACGCCATTTTGTTACAAATGAAATAAAGTAGGAACCAGCGTCGTAAAACAAAAAGCAAATACTAGTAAAAAGAGTGACAACAAAAGCAAAAACAACAATAAGAAAAAAAGAGAGTGCATGGCATTAAAATTTCGCAAAGACGTCATTATAAGTAAAGAAAAGAAAGAGAACAAAAAACTATAAAAAACAACAACAAAAACAGACAATATTATAACGGTAAATACGGGTATGGTATGCATGTGTTTTCTAATAGGCTCTCATTTTTCACAACAACAAAAACAACACAGTTCGTATACGTACTTCTCCCCATCGTTAATGCTATTGTTATTGTAATTTGTATTGTCGCCATAGCTGTTGTTGTTGTCGTTTGTTTGTACCGGCATCAAAGGTATAACGGTTATACTATAAACAATATGAGTTTCCTTCCTCTCTTACTCGTCCTCTCATTTTTGCTTCCAGTCTTCATTTTATAGTTTATTGTTGGTTTCTGTGCAGTGCTGCCCTGCAGCCAATTAAGTTGTCAAACGTTGTTAAAAACGTAAAAGGAACGCAAAAAAGTTGAGTTTTTTTTTTTGTTTTTGTTTTCTACACAAAAGCTTTTCATTTTTTTCGTCTTCAAATAATGTTCTAAATTTCGTCGCAAAAAAACTATAAGGAGCCTAGAGGGGCGTGTTGTTGTGATTGTGTGACGAAAAAAGGTAAGCTTAAAAAAAAGAAAAACCAAAATAAAAAGGGGAAAATTTTGAAGGAAAAATAATAAAACAAATTATTGTCAAAGGTCACGAAGTCATAATATCAGTTTTAGCTTGAAGCAAATATTTAATTTAAGGCTATGTTAACACGCCCAAAAATATATAACAATAAAATAAATTCTTATGTGAAATGAAAAACGAAAAACGTTTATTACTTAGTTTGAATGAAATGGGATAATTGTATATAATTTATATTTGGAAACGTAAATGTAGCTAATTGAAATTAAAAATTGTATATAATTTAAATGTTTCATTTATTGTTTTGAGATTTCATTATACTTACTAATAAATTTCACTTTCTTCGAGAGCCTCGGTTGTTTCGAGCGTATTTTATTGTTTTTCTTAATTGGTGCTGATCTTCTTGAGACTGATATTTTTTCCATCCAGTTTTTGAAAGCATTTTTTGTTTAGAAAAATTTAGAAAATTTTTCCAAGTAGAAAATGAAAGTTTATATATATTATTTGCTGAAAATTTCAATTTCATTTTATAATTTTGCTGAAATTTTCTTTTTTTTAAAATACTTTTTAATGCAAAAACCATTTTTTAAACGCTTTAGAAAAAGTGATAAGTAATTAATTATTCAAGTCACAGTTTCGTATTATCTTATGTCATATCTTTTTATTTCATTTATTCTTCATACAACATTTGACCACATTCCAAGATACGATAGATTTACAATTAACTATGAATACCCCAAACATTTTTGATATAAGAAAATAGCATACAAATTAATATTGACAGGTCATTAAATTGTAAATTTGTTGTTGCTTTTAAATCATTTTTGTTATAAAAAGGTGACAATTTCTCTGCACATTTTGTAGTTTTTGTTTGTGCTTTCTCTCTCTCTCTCTCTCTCTGTATAAAAATCTAATGGCAACTAACCGTTAGACTGAGATATGTTTCATTGTAATTTATCTTGTTCAGAGAGGACAGAAACATCATTTCCGCTTTTAGCTTTGTTATTGTTTTTGCAATTAACATTAACCCTAAACAGTATCTATTAATTTTCATTACTCTTTCAAAGCGAGACACCTTTGCACCTTTTGAATGTATATAAGTGTGAATATTCTTTGTATTTAATAGCATCTGCGTTTAAAGAAATGCTTTATATTTTGTAGCATAAATTTCTTTACATCACCTGCTAAACAAATAAATAAATTAAATCATCAAAAACGAAAACCTTTAAGTCCACAATTTATTTGCAGCAATTTTTCGCTTTTACTAATCCCTAGCAAATTGTACATCAAATTTTCTGTGTGCACATTTATACAACTTGAATTTATTTGCAGCCAACCCTCAAGCCCTCATACTGCTAGCAATCAACAGCTTCATGTTTTTTTTTTTTTTTTTTATTTTAGTATGGATGTGTAAGCTAAAAGCTTAACGAATGGAAAAAAATTTTCATTAACGTCAAACCAAGTCAAATAAAGCAGAGAATAACACAGCGAGATGCAGCAGAGGGAGCAGAAACGCAGCAGAGAAAGTAGCAGAAGCAGCAATCAACAAACAAAGGAAAGCTGCATCAATTTATTTATATTTTTTTGTTTTTGCTTTCTATGTACATTTTTTTTGCCTGCATTCATTCAAAATTTCAATTAAAATCTTCATTTTTTAACAGGAATTTATTTCTCCTAGGTATTGCATGCTTTTTTTTTGTTTTGTTTTTTTTTTTTTGTGGAGTGTTGATATTTTATTTCATCAACAAGAAGATTAACAACAACAACCACATCAACGAGAGCAATAGCAGGCAATATGGCGTAAGGTGTGTTGTTGTTATTACTTCAACTGCTGCTGGTTTTTGTTGCTGCCATTTGCGGAACTACAATTTTTGTTTTTATTTTACTGAGGAGAGTGTTATCTATCCCTGCACTCACTCCTCCACCACTCTCACACCTATGCCTCTCTCACTCCTACTCACATTTCTTACTCAAATAACACTCTTTTTCTCAATTTCATTCTCTGAGCTCCTCCTACTCCTACCATTGCAATATGTTTACTACTAACTTTGTTGTTGTTTTTATTTCCGCCTGTATCTTTCTTGATTAAACTAGAGCTTTTTCTACTTTTGTTGGTTAAAAATGAAATGCAAAACAACAAGAAAAAGATAAATAACAAAGCGTTTTGTGTGTAAATTACAACAACACCTTAATCTTGCCGTGTGTGTTTATATTTTTAGCAACTACATAAAATGTTTATTCCTCTTTGCTTTTCTACCTTCATAATTTACATTTTTCTACAATTTTCCAGACACACAAAGAATTTTTCTTTCTAGTTTTGTAGCAAAATTTATTTATTTATTTATTTTTTTTTTGTATTCAGTCTCTTTTGCGAACGCTATTGTTTAATTTTGTGTAATTTTCGGAAATAGAATGGAGAAAATGAAATATACAGATTTAATCTACGTTGTTGCTTTTGTATTTGTATTTCTCTACTACCATGAATAAATACAAAACATGTAGCATAATTTCAGGCGCACACATTAAGTTCTTTGAGGAGCTCAGCGTTTTTACTATAGAATTTGAATGCGGGTGTCTTTTCTTTACTTGTTTTGGTTGTTGATTGATAGATAAACTTATTTAGGTTCAACATATTTCAAATGAGAATTTCAACATTAGCAACTACTTGCTCTATCCACGCTTTTTTCGATTTGATATGTTTCTTTTTCATACAAGATTAAGGGAACTTAAGTTTCTGAGTTCATAATGTGAGAAAACAACACATGCTTAGGTCTCTTACCGTTCGATAAAATCATTCCATATGAAAAAACGTGAAAAAAGTGGATTTTCAAACAGTGATATTGAATGAAGTAGAAAAGCAAATTAATTTAAATTCTTGACACACGAAAACTTGAAAAGTGTTGAGAGAACATATTAAGAGCCTAAAATGTGTGAAAAGGAACGAAAGCAAAAGAGCAAGGAATCTAGGTAGACAGAAATCTCAGAAATTTAGGAATGCAATAAACCTGCATACTCACAAAATGAACTGAAAAATCAGGAAAAAAAACTACTATGTAGTTCCATACTTTTTACTGCCTTTGACATATTTTCTGCTCACCCGAAAATCTTTTAATAAGCGTTAATTCGCTCAACGTGGAAAAGAACTCAAATTATTCATAAAATAAAAATATGCAAATTATGGCGGTATGGGAGAAAAAGAAAAAGTTTTACTTAACTAAGTTCAAAAAGAGAAAAGATTGTCATGTTGTTTAATAGTACAAAGTTTACAAAACAAAAAAGAGAAAAAAAAAACCTGTTTAAATAATTGCAAGAAAATCACAAGAAAGAAAAAACCTTAGAATTTTCCCCCAGCCATCAACATCTCATTAAAAAAAAATATTTAAAAAGTAAAACTTTATAATTAAAGCGCTTCATTTCGCATAAATTTCAGCAGAAATTCTTTTACTTAATTCTTTTTTTTTCTAAAGCAGTTTTCTTCAAAACTTCTGCTCTTCTAGCTCTTTTCATTTTCATATTTTCTGTTTATAAATATGCATACATTTTTATATTTTTACCTTTTTTTCTATGTTTAAGTATTAAGAAAGTATGCTACCCCCCACTACCCCTACTACAATTCTACTTTATAATCGGCACCCTCACTTGTTACTTCTTTCTATTCAAAACAAACCATCGAGATCATCATCATTAAGTCTCATTTGTTTATAAATTCTTTGCATAAAGTTTTTTTTTTTTTTTACTTGTTTCAATTTTTAGTTGCACGCTTTGAATGTACATTAATTTTTCTTCTTATCTTCAGCACAGTTGGTAAAATACAACAACAAACAAAACATGATTTTCCTGTGTAGATTTCATAATGAAATTTTTCGCTTTTCTTTTTACTTTGTTTGTTTGTTTCTTTCTTTCTTTCTTTGTTTTTGTTTTGTTGCATACTTTTGTGTAGCTCGTTGCGCTTTCAGGTTTGAACATTTGCGCTATTTTGCATAATTCTTCTATAAATATTGAAATTTTTCTATTCGCCACCGCCGCATTTTAAATACAATATATACAAGTATACATCATAGATGACTGCAAGTCAGTCTAGAAATTGAAAGAATGTAAATTTTTGAATTGAATTTTAATAAGTTGGTTACACTGGCAACAGATGCGACCTTTTTATTTTTGTTTCTTTTTTTTTTTTTTTGTTGTTGTTGTTGTTGGGAAACGAAAAAGTTTGAATTGAAAGTTGGAGAACTTTTTGGCAGCAGTATCAAGTGTTAAAGAGATTTAAGTTATAAAATGTTAATTGGGTGAAATAGTAGTAGAAAAAAGTAACTACTACTATGTGTGTAACAAAATACTGAGAGAGAGGCCAGACTGAGAGAGGAGAGTCAGAGAGAAAAGTTTAACAACAACTGCATGGGATGTTAATTAGTGAGAGAACGAAGAGAGAAGAAATTGCAATGGAAAAAATCATAAAAGAGAGAATCAAAGAAAAGAGACAACTAGTAATATCGAGAGAGACAACTAGAAGCATCGAGGGAGGAGACTTGAAATCTCAAGAGAGAGAACTTGAAACATCGAAAGAGAAAACTAGAAGCCGCGAGAGGAATAACTGGAAGACTTTATAAAAAAAAAAAACTTGAAACCATGAGAGAGAAAAAATTCTATACGGCGAAAGAGAAACTGGGAGGGAAAGAAGCCACGTAAAAGAGGCAATGTAGAAAATAGAAAATGGGTAGGTAAGCAAAAACAAAAAAAAAAAACAGATAACTTAGTGAGAAACTTAAAAATCGGAAGGAAAATGGAACAACAAGGACTTAAAATGTAAGTATTCGAAGATAGTCTTGCTGAGGAAAAAATCGTGGACTTCGAAAAACCTAAAAGATTCAAAGGAGTAAACTTGAGAAGGAAAACTAGGAGACTCCAGAGAGAACACTAGGAGACTCGAACGTGTAAAACGCAAACAGTGAAGGAAAGAAAAAAACTCGTAAAAGAGCGGGGTAGATAGAAATTTAAGGAATAGAGCCCCGGAAACGAACTGAAAACTTAGAAGAGAAGTAACAGAACCGAAAGAAACTAAGAAGAAATTTAGAAGACTCAAAAAATGGAATTATAAAGGTAGGAAATAGGAAAGGAAATACATAGGCGGCTTGCAACAAACACTGAGAGACTGAAAGTGAAGGAAACCAGGAAACTCAAAAACGGTTTGGAGATAGGGTGGTAAAGATAAGGAACTATATTTTTCTAATATAAAAAGTAAGTTTCAAGATATTCACACGAAATTCGGCACTAAATATATTGAGGAAAAATAATCAAAAGAAACTTTGGTGCAAACTGTGAACTCAAACTTTTTTATTGTTGTTGTTGCTTTTTTTTTAGATTTGCAATCAAAGCTGCCTGCGTATACAATCAAAGCAGATAAATCATATAAAAATTTAAATATTTTTCCACACGCGCCACAAATGCTGCCAACTTTTTTCTCCCCCAAAACACATTTAAGCCTTTACTTCTGTTTGCCTGGCAAACTACCTACCTACCTGCCAGCCAACATCCTCCACGACTTTTCTCTAGTCAGCAAATGCTTCAAAGTTGACATGGCAACAATTTCCATGAACGCACACTTATAAATTTAATAAATTTAGCTACTTGCAAACATATAAAAATTCTCCGAAAAATTATTACATAAATTGCGCATTTATTTAACGTGCACGCAAATTTCATATACTAAGCAAAATTTTCATTTTTCTCATCGCATTTTCTTCTTTTTTTTTGTAGCATATGTTTAGGCAATTTATTTTAATGTTATTAATATAAAATTGATATGATTATATGATTACGTTAATGTGCTTAAAAGAAATGGCTTTAAATTTAAAAACTTTGCTTGATTTGAAGAGAGTTTATATACTTAAATATCTTGGTTTATGTATTAAATTAAAAAATTTCGTATGCCTAAAATGCTGCAGTATTTTTAGTTCCTCTTTTTGTATACTCTTACCTACTTTAAATTTCTAACAAATATTTTTGAAGCTAACTACCGGCGCAGCTGTTGTTGGTTGCTTCAATTTTCTGTATACAAATATTTATTTTTATAACCATACATGAATGTAGGTACATGTCCTTGGGTCTAGTGTCGTAAGGAATGAAGCAGCACCTACCAACATACGCCTAAGCATATGCTATACTCTTTGTTTGAATACCTTTTTTTTTTCTTTTCTTTTTTTTTGTGTATTGTTTGTTATTTGCCATTGACAATAATATTGAATTTTTATTGATCACGTTTGACAGTTGGACTAAAAAAAAAACGAAAAGAACTGAAGCGTTTTTGCTCTTTTTTTCTGATCCTTTTATGCTGCACGTTGGCAAGGGGTTGAATAAATTTGTTTTAAGTAAAATAACTGCAATTCTATTTTTAATAAAGTTTACTGCTGTGTGTTTCAAACTGAACTGCTGCTGTTACTGTCGTTTTATTTTTACTGCAATTGAGTTTCGTTTTTTTTTATACTGTTTTTGTTTGTGCGCACATCATCTTGAGTTATAGCAATTTTTCATTCATCTTTTCAGTAAAATTTTTGTTGACGTTTTCGTTGAAAAGAAAAAAAAATGATTTTTTTTTTAAATTTATCAACATAAAATTTTGCAACCAATGTTTTTCTGGAATAAAAAGTTTGAGAAACTGTAGCGGTAGCTAGTTAGAGAAGGGGGTAGTAGTCCTTCCCCACTTCGCCCTCTAGAAAAATAAAATTCTAAATATAGATTTTAAATTTATTCTTTCATAAAATGTGGAAAAATATTTTTCAATCGATTTATTGGAGTTACGCCGGATCCTGACCCTAGACGGATGACTGGAGAGAGTGAGTACTCTAAATTTACTTTCTGATTTCAGTTTTTGAAATAATGATCTCTGAAAACGTGCGAAAAATAGGCGATTTGGGAGAAGAAACTAAACGACACATGAGAGAAAATTGCAAGATTTGACTAGAAAACGGATTGAACGCACTCTCCTTTCGTTTCTTTTTTATTTGAAATTTTTAATGTATAAATATATTAAAAAAAAAGTGAAAAGAGAGTGTGGCACTCGTTCTGCTTTAAAAGGCAACTGGAGTGAAAAGGCTGAAAAAAGAAAATGAAGAAAGAGGAAGGAGAAAAAAGAAGGCACGAAAACAAAATCAAAGAAATAGAGAGAAAAAGAAAAAACAACAAGAAAAATGGGTGAAAAGGAAAGCAATGAAAAGGAAGAAAAAATAAAGGGAAAATAGAAAAAGGAAAGTAACAAGGTAAAACGTAAAGGCTTTGGAAATTCATTGATAGGTTGGGAACTTAGATATTCAGAAACTTTGTAAAGAAAACGGTAACTAGAAAAAATTAAAATTTATCTAAATTTACTTCAGACCTCAATATTTCTACTATGATGTCATTGACATACGAAATTGTCGCAGGAAGAACGATGCTCAGTGTCCAATCTCATCAATATGTTATTTCAAAATACTTCAGAATCTGACCTCAATTACAGATGGTTTCTTTTTAACTTTGCCCAACAACATCATTAAGAATTTTTCTTAATAAACTCGCTATTCAAGCAAATCAAATGTAAATTAACGTTGATTTTAATAAGGATTTTTTTTTTTTTTTTACGGTGAAAATTTTCACAGTAAAACTTATTAATGAACGCAAGATTCCATCCTGCTCCCCCGCCCTGCTTGCTTACTGTCTTCGTTTTTTCAGTCACACCACATACAAAAATAATGAATGCGATTTTCATTTATAATTAAAAGAAAAAAAAGAAGAAATTTACGAGATGAACCGTGTCCTCATAAATGCCAACACTAACAACAACAAGAACCACAGACAGAGCAACCACAGTAACCCAATGACAGTTTCAGAAAGCTTCAGCTTGTTGTTCCTACAAAAGAGAGACGTGCCTCACACATACATACACATATACATTTGCAGCATAAATGCATATAAAAAAAAAAGTCAAAACATTATTTTGACATTTAATGACAGTTGTAAATAAACTTTTAAAGACATTTTTACGATCATTAGAATAGGAAATGGTGGTGCAAGAGACTGAAATGGAGGGAGAGAAAGAGAGTGTGAGAGCACAATTCAAGCAGAGTATGAGTAAGTATGCAGCAGTTGCTATGAAAGAGAAAGAGACAACATTATTAACTTGGCATTGGTTTGGCTTGACTGCTAAAGAGATTAACAAGAATGGTGGAACAAAATTTGCAAAAAACACAAGCACAAAAACAAACAAAAGAAAAACCATAAACAAACAAGTAACATGCTGAAAACATAAAATAACGTTTATATTTTATGGCAAATTCTTTACAAATTCAAACATACACATACACACACACACACACATACAAGACAAGGCACAGCGTCAACTTGACCACAATAATAACAACAGCAATAGCAATAAGGAAGTGGCTGGCAACATCTTCTTCGTTTGTTCGTTCTTTTACTTGTTTGTTTGTTTGTTTGTTTGTTGGTAATGAAGCAAAACAGCAAACTTTTTGGCGTTTAATACATAAATATTACCACAGTTAATGTGATAACACAAAAACACAATAACGATAAGGAGGCGGAGAAGGAGGATGACAATGACAAGCGAGCAAGCACAGCATCATGACTTCCTGTATAAAAATTGTCAAAATTTGACATTTTTCTTGACAGCTGTTTAACAAATTTGTGTATCTTACTCATGTCTTAACAAGCAGGGGGCAAGGATTGAACGAAACGAACAAGGTGTAAAGAACAGGGAACCAAACATGTTGGAGAAACAAGAAAGCATCCCAAAGCAAGAGAAGAAAACATGCAACGAAACGTAAAACTTTTTAAGTCTCATTAACATTAATGACGGTGGCGGCATATAGGGGAGTATGTTTTTTCTGTTCAAGAATTTTAAGCCAAATTGAACATAATTTCATAAATTTTAATAATAATTTGTCGCATTAAAATATCATACAACAACAACAACAAGGGTTACTAAATGAATGGGTGTTGAAACGATATGATCCTCTTTTTATATTGTCGATAAAATAAACTTTTTCTTTCAAAAATAAATTAATGACTTAACAACGTAGGATTAACAAATTTCATTTATTTTTTACTTTTTTTATTATTTTTTTGGTTAGGAAAATTTATGAAATTGAAGTACTCCCTCTCACTGTGGAAAAGAGCAAGAGAGAAAGAGAAGTAGTACAAAAGAGAGAAGAGCGCGCTTTGTAAAGAAGAGTGCACACACACACACACAAAAAAAAGTGAAGTATACAATTGAGGTGAATATTTTAAAGCGAAAGAGAGCGAAGTGAGGTGGATGAAATGAGTATGGAGGAAAAAAATATTTAAACAAGAAATAGATGGCAAAAAAAAAAAAATATTAGAAATAAAGACGAATATAAAGGAAACAATGAAAGAAAGGTAGAAAGAGAAGAAGGCACTGAAGTTTACTAAAAAAATAAAGCAAAAATTTTAGAAATAGGCAATGGGTTTTGAAAGTAAAGAGAAACAGGAAGAGAGGAACGTGGCTGCTGGAGTATAGATATCGAACACTGAAAGTAAAAAAGAAAAACAAAAAGAGAGGGAAGAAATGAGAAGAGGAAAGAGTATATTACCTGGAGTATTAAAACGGGAGTTTTATTAACCCAGATATGCCCAAATAGTCTATATGTAGAAGGCTTCAAAAAGTTTATGTTTTCATTGAATATACCGCTCATTTACTAAAAGACTGTCATAAGTAAAAAAAAAAAAAAAACGATTTGTGAGTTAATGATGCAGGGTTATTCATTATGTCACGCTTCATATTGTGTAAAAATTTCAAGAGAAGAAAATCTTGTATACTCTGCGCGTGAAAATTATAAGATTTCTTCTTTTTTCTGCAAAGTGGGAGTCAATTGAAAACTTTAAACGCGTTTTCTGCAGAATCGCGTTTTTTGAGTTATGACAGTCTTTTAGTAAATGAGCGATATTTTTATTTAATCCAAATCTAACATTTCTGAAGCGTAATACGTATAGGACATTGGGCATATCTGGGTTAATTGAGAGGCTGAGAGGAAAATGGTATAACTTCAACGTTAAAAAAAAATGGATAAACTTGACGTTAGAGCAATAGTAAAACGAAATATGTTTCAGAAAAAACGTCAAACGAAATATGTTTAGAGCAAAAACGGAATTAATTACTATGCTGTTTTTGCTGTGAAAGAATTGTTATACCATTTTTGCTCTTACTTTTAAGTCGTTTCATTTTTCCTCTAAACCGTATTACTTATACCATTCTTGCACTGAGATACTAAATTATTTCATTTTTGCTCTCATATAAATTTGAGCTCGCTTTTCCTCTCGGCCTGTAAATTACTATTTCAAGAATTTTAAAAGGAAATAAAGCTTGTGTGGAAAAGGAGATATATTTGCTATAGGTGTGTGGATTGGAAAGCGGACGAATAGGAGTATTGCATTTCCGTCTAGAGACCCAGAAGAAAATATTTTCAATTTTATAGAGAAGGTGATCGGATCTATACGAACTGTAGTTAAAAAGTAAAAATATCAAATTAAATATCAATTAAAACTAACTAACTAAAATTTAAATTCTTCAACTATTCAATTTACATTTATTGTTTCTTGCATAAAAAATACTTAAAAACATTTCTTACTTTACTTTTAAAGAACCATAAATAAATTTTTTTTTTTGTTTTTTTTTTTTTTGTGAAGGCTTTTCGCTTTGCATTTTTTCTGCACCACATTTCAATTCATTTTTCATCTTTTTCTTTTGAGTATTTTGCTTATGCTTTTGTCTCTGTCTGTCTGTCACTGTTCTTTTTTGAAATATAATGTATATAAATAATTCATTGTGGTTTTCCTTGGCGTTACATTTTTCGAGTATGCAATGTATACAGTATGACACTGACATTCGCAATATTTTTTTTTTTTTTTTTTTGTTGATGTCACTTGAATGACAATAATATTTTGTTAAACTTACATGCGAGTACAATAGAATCAAAGTGAAGTGCAACAAAAACAAAAACTATAAAGTTTATTCGTGAAAAAGAAAATAGACAAAAAAAACTTAAAAACAGGATAAATAAAAAGTTGTTCAAGGGTTGCCTTCAGGCAAGTGAAGGAGAGGGGACGAAAAAGAGGTTCATTTTAAACCCTTCCATATACATTTTTCATATTCATAAATGTTTTTTTTTTATGTTTATGTTGTCATTCTTTTGAGTTGCTTTGTTGATTTTGCTTTGATATGTTGGACTTTTAGAAGAAGCACCATGGCATTTTTAAAAACAAAAACTGATTTCATTCAAAGAATAGAATTTTCTTTAAAGTTTAATGTTCATGGTGCTCAAATAGAAGAAAGAAATTATTTTCAAAATATTGAGATTTTTTTAAAGAAACATTATGAATGAATTCGATTATCCAGAACGCCTTATATGGGGGAATAAATTTTTTAGAAGTTTTAGCTTTAATATTCTCATGATTTTAAGTATTTATTTCAATAACGTTCTCTGTATATGATTTTTTATTATTTCTACAAGTGTTTTAACTTATATTACTACCGTTATACAAATTTAACATATTTTCTTCTATGGCGCCTTACATGGGGGACGGCGTTTTTATCACTTTGAGTAGTGGCATTAGCTGTATGGTGTTTTAGTTTCATATTACTATCATAATTTCTAAATTTTTTCGTTTTTCATTTCTATGGCGCCCAACGTGGGGGTAAAATTTTCATCAGTTTTAGAGGTGAAACTAATAGAATCGTTTTTATAACTCATATTCATAACATTTCATGTATTTCCTTTTATTATTACGAGAAATAAAACCCGGAAAATTATATTTATTTTCATACTTGTACTTTTCTTCTAATTTAAAATGTTTCAAAGCAAAATTCTAGAAATAAAAAATTTCAAAATGTAAACGAGCTCAGATTCACAAAAACTAAGAAATTGGAAACATTTTAGCTCAAAATTCAGACATTGGAACCACCTCAACCTGAACAAAATTAACACATTTTTTAGATTTTTAGATTTCCATTAATTTTGAAGGTCAAAACAGCACAGTCAAACGTTTACAAGTACATATTTTGTTTTTAAAAATTGTTAGTTATTTTATTTTTGTTTTTGCTTCTGTTTGCAGCTTAATCCACAAGAGACTACAACATGCCAAATGTCTGCATTCATGCAAAGAAACAAACATACCGTATGTATGATTCATATGACTTTATAGGAATAAATTTCATTTCATGCAGAACAGAACAGAACAAAACAGAAGAGGAAAAACTGAAAAAAAAAAACTCATACATACATTTTCACATTTATTAAATTTATTCTAGCGTGCAGTAAAAAAGAAATTGAGAATCTGGTTCTATTTGTATATACACAAAAAAGAAAAACACTCTTTTGTATATGCGTTAGTGGCAGTAGGTGAGGGAAAAGGCGCCTACTTATATATGTATGTATATTTAATTTTTGACAGACACTGACACAGAATGTCATCACAAAATATTTGTTGTTGTAGTAGGCACCAGGCGGTGGAAATGGGATTCATTTACTCACTCACTCAGGCATTCTTTTTCTTTTTTTCTTTACTTTTTTGTGTTGTTAATATGACTGACTGACTTTTACTGCTAGAGGATTATGTTTTGTTGTCGCTCGTTTGAGTGGAAGACCAAATAGTAATAGCAAACTGAAAGCCTAGATGAAGCTGAAATAAAACCTTAAAAAATGTGTCATATATAAAAAAATATTTTTATCTAAAGAAACCATATGGAAAAATATGTAGACACTTAGTTTCTTCAGTTTAGATTTAAATGCAGTCAAGTAAAGAGTAAAAACTTTTAATACAAAGTATGAGCAACTTTCAACTCTGTGTGCAATAATATTTAGACTAAAATTCTTAATTTAAAACTTTATTACGAGCACTTTTAACTGTTCTTATTTTAAATCTGTAGTAGATTGTAAAGTTTAGAACTTTTTCTACTTATGAAAAGTTAAGTTTTTATTAAGTAAAAGTTTTAAATTCAACTAGAGCGTAATTGAAAATGTTTTTTCTTGAGAAAAGCTCAGCAAAAAATTAATATCCTTAGAAAAATTAATTTTATTATGAAATTTTATATGGCGCCTTAAGTGGGGCATTCAAATATTTGCATGAATATTATATAATATTAATGATTTACTTGAAATTTTTTAAGTTATATATCAAAGTTTTAATATCAGCATGATTTTATTAAAAATTAAGCAGATTTCTATGGCGTCATATGTGGGGTTTGTGCAATTTTCATATAAGACTACATATAGTACATTTTCAAATATTTTTCACTTTTTACGCTAATTTAAATATTTAAATTCAAAATGAAGGAGCAATTTGTATGGCGCCCTATGTGGGGGTAGTAGAAATATAGCTTATTTTAGCTGTTGGTGGGAAGAATATCACTCAGTGAAGGAATTTTAGGGTTTTTTTTGTCAAAACATAGAGAATTTCGATGATTCAAGAAAAAGTGCAGAATAAATTCACATGGAAAATTGAAAATTGTATAGAAAAAGTGTAGAATTTCGAGAATCAGACCTCTCTTTGTAAAAATTTTGTAATTCAATTCTTTCCACCAGTCCATAAATAAATAAAATGTATTTAAAAAAAAAAACCATAAAGCTTTAATTTCTTTCTTTCCCGTTAAAGTAGAGCGAGCTACTTTATTTTTATTATTTTTTTTACAACTTCATTAATTAAACGGTGTGAAGATAGCCACGCGTGGCTATCTTAGCAAATACACAAACCACAAAATGTAAAAATTTCTATGTTAACTTAACAGAAAAAATGTTAACCAAAAAATGTAATGTTAAGCAGAATATAGAATATTCTATCGGATCCTAATGACCATTTGGAGAACTGACTGTGACCACCAGACATACCATTCCATAGGTATTGAACTACAGTTTTATCCTGCATACACAAATTTCACATATTTATCTCAGATTATTTTTAATTAATTTCTAAAATATATCATTTTGTAAACTGAGTTGGAGGAATCTGGTGGTTATATGGAGCACTTCTACATATGTGCCAGATATCACATGGGTATCAGTGGATAGGTATTGAGGAGTAGATCAATCCAGCATTTCCCAAATATCTAACATTAATTTCGGTCTACGAGTAATGATTGATTGAATATACCAGTTCCTCCGCCCATTTGCACCTAACATGCAAATTTTCAAACAGCCGTTTTGCACCTAACATGCAAATTTTCAAACAGCCGTTACTAGTAGACCGAAATTAATGTTAGATATTTGGGAAATGCAGGATTGATCTACTCCTCAATACCTATCCACTGATACCCATGTCATGTCTGGCACATATGTACAAGTGCTCCATATGGCCACCAGTTCCTCCACCCAATATGCAAATTTTCAAACAGCCGTTACTAGTAGACCGAAATTAATGTTAGATATTTGGGAAATGCAGGATTGATCTACTCCTCAATACCTATCCACTGATACCCATGTGATATCTGGCACATATGTAGAAGTGCTCCATATGGCCACCAGTTCCTCCACCCATTTGCACCCAACATCCAAATTTTCAAACAGCCGTTACTAGTAGACCGAAATTAATGATAGATATTTGGGAAACGCAGGATTGATCTACTCTTCAATACCTACCCACTGATACCCATGTCATGTCTGGCACAAATGTACAAGTGCTCCATATGGCCACCAGTTCCTCCACCCAATATGCGAATTTTCAAACAGCCGTTACTAGTAGACCGAAATTAATGTTAGATATTTGGGAAATGCAGGACTGATCTACTCCTCAATACCAATCCACTGATACCGATGTCATGTCTGGCACATATGTACAAGTGCTCCATATGGCCACCAGTTCCTCCACCCAATATGCGAATTTTCAAACAGCCGTTACTAGTAGACCGAAATTAATGTTAGATATTTGGGAAATGCAGGATTGATCTACTCCTCAATACCAATCCACTGATATCCATGTCATGTCTGGCACATATGTACAAGTGCTCCATATGACCACCAGTTCCTCCACCCATTTGCACCCAAGATGCAAATTTTCAAACAGCCGTTACTAGTAGACGGAAATTAATGTTAGATATTTGGGAAATGCAAGATTGATCTACTCCTCAAGACCTATCCATTGATACCCATGTCATATCTGGCACATATGTAGAAGTGCTCCATATGTCCACCAGTTCCTCCACCCATTTGCACCCAACATCCAAATTTTCAAACAGCCGTTACTAGTAGACCGAAATTAATGTTAGATATTTGGGAAATGCAGGATTGATCTACTTCTCAATACCTATCCACTGATACCCATGTCATATTTGGCACATATGTAGAAGTGCTCCATATGGCCACCAGTTCCTCCGCCCATTTGCACCCAACATCCAAATTTTCAAACAGCCGTTACTAGTAGACCGAAATTAATGTTAGATATTTGGGAAATGCAGGATTGATCTACTCCTCAAGACCTATCCATTGATACCCATGTCATATCTGGCACATATGTAGAAGTGCTCCATATGTCCACCAGTTCCTCCACCCATTTGCACCCAACATCCAAATTTTCAAACAGCCGTTACTAGTAGACCGAAATTAATGTTAGATATTTGGGAAATGCAAGATTGATCTACTCCTCAATACCAATCCACTGATATCCATGTCATGTCTGGCACATATGTACAAGTGCTCCATATGACCACCAGTTCCTCCACCCATTTGCACCCAACATGCAAATTTTCAAACAGCCGTTACTAGTAGACGGAAATTAATGTTAGATATTTGGGAAATGCAAGATTGATCTACTCCTCAAGACCTATCCATTGATACCCATGTCATATCTGGCACATATGTAGAAGTGCTCCATATGTCCACCAGTTCCTCCACCCATTTGCACCCAACATCCAAATTTTCAAACAGCCGTTACTAGCAGACCGAAATTAATGTTAGATATTTGGGAAATGCAGGATTGATCTACTCCTCAATACCTATCTCCTGATACCCATGTCATGTCTGGCACATATGTAGAAGTGCTCCATATGGCCACCAGTTCCTCCGCCCATTTGCACCCAACATCCAAATTTTCAAACAGCCGTTACTAGTAGACCGAAATTAATGTTAGATATTTGGGAAATGCAGGATTGATCTACTCCTCAATACCAATCAACTGATATCCATGTCATGTCTGGCACATATGTGCAAGTGCTCCATATGACCACCAGTTCCTCCACCCATTTGCACCCAACATGCAAATTTTCAAACAGACGTTACTAGCAGACCGAAATTAATGTTAGATATTTGGGAAATGCAGGATTGATCTACTCCTCAATACCTATCTCCTGATACCCATGTCATGTCTGGCACATATGTAGAAGTGCTCCATATGGCCACCAGTTCCTCCGCCCATTTGCACCCAACATCCAAATTTTCAAACAGCCGTTACTAGTAGACCGAAATTAATGTTAGATATTTGGGAAATGCAGGATTGATCTACTCCTCAATACCTATCCACTGATACCCATGTCATGTCTGGCACATATGTACAAGTGCTCCATATGGCCACCAGTTCCTCCACCCATTTGCACCCAACATGCAAATTTTCAAACAGCCGTTACTAGTAGACCGAAATTAATGTTAGATATTTGGGAAATGCAGGATTGATCTACTCCTCAATACCTATCCACTGATACCCATGTGATATCTGGCACATATGTAGAAGTGCTCCATATAACCACCAGATTCCTCCAACTCAGTTTACAAAATGATATATTTTAGAAATTAATTAAAAATAATCTGAGATAAATATGTGAAATTTGTGTATGCAGGATAAAACTGTAGTTCAATACCTATGGAATGGTATGTCTGGTGGTCACAGTCAGTTCTCCAAATGGTCATTAGGATCCGATAGAATATTCTATATTCTGCTTAACATTACATTTTTTGGTTAACATTTTTTCTGTTAAGTTAACATAGAAATTTTTACATTTTGTGGTTTGTGTATTTGCTAAGATAGCCACGCGTGGCTATCTTCACACCGTTCATTAATTACAATATTTCTTTTTCTTCTCCACTCCACCAACAGCAACAGTCAAGAAATTTATTTGTTTAATATACAAAACAGGAGCAGCAGTCAGCAAACAGCATCAACATCAGTTTCGACACAAAATTAAATAACATTATCTATGCGTCTGTTACGTGAGTAAAATTTTCTAGACATCCTTTTCCGTAAAGGATCATCAAAAGAGAAGACAGCAAAAAAAAAAAAAAACCAAGAACAACAACAAGAACAAAAATGAAGAAGAAAAAAGAAATGTAGTAGCAGGAATTTAAGTTAAATAAATATAAATGTGAAACAAAAGTTCATCAAATAAGAAAAAATACAAAAAAAAAAAAAAGAGAAAAAACAAGAACTCAGAAAAAATTCAACGTACACGGCTATAATATGAAAAAATGTCATTGGAACGTGACATTTTCGTTTGCATATTACGACGAAGAAATAGTTATGCTTATAGCAAAATAAGATAAATGACATTAGTATAGAATGTTCGAAGCTCGAAGGTTATTTGAGGCTTAAGAGTTAAAGTTATAGCGCAAATGTGTGTATGTATGTAGAAAATAGTTTGTTGCGTGGTTTTAGCTGAGAAATTGTAAAGTTGCAAGGAATTTTGTAAGAATTTTAAGGCAAACATGCGTAAAATTTATAGCCTGCATGGTAAAAGCGAGAAATCATTTGATTTTATAGCATAAACTCAATCAAAGTAAATAGAAAATAAAAAAAATTCAATTGCTTTGAGATTTTTATAAAAAAAGCTATTAAATTAGGGCAAAAAAGATTTCCCCTCTTTCCCCAAATAAACATAAGAACTAAAAACAAAAACCCTTTAATCACTTTTACTTTATTTAAGCTATTCGCATCTGAAAATCCTTATTTCCTTATTTATTTTAAGTCCCAATTAAATTCATTTCATATAGTTATGTAAGTATGAATGTAATACAAATTTTTCATTTTTTAAGTCCTACACTAATTTACCAACCACTGTTTCTCTTGGCAACAGCAGCCAAAAAAAAAAAAAAAACAAAAACAAAATAATTTATTTTTGAAATCAATTATTCTGCCTCCATGTCCCTTAAAGTTTCCTTTATTTCGACTAGTTATTTTTATTTGTTGCCATTTGCATGAAGTTAAACTTTAATTAATGCGTGCGTCATTGCCAATACCAGTTCATTTTTTTAGTTAGTAATTCTCGTGTTGGCTGTAGAGCACATGTACTATACATATTATTAACTGTCAAATAAATTGCGTTAAATGTCAAATATATGTATTTTTGTGGTATTTTCAATTTTGATAAATTGCTTTCTTGAAGAAAATACTTCAAACTTTTAATTAAGCGAGTACAAAAGTTGAAGAATTTCAATTTACTTACTTAATACGAAAGAAAATAAGAACAGAATGAAAAAATACCGAAAAATTACAATAGCAAAGAGAGAGAGAGAGAGAGTAACTGAAGCTAAAGAGAGGGAACTAACTGCTTATATGAAAAAGAGAGCTATCGATAGAAATAGAGGAGACCGAAATTTTTGACAGAAATAAAAGAAGAAGAGAGCAACCGAAGTGAGAGAGAACAGTTTTTCAAACACAAATACAGAGACAAACATATAATGAGGGGAACAAAAATAATGAGGCAGAAATTTTACGAGAGGCACAGACACCAAAGAGAGCGATATCAGTCAGGCAGGTATTAGGAGTTTTTAAGGCGAATTCACGACCGTTCGCTCGATTTTTTTTTTTTATGAAGTTTTTCGCTCTCTTAAATTGAGAGCGCTCTCTATGAAACTAGTGCGATTTCTTGCGATTGTTTTGATTGCGTAAAAACTTCATATAAAAAAAACAAAAAAACGTTGAAAAGGAGAGAGAAAATTTAAGAAGGTAAAAATTCATGGATATAAGTTGTTCTGCTTGTTTTTGGGTTTCTAATAAAATGTATGCAATTCTAGGAGTGTTGGATGAAAAAAAAGGTTCATAAAATCTTCGCTTTTTGAAAATTTAAGAAGGTTGGAGTTCTTAAATGAAAATGCGATTTCTTGCGATTGTTTTCCACGTCAACCCCGATTCATTGATCTCATCGTCAAGTGTGCTTTTCCAAGTCGTTTTCGGTTTTCGTCGTCTGCTGCTCTAAAGATCGTTAAAACACCTCGATGTATGGTTTTCTAGGAGTAGGTCCAACTCATTTCCACTTTTGCAGTTTATATTGTTTGCGACTAGAATCTGAATGACACGAACAGGATAAAGAGAATTTCAACTAAAGTAAAACAAAACTAAAGTAAGGGACGGCAGATAGACGGAAGATAGAGGGGGTGAAATTTTGCAAAAGTGCAAAAAGAGAGAAACGCTATTAGGAATACAAAAAAAAAAAAAGCAAGAGAAACTAAAACAAGAAAGTAAGAGAGCAATTTATGACAAAAATATCAAAAGAGAAGATAACAAGATAAGTAATCAAAAAAAAAAAGAGAGTAACTTAAAAAAAAGCAGTGGCCACCAATACATACACAATGATCGAAATGAGCTCTGAACGTGTGAAATTATATACTTTTTCTTATTTTTTTTTTTTAATGTTTTCATTAAAACGAATTAACTTTTTAGTCTCAAAAGTAAAAAGAAGTTTAAAAAAAAAACAAGTTTCTGGCAATTAAAATACTTTTGCGTTGTTTTTTACAAAAAAAAAAAACCATCAAGTTTTTGCACACTTCCGTTTTTAATTTGTATTGAAGTGTACCTACGTAAATCAACCGATTCGATCAAGTTTTCCAGCAAAAAAAAAAAAAAATTAAATAATAAAACCTTGACGAAAAGTTTATACATTTATATCATCAAGTATGTATGTAAGTTCCGCCAAAGGAAATAAATATACTATATGTATACTTTCTTCAATAATTAACACTCTTCAAGGGCAAATGTCAAGCGGAAGTTACGCAGCGGAGAAGCTGCTGGCGTTAGCAGCAAAAAAAAAAAAAGTGCACATTCACACAATTTCCGCATGCCGATTATTACAATTTGGCCATCAACCACTAGAAATCTATATACATACATATGTAATGTATAAAAAACTGGCAACTCTGTTGACTGTTCTCATAACCCAACAAACATATACAGGAAGCTCTCACTCTCTCTCTCTCAATTTTCACGCATACACACGGTTGCCACTTATTCGTTTTAATTTGTACCAATATTTACAAAAAAATGTACCAAATGGGGAAAAAATGTACCAAATTTTTATATAGAATAAATAACTTTATTAAAAACTTTTTGTCAGTTTATTATATAGCATTATATTATTAAGATTATTGAATTCAAATTTATTCCTTACTTTGTTTTTTTTATTGGACTCAAGTCAACAAATTTTTTTTCAGCAGCAGCTAAGCTATATATATATATATATAAAAATTTAGTTAATTCTTCAAACCGCATTTCGTCTACTCCATTTTTAATACTTACTTACTTCCTTTCTGAACAATTTTCTAATTTCTAAAGTATTACGAAAATATGTTTACAATTCTTAATTACTATAAAAGCTAACTTTGTCCACTGAATGTACCAAATTTTGAAAATATGTACCAATGTACCAAGCGCAGAAAAGTGTAAAAAAATTTACCAGTTTTGGTAGAATTGTACCAAAGTGGCAACCGTGAGCATACACTTGGCGTCGGTGGGAGCGGAAAAAGTTGTAAGGCTGTAAGACTCAAGTGCTAAAATAAATACCAATGAATCATCGAAAATATGTGGCGGCTTCGTCATATTTGGTTGTTTTCGGTATTTGAATGTGGTTTTTTTATAGAAGGAAAAAATGCGTACATATATTTGAAAATCAAATATAAAAATCATGACAATATATAAAGAAATTATTTTATTAATATTTTTTTTTTGTGTGGACATTATTAATAAATATAATCAAGGTTGTGTTATATAGCGCAGTGCGTTCTACTCTATATGACGTGACAAACAAAGGATAGAATAATAAATTAAGGCGCCTAAAAGGCGGCTATGAAAAAATACCCAAAAAAAAAAGAAATATAATAGGCTAGAATTTTATGCCTTTTTGGACTTATGTATGTATGAATAAAAAAATACAATAAGAAAAAGTAAAAGAAATTATGATCATTGTTGAATGAAAAAAGAAATCTCCTATAGAGCACACAGAAAGAGAGAGAGAAAGGGAGTGAGCAAATTATTCAAGCTTATTGCTCACCACGTATATTGTGTAGCATAATTTTAGGCAGCGTTATAAAAACAGAAAAAGAAAAGCAGTGAACAAAAAAACACCCACCACAAAAAAAAGAAAAGTACTTTTCCCTACTTGATTCACAATAACAAGGTCAGTCTGCTAATGAAGCACGCGTAGTTAATTTGCTAAATTTTAAGAGAATTTTTGTAGAAAAAAGTACTTAGGTAAAGAAAAATCTTTGGAAAATAAACGCATTGCATCATATCAGATACTAGCAATTTTTCTACATTTACTTTTTATTTTTACCAGAGCAAGAAATTTCCACACATGTGAACAACACAGAAACACACACGAAAACATGTTTCCTTGCCTTGCGGTCTAATGCTTTCGTGTTTGAATGTGGCAGGCAGCAACATACTGTGTCAACATTTACGTTGTTGACTTGAAAATATACATACACACATTTTTATTCACGTCGTTAATGGCATACACATGTAACCCACGTTTTCATGTACCTACATATGTATGTAGTAAGCCTGAGTAGATACTAAAGAGAATCTTAGATTTGAGAAGAAAATGTAATTCATCATCAAAATTGTACTAAAGTTTTATAAATTCTGTAGAGACTTACTTTATTAAGATTACTTTTTTTTTTTTCTGTTTTCATGAAGCTTTAGTGTGTCTTTAGTATTACAAAAGGAAAGATCTACAGCTCCCTAATCAACTAGTAGTTTTCGTTAAAAAAAAAAAATGTTCGCAGACATAATCAAGTTTCATGATAATTATAAATCTGGGAAATTTTTTACAGAGAAGGTTTTTTGTTTTTTTTTTTGGTAATTATAAAAATGCTAGAAAATGCAGCAGCATTTGACATCAAAATCTAATTGAAACTAAAACCGATTTTATTTACTTTTCCCAAGAATGAACCGCTTCGACCTTGATTATTCATTCTCAGTATAGGCGCGCTAGAAAAATCTGTAATATTAGAAGGCGATTTTTTTACATTTTTAAGCTCATTATAGTTTAGTAAGCGAATATAGCTCTTCATGAAACTAACCCCGATTTAAAATTACCTTTTCCATTTCAATGATATACCCCAAACCAGGCGCTAGAGAAGTTTATGAGCCATCATTTGATCAGCAAATAAATGTTTTTATCTGTCCTCAGCCCCCACCTTTAACGCTAAATCAATTCTTATCAATTTAGTATCGTTTCTATCGTTGGTAACAAACTTTTACCAAATTCTCTTGTGCAATTTCCATGCAAACTTTTACATCCGATTCTTCATCAAATGATCTAATTGCTTGATTAAATTAAATTGTCTCACCTCTGACATTTTCTTTAATTTTATGACACATATCATAATAGTTAAACTTCTAAATCTAATTAGTGCATACAAATAAATCAAAGAAAACGCGTGTAATAAAATAATTACACTCATCGTCATACACGATTGGCTCTAAAGTAGAGTAGAGGACAAAAGAGAAGAGTACATGAGACACACGTGTAGCGAAAAACAAACAAAAAAAGAAGAAATCAAAGTTCAAAGCAAAAATGTTAACATTTGACCTTGATGATAGGTAGGCAAGCAACAAAAACTCAGACCGAAAATTGCAATTAGAATAGCATGATAAGAAAATATTTCAATAAAATTAATAAGAATGTTATAAACATGTAGGCATGTAAAAACTAAAGCAAAACTGAAGTAACTCATGCTTGAAAAAGCAGTTGAAGAAGTATGCCAGTAATAAAAGTAGAGTAGAGAGAGAGAGAGAGAGAGAGAGAGTGCGTTGCTTAGTTATAAGAAAAGTTCAAGGAGAGTAAAGCAAAGCAAAATAAATATTTTTCTTAAATGAAAATTAATTATGGCAGAAGATTATACAATAGCAAGCATGCAAAAATAAAAAAGAAAAACGTATATTAATTACGGGGGGAAAAAAAAGAAAATAAATAAATAAGCTGCTCTTGCTACTCATATACATACGAATAAAGCATCAGTGAAATGACCCGCAAACGCTTAATGAGTAAGATTCAAAAGGCATTAAAAAACACAGCGGCTATGGCGGTAACTTTTGGCAGGACTGTGAGTGAAATTGTTGATGGCTGATCAGTGAATGGTCTCCAAAAGTTAGATAGAAAAGGATAAAAAATAGTCAAAAATAAAATGCACTTTAACTAAGCTATACTTTAATGGCGTAAGAAATGAGTGGAATTAAAGTGCACTTTATTTTCGACTCTGACTATGTTCCACTGAATCTATGAAAGCGACCATTGCAAAAATAAATAAAGTTGTTGATAACTGATTTGAAAAATTCAAAATGGCAACAAAAAGACATTAAAAATCTGCAGCGGTAATCTTTTTGGTTCCACTGTTAATAAAAACGTTGATCAATGATCCATAAACGCTAAATTGTATTGTATTGTATTTGGAAGTATATTAAATAATAAGTATTGCAACATAATTACCATCAGTAGAATGAATAGAACTAGTGTAGATGAGCAATTATGTTTGCTATGTTAAAAAATTTAATAATTAATTTAAGGTATAAAAATAAAAATAATTTAATCAAATGAAAGAGAAATAGAGAGAGAGATGTGAAAATAACCGTTTAATTTCAGATTACACTCTCAGAGCAGTGTATGTATATGTGAGAGAACGGCGAGTTAAACACTTGCGTTTGAAAGAGAGCGATTGAAAAATAAAACAACAACCGTCTATTTCCACCTCACACTCTCAGAGCCGAATATGTATATGTGAGAGCGGATGATAGTGTTAACATTTCACGGAGAGCAATCAATTTCAAGAGCCAAGCCAAATGTGTACGTATGAAAGAAAGTGATACAAAAAGTACCGTTTTTTCTATGAATAGAATATAAGTGAGAGCGGATGGTAGTATATTCGTTTCACGGAGAGCTACTCATTGAGAAAGGCGAGTTAAATATTTACGTATGAAAGAGAGCGATTGAAAAAAACAATCAACCGTTTAATTCCACCTCACACTCTCAGAACAGAGTACATATGTATATGTGAGAGCGGATGATAGTGTTATAATTTCATGGAGAGCTAATAATTTCAAGAGACAAGCCAAATGTGTACGTATGAAAGAAAGTGATACAAAAAATACTGTTTTATTCTAGTTCATACTCTCAGTGCAAAATTTCTGTAAGTGCAAATGAAGAAGTGTAACTCTAAAGGGTCGAAGCGCCAAATTTTTTTTTTGGTTTTTTGAGAAATTTTTAGCACATATTTGTCAAGCCTAATATACAGTGTGGCCAACTTTTATTTTTCAAAATCCGCTAAAATGAAGAATAAAACGCGAATTTTCTTTAAAAAAAAGCGTTAAATTGTTTTCCTTATAAAAGTGCGAGAAAACTCTATACATTTAAACTTTTTCACTAATACAGGCACACATCTGATACTTCTATTCAATGAAAATTTCTTCGATTTTTCGAAGATATGCGCTAAATCACTTTTTTCCGCGTTTTAATTTTCAAAAAGCACTAAAATCAGCGGGAAAAGCGCTGAGTTGGCCACACTGCTAATATAGTGTTTTATGTCTTATTTATTAAAAAAAAAAAAAAGAACAACAATATGAAAATATTTGCTGGGGTATAAATCCAATATTTATTACAGCCGTTTCATTAATATTTTTTGTTGCATTCCCGTTCAATGTTTTTGGTACTTAGACCCTTTAGACTTACATCCCTTCAAATGATAGATAGAGCAAACGCCTCAAGGAGAGTTACTCAGTTCAAGTCAAGACAAGTCCAATGCTTAATTTACATTTGCCCACGACATTCTTAAGTCGATTTCTCTCACTGATTTTTTCCCCCATGCAAGAGAAGTGAAAACTGTTGAGCTATAGATCATTTCCTCAGAGCAAGAACAAAGATATTGAAAGAAACTCAATTCATGAAAAAAAAGAGAGCGAGTGTAATATTTCTGTGAAAGCGTATGCGTATGCGAATCGACTACGTAAATATTTATTGCAGCCCCTAAAAGCACCATAAATATTTATTTGATGAATTACGCTATATTACAGTTGAATATGAATGTACCTCGCGCTATTATGGCATCATAATGAAAACATTAAGAATACATATCAATAATAAAAACTAAGTATAATTCAGACATTCATTGCACATTACTAAAAAAAAAAAAAAATAATAATAAAAAAACCATTACTGTTGTTTTCTTTCTTTTAAATGGGCGCCCTAAGGTATGCTATACTACTATCTTCATTTCAACATGTTCACACAAATAGTTGTTTAAACGGAAATAAAATCATCAACATCATTATCATCAGCAGCAGCACATCAAATGAAACACACAAAAATTTCCAACATCATAATAATTTTTAGCAGCCTCAGAGAAATGGTCGACCGCCAGAAAACAAGCAAAAAAAAAAAAGAAACCGCAGCAGCAATAACCACACAAA
The DNA here is from genome assembly GCA_963691655.1 of Toxonevra muliebris. NCBI lineage: Eukaryota > Metazoa > Arthropoda > Insecta > Diptera > Pallopteridae > Toxonevra > Toxonevra muliebris. The sequence continues at coordinate 5,526,363 of OY829329.1, forward strand.
AACCATTCATAATCATGAACATAGATTTTCAGGAAACATCATTCATCATACATTCAACATACAACAGAACCTAAAGCCTAAAGTCAACAACAAGAAACCAGCAGAAGGAAGGAAAGAAAACGGCCGACATTTTCTAATAGGCCTCAAGTATTTTTCATTGTTCTTGTTCATTGGACAACGTTAGAGCGGAGCGGAGCCGCGAGGACTTGCACAAATTCATTCATATCTCTTCATGGGTTTTATTTGCTCTTACCCATTGTCTTTTCATTTATATTATTTACTTTTACTTTGCCTTTAGTTATTATCTTTAATTCGTAATTTCTTATTCATTTAATTCATTGTATAAATATAATTTGTTTTAATTTAAGTTGACTGGGTGGGATGGTGGATTTCCAGCTAGGCATTTTTTCATTCTTTTTCATATTTGTTGTTGTTGCTGCTGCTCAATTTTCAATTCGCATGCCATGTATTTGTGATTTTTCCTTTTTCCTTTTCCAATTTCCATTTCTATTTCCACTTTGCTTTGCTTTTTTCATGTGTTGTGCCATGAGTCATCGCCTTGGCGGCGCCACAAGTCTTCTTTAATATAAATATTATATTGCCTAGTTGTTGGCGTTTTAACACTGCTGTTTTGTTGTTGTTGTTTTGTTGCTGGGGTTCTATCATCATATAAAATTTATATAGGTATTATTTCTGCTTACACACGAACAAGAGTGTAACTCTTAGTTATATGAGGCAGGAGAAATTTACTTTAAACTCAACGCGAATTGATGGAATTGATTTTTAGTATAGATTTTAATGGTAAGGATGTGGTCATCAAATGAATCATATGGACGAACTAACTGCAATTATAGTTTTTATAGAAAGAATATGTAGCGAGGAGGTAGCAACAGCAGATCATCAAGGACACGATTTTGCTACTTAGCGAATTCTATCCTACGAACGCATACGACGTGCCGGATAAATTTCCTTAAGAGAAAACAAGAAATGATATTAAATGAATAAGAAAACGAATTTCTTCCTCAGAGGATATCACAATAGACTCTTGTTGGGTACTGTGCAGGGATGATAAATTAATTTTACGATTTTGTACCAAAAAAATGTACTAAACAAGCCAAAAATGTACTGAATATGTATTAAAAAAAATTTAGTATACCAGCCAAAAATGTACCGAAAAATTTACTAAACCAGCCAAAAATGTACCAAAAAAATGAACTAAACCAGACAAAAATGTACTTAAAAATGTGCCAAAAAATGTACTGGAAATGTACCAAAAAAAATTACTAAACCAGCCAAAAATGTACCAAAAAATTTACTAAACCATCCAAAAATGTACCAAAAAATATACTAAACCAGCCAAAAATGTACTAAAAATGTACCAACAAATTTACTTACCAAAAAAAAAAACTTCTAAACCAGCCAAAAATGTAACAAAAAAATATATTAAACCAGCCAAAAATGTACTAGAAATGTACCCAAAAAAATTACCAAACCAGCCAAAAATGTACCAAAAAATGTACTAAACCAGCGAAAAATGTACTAAAACTGTACCAAAAAATATACTAAACCCGCCAAAAATATAGTAAAAATGTACCAAAAAATTTACTAAACTAGCCAAAAACGTACTAGAAATGTACCAAAGAAAACTACTAAACCAGCTAAAAACGTACTAAAAATGTACTAAACCAGGCAAAAATGTACTAAACATGCACCAAAAAATGCTCTAAACCAGCCAAAAATGTATCAAAAAAAAACAAAACACAAATTACAAATGACGAACTTTCCCCTTGAGATGAATTCTCCTGCTGTAGCCACGAATATTTTTGCGTTTTCTTTCGATTTGCCTTTATTTTTTTGATATATTTCAAAAAAAAAGGGTCTAAAAAAAAGTCAAAATTGTTTGACTTTACATTAGGATATCGCGTAAACTGCATGAAATACCAGCACTGTTTTTCATGACTAATTGAACTTGTTTTATTGAAAGTAAGATAGCGTACATATTTTTCCAAAAATTTTCAATGGATTTTAAAAAACAATTCTTAAAAGTGATCAAAATTTTCAAAACCTGCTCGGATAGCGAAAATCGGACTGTAGATTAATAAGTAGCGCCTGAAATTATCATAAAAACATCTGATGCCTTATCGGATCAAAAAATTTACCTTGGTCTTCTCATTCACAATTCAGTGAATGTTTGTGTGATGTAGAAAAGGACAACACAAATTTTCAACGAAAAAAAAAAACTATGAAAATATATACGCAGTACTGCATTTTGAATGCAAATGTATCAAAACTGGTACCAATGTACTTTCTGTTTTCAAATTGTCAACATCACTGATACAGTATTCTGGGAGCATCATCCTCAGCACCTTCATCTTTCTAACTTCCCTGTCTGCGGATGACGAGTAGTTTTCTTTTCTGAGTGCCTATCTAATAAGAGCAACCTTTCTCCTCCTCTCTGCTTTTTTTTTCAGAGTAGAATCTTCTGTCAATATCTTTATTCTTCAGTACCTTAAACTGAATAGCTCAGAAATTCAAATATCTTGGTATGCCAAAACATCTTGCGTCTGTCCAGCGGATTAACAGCTACAATTTTTTCTCTGGTGAAATAAGTTGACATCATTATTTTTGCCGCTGATTTCTGCTGCTTGGCTTTAATGGGTGTATTAGTATCCACTGGGGTAAATACCATTGACTGTTGTTTGGTTTCTGGGTCGTACTTGAAGTTAAAGCTTCATCACCTGTTAAAATTTTATTGAAGGTGCTATTTCACCATTTTTGATGAAAATATTAGGCAAAACGCACACACGCCTTTTAGTATCGGTTAAAATTCGAGAAACCCATCGCGCTGATTTCTTCGTGTATTCAAGATGATTTCTAAATATTCGCGATACAACCATGGCATTCAAAAGTCCAGTTCCTCAGCATTCATTTCTCGGGTCAATATTAGATCTTCGTCAATTTTAGACTTCACCAGAGTCACACTTACGTCATCAGCCTAAGATTTTGAGAGACCTTCACGGGATTCATTCTCCACAGAAAAATGACTGGTCTGGAATTCGGTATTCCCTTTGGAATGATCACAAGCAATGGTGCATTCTCTTCATATGCTATTTGGCACTCATTAAATATTTCTACAGGTTTTTGGTTACTCTGAAATCCGTAAAGAATGGCAAATCGAATCTCTTGCTGTGATGGCGGTTTAATTCCTACCGACTCTTTCTCAGTAGCTTTATGTCATCTGGCATTTTCTGATTTGTCAAAAATGTATTCAATGTAGCCAACTAAGCGAACTTTTGTTAGCTCCTCCGAGCTTTAATTTTCACCTGGGAATATGAGAATATTTTCAAACTCTGAACAGGCTAGACTCACGATCCGATTGGGAACAAATGCTACGAAGTAATGGGGAAATGATACTTTGCACTCTCGCATAGTTCGGCTATAAAAAGACTCTGATACCTAAAGAAAACCCTAGGTGAAATTGAAAAATTCTGTACACTTTTTAACTCGGCAGACAAAGATTTAGATTTTGAGACATTCAAAATGGCAAGAAAATCTTCAAACTTCTAGCTAAGAGCCGAAAATATGATATATGCGGTCTAATTTCTAAGTAAGTAAGACACTAAGCATCTTGAAGTTCAAAACTATTTGGGAGCCAGATCACAAAGAATAGAAAATAAAGATCGGGACATAGGAACCAAAACATGCAAGCCAGCACGTTAAATCGAAAACATGTAGACCAGATCATAGAAACCAGAATATATATCGAGACCGGATCGAACATGAACATCAGATCATAGAGACTAGAAAATCGAGACTAGAACAGAGGACCCAGAATGTAACGGCTAGACCATAGTGACCAGACTATAGACACCAGACCAAAGAAGCTAAAAAATAAAGACTAGAAAGTAGAAACTGTGATATCTAAAGAAACCAGGCCATAGAGGCCAGAAAATATAGACTAAATCATAAAGACTACAGCATTAAGGTCAAATCATAGAAACCAGACCAGAACGCAGAGTCTATTCAATAAAAACTAGAACATAGAGACCAGATTATAGAGACTAGAACTAAAAGGCCAGCTCAGAGAGACTAGAAAATAGACACCAGACCATAGACAAAAAACAATATACCATAAAGACCACAACAAAAAGTTTAGATCATAAAGACTAGAGCAGAGAGACTAAATCGTAGAAACCTTAGAGACCTAAACATAAACACCAGATCATGGAGACTAGAAAATATACTATATAAATTAAAAACTAGGGGCTAGATCATAGAAACTTGTAACATAAAGACTAGACAAAATAAAAAGACTAAAACATAAAAGTCTAAACTATTGAAACCAGAACAGACCAGATGAATTTGTGAAAAAATCCTACACTGAGTCTGACTAAAACTTTCTTAAACTAATACCTTCGATTGATAAGCTGAAAATATGTATATAAAATTTGTGTCTAATTCGAATATCGATTAATCAATATTGTGAACTTCAAGTCGGAGATATCGTAGTCTAATTGGGCTTTCTAAAATTATATAAAAATAGTTAAAAATTAAGACTCTTTCTAGTCTCCTCTAGCATTTTGAAATTTTCTATAGTTTAGAGCCGAAGTCAGATTTTAATACATGAAATCAGTTGTAATTACTTTTACTTTTCAAAACATTTTCAACGCTTCCTCGATTAGGGTTTTCAAGGCCTTTGTCTTAAATACCTATGGACTAAGTACAAAAATCACTTGATTTTTTATATTTTGTTCTCAGATTCAATAGCGTTATGGTTTTTGCATTAGAAATTTCAGCGAAATTATAAGTTGTCTACTATAAAATGAAAGTATAAATCTTACCAGCTGGTAAAAGTGGTGCCCGGCATGTATGGCAGAAGCACTGCATAACCGAATCGCGTACTAATCCAATCAACATTATGAAGCGTTGATTTGCTCGTATATATTGTTTACAGAAATAGAATTACACTTTGAATTTAAATGTGTGTTTTAATAGAGTTTTCGATTTCGATTATTGTGGGGTTTTGAAGATGATTACATCAAAAAGTGAAGGAAGCGAGTAAGTGGTAGGTAATATTATGCAAAACACTTTGACTAAGTATGGTAAACACTTGCGCTATAAATTAAACTACGATTAGTTATATTTGAAATTAAAGATATGTTTATATATTTTGTTTTTTTGTTTTATTAATTTTTGCTTTTAATTTTTGAGTTTCTTTTGTTGTGTCTGTTTAAAGGGCGGTGCCTGTAGACTTTACACTTTGTTGTTTTTTTTTAGCTTTTACACGTTATCAAAAATATTACGGCAATTGCGTACCAAGAAAATACCACAACTTTTACTTTACTAGACCAAGACGATGGCTGACTACGTAACTACGTAAAATTATCCTTTTATTTTTCTATTTCGATTTAGATTATTGTAAAAATTGGATGGTTGAGATTTTTGTTTTGGTTTAGTTATTTTCGTATGTGTTTGTGTGTAAAAATGTTAAAAACAACTTGACGGCTTCTGGTTTTCTTTATTATTTTTTTTCTCTTTTTTGGGCTTTTTTTTTTGCGTTTCGACAACAGTCTTTAGAGAATACGTTTTGACAGACAGAACGTACAAACGACACGAGACGTAAACGTAAATGTGCTGTAGTAATGTGTCAAATTAAATTTAGCTTTTGCAGGTTAAACTCGACAACTCGACGACGTAACAACCACAACGAACGACAAAGACTAAACTGAATGAATATGCCGTTGTGGAAAATTGGTTTTGTACCAGATTGTAATATACGACACAGCGAACTAATATCGCTTGACGTTTCGTTAACAGATATAGCAAATAGCAAGCAGTAATACTGACAGAGTGGCTGGCAGCAGTAGCAGGCAGTAGAAGCAGCACCAGCAGAGAAATGCAAGGACACCATTGCTACTAACGAAAAAAAAAAAAACAAAAACACCAACAACAACAAGAGTGAATTTGTTGTGCTTGTGCCCCACCAATGTGTCGGTATGGGTGGTGGAGGGTTAAATGCGAAAAGGATACGTATACAAAGAAAGAGTGAGAGAGCAAGAAAGAGCGTCGAATATCGTACACACACACACACACATATATATAAGTGAGTACTGTCATAGTTCGAAAATGAGCATGAAAAGATTTGATATTCGAAAAGAGACAACAACAAGCAGCAAGCAAAGATTACCAAATTATTTGAAATTTATTGGCTTGTGTAAAAAATTAAAAATATTTAAAAAAAATTCTAAATATTTTTTTTTTTTTAGAAATTTCCTTCAAGTATAGAAAAATCTATGAAATTTTTCAAAGTAGTTATGCTCTAATTTATCAAATGCGACTCGCTTTTTTTCGTTTGCACAATTTCTTCTTGCCTTCGAAGACATGCGCTCTCCAGCAATTTCGAATTTAACCTGGGGGTTGGTTGCTTTTCTTGTTGTTGTTATGTTTGTTAGTTTGTTTGCTAAGCACAATGAACCACCCTACATTTTATAATCATGATGAAGATAAAAAAAAAGGAAATTTCATTTAATTATTTACAGTTTTAAATCCAAAAACAAAAGCCGGTTTCATGTGTTTCATAATATTTTCGAAAATGTTTTTGCGATAAAGTACAACAAACAAATGAGGTTATGTCATGCTCTGAAAAATGAAAAAAAATTTGCATAAAACTGTCAATAAATCAATGAAACAATAAATGTATTAAGAAACAAATTTTAGTCGAAATGATTTGGACTCTAACGCTGCATGAAGAACCTTTCGCTCGTTTGGGCGATCTAAATGCGGCGTAAGATTGCAAAAGGGAGAACACAGCGGTTCTGTTTGCGTAGAAAAAGAAGTTGATCGTAAGAGTGTTTAGAACGCTGATTAAGAAAATGGTCACAGTTCGGCTTCAGATCAGTTTCTGTTGATTAAAGGCGAGTGCCGCATTTTCATTTCGTTTTTTTATATGAAATATAAAAGAGCAAAAACAAAAATCAGTCAAGAGACAGACATACATAGTTCACAAATAGATATCTATTGTTTGATTAAAGAGAACGTTACCAGACAAAAAATAACTGGAAAACATTCTGATGAGAGTCCAAAACAGAAGCTGGAATTCAGAGAGACAGTAGTTAGGGTTCAAAATTAAAACTTTGGTCCTAAATTTTAAATAAAATTGTCCTATTTGATATTATTTTATTTGGTTAAAAATATTAACTTAAGTCCTAATGATGCGTATACGCACAAAAAGAAAGAATATTTGAATGCAGATAAAAAAAAGTTACCGGAACACGTAATCGCTATCACATTTGTGCTAACGCGAAGGGACAAACTTTACAAAAAATAAAAATTAGATAATACCATTTGCAGTTTGAATTTTTGACGATAAAGACGTGAGATTGAAGATTTTTTGGTTTTTAATCGGTTTGCTCTCGGACTTAATTGGATAAGAAAATGTATTCTTAAATTTAACTTGCAGTTGGCAACACCTGCGCTCAATTTTCGTAATCAACTATGAGTAACTAGAAAAAACAGAGAGAGAGGTTGAACCCCTCCCCCTTCGGTCTTCACCTCCTACAGCATCTACAAACAATTCTACAATAATATTCGAAAATAACAGAAAAATGTTCGAATGCAAAAACAAAAACACAGAAAACTTAACTGCAATTAGATTAGTCATATTTCGAAAAAGAGAGACTCAAAGACTAGCGGCGTCGGCTACGACGTTAGCGTTGGCGGCAGCGCTGCCAGGAAAGTAAAAAGCATGAATAAATTATAGGAAGAAAACCAAAAACAACTACAAAAATCTAAGAGTAAGACAATTTTCGAAAAATAGCAACAACAAAAAAAGCCGTGGCATGAGTAGGGTTGCCAACCATCATAACAACAAAATGACGGCGACCACGATGAAATGAAGAACAAACGATAAAACAACAACAACAACAACGACAACAATTATTACATATATGTAAATACAATAGGAAAAGTTGGAAAACGTTTTAAAAATACCAGAACGGCGCCAACAAAATAACCGCATGTGCATGCAATATAAAGAATACCTCGAAAAACGGCGTGGATACGAATGAATCACACAAGTTTGTAACAAACATATGTACGTATGTAAAAGTATGTGGCAAACGGCTAAATAACAATAACAAAAACAAACTGGTAGATGATATTAAAAAGAAAGATAGAATATACCGTTAATTTTCGTACACATACACACGAAATTTTAGTGGTAGTAGTAGTAGTAGAAAGAGTAGTGGTATGAAGTAGTTCAAAAATATGCCGTCGTTTTTTTTTTTATATAATAGGAGTATGCAATTGGCGTCAGTAAATGTGGAAACTAAGAAAATAAATGAGGATTTTAAGCAAAAGGTTGAAGAAGGCTGAGTTGGGTAGAACTTTTATTGTATGATGACGGTTAAAGTTACAACACAACCATAACAAACAATTTGAGGTTATAAAAAAGTCAGAGAAAACAATGATGGGTTTTTTTTTCAATATAAAATAATGGTAGAGTGCTAAATTGGAGTAATAGTTGCCCCGGGTTCAAATCCCAAACGGAGTAGAATTGCTATAATATTGAGATAAAAAAAATTGAGATGAAGAAAGTTTATCCAAGGAAATTTAATTTTTAGATATAAATATACAGTTAGAATCAAAAATCGAAATCATCACCAAATAAACCAATTCATTTCTCAGTGATCATATATTTGTGCACTCTCATTTCATTTCTCAGCGCATGTTCTTCGGGAGAGCGGGCCCTATTTGCTAAACTTTCTACATTTTTCTCTCATCCAGCAAAGCAACTGATTTCATTTTTCGGCGTATGCACTTCGCGCAAGCGACTTCTATTTTGCTGAATTTTCTACATATTCTTCTTTTCATCAAAACAAAACAATTTATTTAATTTCTCACCGTATGCTCATCAGGTGAGCCGGGCACTATTTGCTGAAGTTTCTATTACTTTACTAGAAATTTTGTAAATGTTTTTTCAATAAAATCAAGGTTTTTGCTTACCTGAAATGAAAAAAGAAAAAATAAATTGATTAATATATAATGCCTACATATAAAAGTAAATAAAAGTTCATATACCAAAACTATTATAAAATAAATAGTAAAAAGATATCAATCAATAAATAATAAAAACAAAAACCTTTTATTAATATGCATTTTTAATACAGGTGCATAAGCTTGCAAAATAATATACTTCATGCACTTCACTATTCGCTATTATGTACAGTAATCAAATATGCAGATTGTCATCAGGAATGCCGACATCTACAACAACAACGTTCAAGTCGAAGTCGTTGTTTGTGTCATTTCCTGTAGCAGGTTCCTCTCTCTTTCCCCTCAAACGGATGATAGGACGCTCTAGTGTATTGAACCTTATACTTTTATTATATGTAATATACACAAATATATATAAATATATAAGAAAAAGCTATAAGCTTTTTTGTTGCAGCAGCATTGTTATATGAAAGGAATGTGGAATCATATGTTTTACTTCACACAATATATTTCACATTGCATTGCGGAAAATTGTGCACCGATTGCTTATCCTTTCCCTCTTGCTTGTCATTGTCCTCCAATAAAAAACTTTGCACAAGGGCACCTTAAAATACTCGTAGCAGCAGTAGGCAACACAAAAAAGAATGAGTAGGAAGCAGTTGGTGCTTCTAGAAAATGGAAAAGTGCAACAACAATTTTGCTCTTGAGCTTCTTAAAAACAAACTATAAAGAGTTAGTACAAGTTTCAAGATGTGTCTGGTAGAATGTGAGTGTATGTGTGCAACATATGTGCGGCACTATTTTGTCGCTACAGCATTGAAAAGTGGCACTGACTTTCTTTAATATGGCAAAAAATATTACAGGAAATTAAAAGTTTATAAGCAGTCGTCTTGCAACAGCAGTTGGTGAAAATTGTTAGGAAATGTATATCAAATGTACAGAACGTTGAGCAAATACCAAAGAAAATTTTGCAAATTACATAAAACAAGCAATAGAAATAGAAGAACAAATTTGTAGCTGAGAACTCTTTAATTACTACACCGGTAAATAAAATTTATAATTTGGCAGCAAAATAATCGAGGAAAAAAACTAAATCTCCTCGCTATTCTCTATGCAAAATTCTGTAACTGCTACTGGCCGAGTAAGTTCAAAATATTTAAAGCAGCTCAAATTAAAAATTCAAGAAATTTGTCAAAAAAAAAAATTTTTAATTTTTTTTAAAGTGCTTGGGAAGTGACGGGCTTAGAGCAATGAAGAAGGGTGACCGATAATAAAGCAACTCTGAAAATACCTTCAAAGATTCCACTCTCTCTCTCTCTCTCTCTCTCTCTCTCTCCTAATTTCAATTTCTTTTCTTTTGCAAAAGTACCAACCAACCAAAGATACAAAAGTAATCTAACGGAAGGAAATTAAACGAAAAAGAAAAAGTATAGCCTACAGTCGTAAAATCCATTAAAGAAATATGTACTTTGGTAACAAAAAATAGAAAAAGTAGAAAAACTTTCAGAGAATGTTTCTAGGCACCAACAACAACAACATAAACTGTTGATAGATAGGCCTCTCATACCTTCTCTCTGCTCTCAGTAACTAACTTAAAAACAAAAACGAAAGAAAAGAGCGAAAAACAACAACAAATAAACTGCCAACAGAAAGAACGGAAAATTCAATTTTGAAACAAACAATGGCGACGTGAATGACGTTACATGACATGGCTGGTATGGCGACATCGGCATCAACACAGCTATAATAACAACAACAACAACATGAACAAATGGCAGCAATAACAACAACCACAATGAGAAAAGAGAATAGATCGAGATGGTTTTGAGAAGAGAGGTTGTTAAAAGGGACGATGGCAACTGAGACTACAAAAACAGCAGAAAAGCAAACAAATTCAATAAATTGCAATGAAAGAAATAAAAGCAAACAAAAAAAAACTATAAATGAAGGAAGAAAAAACAAACAGCAAAAACAATGTAGGGTAAGAGAAAATGTTTGACGCACATAGTGTAGGAAAAATTGATGGGGAGAAAAACAAGCAAAAGATGAGTTTGTAAATTCGTATTTTGTTTGTGGTATGCGAATATTTCGTATGTGTATGTTTGACGACGACCCCAACAAGAACAAGCAGAAGCAACAAAAACAACAGCAACTACAGAAAAAGCCAAAGATGAAGACAATATGGAAAAAGACACTGAGGAGAGTTCAAGCGAACATTGCCGCCGTCGCCGCCTGGCAACAACAGAAAAATGTAGAAGTGTGGTAGAAGAAGTAGTAAATGAAGAGAAAGAGAGAGAGGAAGAGTGCAAAAATATGATTCAAAAAAACCCAAAGTGAGTGGAGCCATAACATAAAAAGGGCAACAAACACTATACAAAGCAGAATATAGGAATAAGGAGCAAGCACGCCAAAACGAAAAAAAAAAATTGCAAAAGGGCAATAGCTAAGGGGGGCGGCAAGGAAAAAACTATTAATATATATATTTTTTTTACTGTTTTTTATATTTTTGGGGGTTAGTTTCATATGACAGTACTATTTTTAAATTAAAAGAGGGTGCCAGTTTTATTTTAGGTTGGTTTTGGCAAGCATGAATGACTCATGCGAGCACGATGACGAAATCAAAGAAAAATTTCTTGAAAGCAACTACAAAAATATATATTTTCTGTATAAATTATGCCAAAAAAAAAAAAACAAGTGAAATTGGAAAATTGTTGAAGCACATGTTTAAATATAAAGTTGGCAGTATAGCAAACAATCCCAAACAAAAGTTGGAAGGGCAGAAAAAAGAGCATAGAGTGGGAGTCACAAAAGCCGGCAAAAAAAAAAAAAAAAAAAAGCGAAGGAGAATGTGCGAGAGAGTAGGAATAATTTATGCCCAAATAAACACATACTCACATATGTAAAAAAAAAACAAACAAAAAATTGCATGCGATAATTTTAGTCAAGTAAATGAAGTTTGCCGGCAGTGGTATTTTTTTTTTTGCTCTTTTAGCAGCAACTTTTTGCCGGCAATATAAAATAAAATTGCAATCTTAGTGGAAAAAATAGGGAAAAAGCCAAGGAAAATTGTTACATGTATATTGCATGCATCTAAGATTTTACCGGCAATTTGGCAGGAAATCAGTCATGTGGAGTGGAGTTGGTATGTGTAAATTAGTTAATTTCGAGTTTGAGTTATTGCATTTTTACTTGTTTGTTTATTTGTTTGCTTGCTGGCTGCAACAACCTAACACGAAATCTATATAACAGCAAGTTGTATAATTTTATTATTATTTTGGTATTATAATTCCTCGTGTTTGTTTTTGTAGTTTTTGCTTAATTTGTTATAAATATTAAATATGATCATTATCTACACTGCAAATGTGTATTAAAGTTCAGAAAAGGGAGATAATCTGTTTGAAACTATTTTATAAAAACAAAGGGGGAAAGAAAATAACTAAATTGGATTAAGATTAATGAGAAATAAGAAAAATCTTGAAGGGGAATGTGGTCAATAGTGAGGGTTGCTTGAATTTTAATAAAACTGTAAGATTTGTAGCAAAATTTATAGGTAGAGAGGAGTAGAGAGATGTAGAGTAGTAGTAGTAGTAAGAGCTAGACGACTTTAAACAAAAATTCTGTGTATTAACTTAGTTGAATGACGTTGTAGAGCGAAAGAGAAAGAAACTCGATCATATGAGAGTTTGAAAGTAAAGGGGAGTGATAATATATACCCAGTTGCGCAGTTTCGGATTGTTCGCTTTGGAGCGTTCAAGAATCACTTCAATGCTGATCTTAATTAATACCTCGTCTTCCCGAGCAATAATTCATTGCATGAAATTCAAAATTTGTTGTTGTTTCCCATATACAATGAAAAAACAACAAACAACATTTTTGTATTTTATACGGGAATTTTTTAATTTCATGCTATGAATTATTGCTCGTGGAGGCGGGGGGTAAATGTTCAACTGGGTGATAAATTCGTAAAGAGAGAATCGGATTTGAAAAGTAAAAGGTGAGTTCTCTCATCGTCGTCGTTGAGTGCACGAAGCCGACGCAGCCGAGTATCAATGTGTTATTGTGATTAAATGAGAGAGTATTAGTTGAAAAAAAAGAGATCAGGAGAACAAAAAAGCCAAAGAGCGAGATGGTTTTCCGATTGTGTTTTTGCACGAAGGCAAGGACAGACGGAAGAGGGGCCGTTTAGCATCTAACTAACGCATGGTGAAATCATGTTCATGTTTAAGGTGATAGCAAGATTACAACAATTTCACCTTGGCAAAAACAACACTGATGGCGGCATGCAGTGAATGTTAAAATGGAGAAAAAAAATGTAAATAAACAATCAAAAGTAAACAATGATTTTGACAGCCTACGATATTGACCACAAAGAAAGAAGAAGAATGAGTTGCTGTTAACTTCACCTGATAAAAATTCACCTTGATCTAACACATATTTTGTTACATAAGAAAAATTCATTTCAAAAACTTCAACAAAAAAAAAAAAAGAAGCAGAAGATTGCATTGAATTAGAGTTGTGATTTAACTTGCGACGAACAAGAAGACCTCAGGCGAGGGGAGAGTATCGAATTTAAAGACGAGCGGAGTTGGTATTGTCGTACACATTACCCGTCGCTGACCGCTAGGTAATGACAGACAGACAGACAGTCCCTCCTTCCATTTCGAATTCATAGTTGACTTTCCTGAGACTTTCAGCTCTTCATGTTTAAATTTAGTATAATCTTTAATATCTCATAATTTCCCTTGACTTCATAGTGTAGCTACTTTATATAACTCCAAAAAAAAAAACAAAAAATATGTCACGTCATATTACAAAAATAAGTTGTAGCAACCAACAGTAGCAGCAGTAATCACTTGCAATTGATATCATATAATCCGCTTCTTTTTCTTTTTTGTGTAGTTGCTATAGCACCTGCCATACAAATGTACATTGATATATACATATATAAGTACATATGTACCACAAGTAAATATCCTTTAAGCTTTTTTGTACTTAAAAAAAAAAAAACGTATGTAAGTAAAGGAAAAAAGTACGAGGCTGAAAAAAAGTAAATAATAGGAATGCAGTGCAACTTAAAACCAATTGATTTTCAACATTTGTTGTTGTTACAGACTTGCTACGCATTTCAGTAGCCAAGTATTAGTTATAGCTGTGAAGCTAGTAAAGAATGATGGTGTCCTGAATTTTAAGTATGAGGTGGTTACTGCTACTATTTCTGTGTGTAGAGATACCAGTTGCGGTTGCTGCAAAAAAAAAAAAAGATACAAAGGACATACCTACAAATGTATAATAAAAACATTTCACAAATAGTTAAAAGAAATGAAAAAAAATAAGTCGTGCCGTGAAATGAAAGAAGAATGAAAAACAAAAAGTCCATGGTAAATACGAACGAAATGTATAGCTTAAAATGTCTTGAGTTTCTGATGTCGTCGTGAAGGTTTGTTGTTGTTCTCGCTGTTGTTTTTGTTGTTGTTGTCATCACAACTTGCAACTTGGCTACAACTTTCTTACGACGGACGCACTTACATACATGCAAACATATGTATGTAATACGAAAATATTCGTATGCAGCACATGCTCTAGCGTTATTGCACTTGCACAGGAAGTAGGAAATGAAATTCTGTATCCTTGCACCGCCGCATGGTTGCATTTGTGTGAGTGTAACACGCTAAAGCCTCAGTTTCTTCTTTTTAGTTTTTATATCGCCACATGTATTATTTAACAGCATTTTATTTGCGCAAGGTTTTTTTATACACTCGTTTTTTATACCCTTTTCTGACTGTCAGTCAGAAGAAAGCAGCGCCTTTTGCTCTGCGAAATTGCGAATTATAAAAAAAAAACGTGAATTGCTTTTCATTGCTGGTAATTTAAAACTTTTTGCACTCTTTTTTTGCCGATTTTGTTTTTTTGCAAGTTGAGTATCGATTTTCAAAATCAACCCAACAACTCTCAAAAGTTGGTTGTTGAAATGTGCTTAAATTTCACCATGAACTTGATAAAATAGAATTGAAGTTGTTTGTTTGTTTTTACGCTGTTCTCTTAATGAGTTACTACCCGTTTTTTCTTTTTTTTTTCATTTTTTTTTAGAATGCAATTACAATTAGAAAACATTCCTCATAAATTTGCTTTCACTTCCACTTACAACATCATCAATCAATTTCAATTTATGCCACATCAAATTATGATTCCTGGAATGTCATTCACTTACTCCCTCTTTCTCCTCTCTATTTCTCTCTGTCACTATTTTAAGGACTTGCAGCATGTGCAACTTGCAATTTGCCTGCATAAATATTCCATTTAACTAGTTATGCTAAACACCAGCAGCCATTTTGTGTCAATTAAATGTTTGCTTGTATTTTAATTATGACATTTGGGCACACATTTTGGGAAAATTGAATTAAAGCATCAACATTTGAATGTGTATGCAAATTTCCTAGAAATTTAGTCATCAAAAATGCATAGATGCTATAAATAAATGAGGCTATGTGCAAATAACGGTTCTTGGTTTGGTGAGAATAGTTTGTAGAGAAAAAGCGCGCTCTCAATCTTTCACACAGAAAGAGTTGCTAAAAGAGAGAACTAAATTGATTCCAATTAATTGTTGTTGTTAGTGTGGTTTTTATTCCGTTATATTATTCTATGAACAATTTGATGCTACTAAAGAGAGAGAGAGAGAAAGAGATAAATTGAAAGAAAACAGTGGGTAGAGTATAAGGAAATTGTTTTTGCTTAACACTGGAACACATGTATATAGAATCGTCTCTGCTTGCGCATGATTACAGATCAGATCTTTGTGATGGTTCTTACTATCATTTCAACATTCTATATATAGTAGGTGTTTAACATTTGAAAACGTTAAAGGGAAATGTAAAAAAGTCCAGTGAGGGTCCACAGGCGCCAAAATTACTTTTTTGAAAAATCTAGACCAGAAGGTGGCCTTAAACAAATATAATTTTAAACTCAAAACCACAATAGTGAAAGAAAAAATCCCTAATACTAAAGTTTAAATCCACTTATTTACAATATGAAAATACTGAAATATAAATGAAACCATAAAATAAAATGTTTCAATAAAATCATGACTCAAAACCAATGAGTCATTGAATCAACCGCTTTCAAATTAACTTAAATGTATAAAAACTCAAAAACTAATACTTTTTTCTTAAAGCTACAACTTTCTTTATTACTCACTCAAAAAAAAAAAAAAAGAAAAAGAGTAAAACAAATTTTAAAAAATATTTAAAATACTTGAAATGTATCCGTATATACTCACACAATTCATTTGGTTTTCCGTTTAACACTTTACTAGACTTTACTCATTTTACAATATGTCATCATTACATTTCAAAAAAAAAAATGGCAATAAAGAAAACGAAGGAAAGAAGAAAAAGAAAAGGTCTCATAAATTCCAAAGGAAAAATGAAAAAGTACCAAACATTTGCTCTTCATTTTCTTCATCCAGTTCAAATTTCATAATAATGACCAAAAGAAAAAAGGAATTTTACTTATACTTTACAGCCTCCTCCTGCAACAGTTTAGGAAACAGGAAAATACTTTAGAAAATTTTCTTGACAGCAAAGAAGAAAAAGCAAAAATTCCAATAAAAAGCAAAGGAGTAAAAGCAATAGAGACTTTAGGACGAAGAATAGCTGCTTGAGGACAACTTATGCGATCGATGGCATAATGTATACTTTCTTACTTCTTCTCGTACTGCTCTATTTGTCTATCTAGTTGTTTGTCAGTCAGTCAGTTTTTCTATACACATTCAACGTTTTTGATAAGTCTTCAAGAAAAGGATTGACTTTTAATATACAGGCATACGCAGCAAGTATGAAGAAGTATATTTCTATTCCTTAGAACAAGAGAAATGATGATGACAAAAGAATGAAACAGAAATTCTAATTTTATATGTAGTAGATGTAGATAAGCAGTACAACATTTTATTCATGATAATGGGCGGCAATGAAGTGCCAAATGACTCAATTCTCTCTTTGCCTATCATTTTCAGATTGTGTTAACATTGGATAGTATAGAATGTCTTTGTTTCCCATACCAGTAATTGAGTGAACGTGAGATTTTATTGTCTCGCAAAATTATCTGAAATCTGCTTCAAATTGTAAAGGAAAAATATAGCAGAAAGGTGTTTAAAGAAATAAGGAATGATTAATTAATTTAATATAAAATTGTACCTAAAAATGTGTAAGTTTGTAGTGGACCAAGAACAATGCCAGCCTCGAGTAATTCGAGAAGCAGAGAAATAGACTTCCTAGTAGAAGAAATCAACAGGAATTTTAAAAGTGTACTAAAACAAAAGTGCAGGAAATGCGGAGGAAAGAAGGGGAGGCTGATGTAGAAGGGAAACTGGTACCCCGAGCATCATGATTTTCTGAACCTAAATTTTGATTTATTTTTTGGAGTCTTTTTTATTTATCTGCTCTCAGCCATGCATTTTCTAGGAAGGACTCTGATGACAGGCTTATAAAAAATATAAATAATAAATTAAAATGTAAAAAAAAAAAAAATCAAAACTATTTATTCTATAGAATTTATAATTTCTACCAAAATACATACATACATAGCTATGTTAAATTATATTTGTAGCAGAAATGCAAATTTATGCAATTTTCCAAGTTACTGTAAGACAAAATAGTAAAATTCATATGAAAAATCATAAATTTCCCAATGGCGTATATATAAAAATTCCTTAGAGTGTGAAAAGGAATTCATTATTGTTGTTGTAAATAATATGGTAGCATTTTTAACATTACTCACCCTCTCTTACATTCTAACGGGAGCTCTTATACTCTTGCTTGCGCTCATTTTTATATCTAGATATTTTTTGTTTTTTGCAGGCATTGCACACTCACACACACATATACGTAAGAGTGCATAACAGTAACAAAAGCAGCAAATTTTATGAGTTGGCAAAAAGACAAAATAAAAACAACAACACCAAAACATATGGAATGACGTTTGCAGAGATGAAATGCTCGGGATTAACCCTCTCTTTCTCTCTAGTAGTACTAAAGAATCTTAAATTTTTGTTGTTTTATTAAATTTAAAATAAGTAAATATGGAGGATACTACAGTGGATCGCCATACAGGGGGATTTATTTAAATCCACTTGTATATGCATTTTTAAGAAGAGAAGCAAGTAAATAAAAGAAAACATTTCGATTTTTATCTAAATTTCGAAATTTTTGTATTGAACTCCAATTTTTCCCAAAAATGAGTTCTATAAATCGAAATATTCCGGCATATTTTTTTTAACAAAATCGAATTTAAATCGATGCTGGAAAAGGTGATTAACACAAAAATTTGGGTACACCTCGAAAAGAGGAGAGGAGGGGAGGGTGAGCTACTTCCACTTTTCAAAAGTCTAAAGTAAAGAGTGGAGTTGTAAATCGATCCACTCTAACGCATTTGCAACATTCATACTGGTGGTTATATCAAAAAAGGGTGGTGTATTTTTTTCCAACATTTCTTTCTTTTTTACCTTAAAAAGCTCTGAATATGAGGTTATAAAAATAAGAGAAAACCCCAGGAGGAGACAAGCAAAAGGTCTGACTTTTGACAGACTTACATGAGCTAGGAAAAAAAAACTGCCATTGGATAATACTGAGTAGTAAAAGAATTTTGTAACTGCTTAGCTTTAACCTGCACGTGCTGAGCTGGAAAAACAAAAAATTGGCAAATTCTTTTTTCAAAGAATTTTTACAAGAGCGTGTGCCAAGTAGCAAGAATCAAAAAATAAAGTCGACATTTTTATGAAAAAAAAAAAAAACACAAGCTATTTTTTCTAACATAAATGCCCCTTTTTAAGGTAAGGTAATAACAATTTGCTCCCTTTTTTTGGAAGCTTTACGCTACCTGCAGCGCATGTATGACCTAACAGTACGTAAAAATATAAAGACGTCAAAAGAAAAACCCTTTAGCATTATATAATAAACAATATTTAGTAACGAAAAAACCCAACCAAAAAAAGATATGAGTGATTACAAAGCATAATGTTTATGACAAGGCGGCTAGAACAAAAAAAAAAATAAAAAAATAAAGAGCAAATAGAAAACATAAAACCAAATTTTATATAGCAGCATTTTAGGTGGCGGCATAAATCAAACATTTTTATTTTCAACACGAAAAAAAAAAAATATTAATGCATTTTAAAATATTTATTAGAGTTTGATAAATTGATAAAAAAAAAAA
Organism: Toxonevra muliebris; assembly: GCA_963691655.1. Classification (NCBI taxonomy): domain Eukaryota; kingdom Metazoa; phylum Arthropoda; class Insecta; order Diptera; family Pallopteridae; genus Toxonevra; species Toxonevra muliebris. The sequence goes on from OY829329.1 coordinate 5,545,563, forward strand.
GAACCACAGTAAAAAAAAAAAACAAAAGTCAGCAGCAGCAAATATATTTTAGCTACTTGAAAGTTTGAACTCATAATTTATAACACAGCAGCCGAAAAGTATGCTACATATGTATAGTAGAATTGCACACAATTGAACCAACAAAAGTCATACATGCTGCTTTTTCGATTTACTGAATTTTCCAAGATAACATAAATATATTTTCACACACACTCAAGTATCAGAGAAAGACGAAATAACTGAATGAATGAAAAAGAAAACCACACAAATCTGGTACGTAAGAGCACTCAAGTAATCCATTTTCCTTACTCTAATTTTAGGGTCAGTTCAATTCAACTAACTCCCTAATTCTTTGCAACTGTTGACAACTTTTTTTTGGGGGTCAGTTTAAACTAAACCAACCACGAACCACCAACGAGGGAGGTTGACAATTTTTGGGGTCAATTTATATGTTATCTTTAAAATTGTCGCAGAGACATGTTGTCAGCCAATTTTCGTTTTTCGAAAATAGTAGATGAATTGAATTGAACTAGAATTAAAGAAATAAAAACTGAGAAATGCATGGATTTGTGGTTTAATATGTTCAATGATGATTGAAATAATGGGAAAACGTGATAAATATTTTATAAATTCAAGAGTTTTTTTTTTTTTTAATGTAAATGAGAAAACCCCAATATGATTTTAGATATTAACTTAATTTGAAATTTCTACGAAATAGTTGGAATTTTATTCAATTTTTGGATTTTAGATTCTTTGGTGCAGATGTTTGGTTTTTTAAAACTTAAAATGGTATGAGCAACCTTGAGAGTTTCAAAGCAACCTGCAGCGATTTGAAGCAACCTAAAGCAGGTCGAAGTTACCTGTTATGGTTAATTTGAACTTGATCATAATCTGTTGAAGTTGATCTAAATCAGTTGAAGTGGGTCGAATCTGAAAACTGGGAGTGGTTTGGTTTTCTATTTAAAGCAGCAAAAATTCATGAGGGCACATAATATTTAAAAAAAAAACTTAATAAATTTCCATTCATAAGCTCTCTTTGCACTAAGGCTGCATTGTTATGTTTATATCGAAACGTATTTCCATACATACTTACATATTTAATGTAGCCCCTATTGAATGCAATTATATAATAGCAACAGCTTCTCAAACACCAATCAATTCCCATACTCTATTGCGTATTTAATACTATACTCCACATCTGTATGATCCTTTACTACGATTAAGCTAAATAAGATGATTTAAACATGTTTAGGTACTCGTTGTACACACATACAACAAATAAACCTCACTACAATTCGATTCCCAAAATGCATGCGAAATTATCAATACATAAACAGACAAATATACCTACAGTTTTGCGCCACACTGTTGCCACGAGATTCAATAGAATTCGCCAAAAGCCTCTCTCTCCCTCTCTCTCGCTCTCTTTTGAGTAAAAGAAAAAGTAGTATGAGAAGAAGAATTAATAGATTATGTAGTTCTGAGGAGTCTAGAGAACAATGCAAAAAAAGAAAGAGCGAACAAGCGAGAGAGAGAGAGAAGGGAATCCATTTTTAATTCCGACAAGTGGCAATGGGGAATTGCCTAATACTGAAAATTTCCTGCTTACTTTTAGCCTGCTGTTGCTCCCTAATGTTAGAAATACAAACACTATGGTGTGCTGCTGTAGTAGTGAGACACACACGCACACACATAAACACACACACACATACAAATGCATTAATAATGATGTGTGTGCACTACGCACGTTACATTTTACGCTGCACGTAACGCGTCACGTTGTTTTTTTTTTTTTTTTTGTATTTTTGTTGTTGTTTTCTGTTTCCGTTTAAGTGATGCATGCTTATATAAATTTAATGGGGGGACGGGGGGATATAACTGTGGCAGTGACTGATATTATGGGAGCAAGAGGGGAGAAAGCAAACTCTGCTGTTTCTGTATCAAAAGTGAAATTGCAAGTGGAATGAGCGGGGAGAAAGAAATTGTATTCTTTGTCCTATAGCACGCATATATTTTATATAAATAAATTATGGATGAGGCAAGGGTTTCTCAAATACATGCCTCCCATTCTCGTCGATTCTCCCTTCCTGTTGTGACTAGATGTTTATTTTTGCATTTGAAACTGGAGGGATGAAAAATGGAAGAATATTAATTTAATAGTCACAACTTTATAAACAATTTAAGGTTCTTTTTAGAGCATTTTAAATTATCTACTATTGGCGAGTCTTTAATATCACATTAAAATGAAAGGACTTGATCATGAATTTTGAGTGATGTCACATATGAAATAGAAATAACTTGTGAATATTCTTCTACAAAAGCTTATTTCATTATAATAGAAAGAAAGACAGAAATAGAAATGCGCACAAAAGAAAATAATCCCTTGTGGTCATATTTTCTGAATAATTTTGATAGCTTTTCTGGGTTTGAATAAAGCCTTCGTTTCATTGTTGTTTAAGATTATGAAGCAAGTTGGAGTGGCTTTAGTTTGGTGGCAGGGTTGGAGCTACAAATTCATTAAATTCTCTCTAGTAATTTTTATTTACTACTTTGTCTCCATATTAACTCATAAAATACAATATAATTTTAATTCCTTTATGTTTTACAAAAGACCTTCTCATAAATAAACATATTCATCCAAACGTATACGCAACATATTTACAAATTAACACCAGTCTAGACATACAAAATATATGTATGTATGTACAGTAGCCAAATATAGCAGCAGGTAGTAAAATACAAAAAAAAAGGTTGAACGTAAATAAGAAAAAATGGCACTGAAGCATAGTAATTTTAGTAAATCTTTGTGTAAATCAATAATTTAAAAAAAGAAAAACAATAAAACAAAATATATGAAATCTTTAAAAAAAATGTAGGTATTTATTTTGAAAACGCAGAAAGACAAGCCACTCAAATCTCTGCAATTATTTTAAAAATTAATTAAAACAAAAATAATACTAGCACGAAAAACAAATAATTTCCAACTGATTGTAAATAGAGATCATCAGATCTAGGGGGAGGGGGGGAATCACTAAGCTGACACGCTGACACTACTGGTCGAAAAGCAACAAATGAAAAGCAAACGCAAAGAGAGACACGTAAATAAGAGCATAATAATGTTTCAGAGAGTTTACTTTCTTATTTTCGTTAAAAGTAAAGAGAGAGAGAAAGAAAAATGAGAGCATAAGGTTTCAGAGTTTACTTTCGTATTTTTATTAAAAGTAAAGAGAGAGAGAGAGAGAGAAAAAAAAAATGAGAGCATAATGTTTCTGAGAGTTTACTTTCGTATTTTCGTCAAAAGTAAAGAAAGAGAGAGAGAGAGAAAGAAAACTTTTCAGTCATGGTGAAATCATGTATAAGGTGAGAGCAAGATTACAACAATTTCACCATGGCAAAAACAACACATTTTTGTTGTTGCGTCGATTACCATTAAATGTCACAATCAACCGTACAACAGGACAATAACAACACATCTTTGTTGTTGCGGCCATAATGCCGGCTTACAGTGATTGTCAAAATGGAGGAAAAAATGTAAACAAACACAAAGAAAGAAGAAGAATGAGTTGTTGGTAACTTTACCTCGATTTCAGTGCTATATATCAGAGTGAGAATAATAATAAGAGCAAGAAAAAAAGATGTCGATAGAGTACACCTAACTTTGTGGGGCTTTCCACATGTTGTCGGACGTCTCTCAAAAAAAGAATTGAAATGTTGATTGCCATTCAATAAAAGAAAATTAATAATAGAATATTACTAGAAATTAAAAATTTCGAATTTTTGATAGAAAATGAGTTTTGGAAAATCTCTCTGCAGTTACATACAAGCCTTCCAGTGATTATTTTTACTTTCATAACACCAACAGAACTTTGATCGTGAGAGATTAAAAATACATGCGATTGCCTTCCAATTTCGAGATTTCAATGATACGCACATTTTCTATCACTGAAATCAACTTGTAAATCCATTTCCTGCTTTAATCCTTTAATTTTCCTCATTCCATTTTTGTCTGGCACATCCATTGTAATTATTTATTGTAATACTTAAAGACAGCAGTTCGAGTTCTCATGCTACTTCAAAATTAAAAAAAAAAAAAAACAAAAAAAAAATCTCACTGTAACATTTTAATGCTTCCACCATTTTTCTAAACACCGAAGCTGCCAAATTGAAACCTTTTCGCTGTTTTTCCTTTGCTTTAATGTGCTCCTAAACTCAACTCTTCTGCTTAGATTACGCGACCCCCACCCCCTCTCCTTACTTTTTAGCTTTTTCTACCATTTCTGGTAATAAATTCAATTAATTGCTAAAGCTTTTTTATTATTTCAAAAGATTATAGTGGTAGTTTTTTTTTCTTTATATCACCTTCATCAGCTGAATTTACCAGCGGTAATTTAAGGTTTTTGTTTTTTTTTTTTTTTTGCCTGTATTTAGTAGCTACAAGTGTTGCCACTTGGTTTGGCGGTGCTTGGGTTTAGATGCTTACCTTTTATCTTTAATGAAAATTAAAATAATGAAAATGTTGTTGCTGTTGTTGGCATGTTTTGTGGTTATAATTGCACTTCTATGTTGTTTTTTAAAGGTACTTAAGTAGTATAAATTTCTGAGGGGCATATGTATGTATGTATATAAAAGTGAATAGGTTTATTGGTATAAAATTATTTTAACAATTTGTGCATGTTTTGGTTTATGTGAGAGACAGCGAAAGTTTGGAATTAGAGATTTTAAAAAGGATTATTGTTGAAAACTCTAAATTACTTCTGGGTTACTTTAATGGTTTGCATTAAAAGTCAATCTCAATCATTACCCCATCCCCAAGTTTAAAAGTATCATAATAAATTCATTATCATAGTTACTTGCCATTTGCATTAACAATCTGTCTCTCTACTTATTTATGTATGCATTCGTAATAAAAATAATTGAAAACTTTTTGAATAATTCACATAAAATGCAGTGACAGATTCAATTTTACGAAATTACGAAAAATGTCAATTTAAATTACGAGTTTATCAGCTCGGCAAACACCAGAATGGCTGGCTCCCCTCTTCTACTCCACTCCCCTCGAGTGCAGCAAACAAAACCAAACATATTTCCAGGCGCATATTAAATTACGTGCAAAAAAAAAAAAAGTTTTCCCTTTTATTTTCTACAGTTAAGACAAAAGAAAATTTCAAAGCACAAAAATCCATAAAAAAAAAATCAACTTGGCTGCTGCACTTGACTGATTGCATTTGCAAAAAAAAAAAGGCTGAAAACAAAAAAATTATTCCCTTTTTCACAAATCCGGTCCCAACTCTAACTCCACCCTAATACAAAAAAAAAAAAATTCAATGCAAATTTGCAATGCAACGACGACAGAGCGACAAAAAACATATGTCGCACTTGTCGTTCACTGAGTGTTTACTGTAAGTGTGGTGTGAGAAAATATATGTAAGCAAATATACAGAGAGGAAGAGAGAAAGAGTGGTGAGCGCATAGAAGATAGAGAGGGTAGCGCTTACCAGTGCTGCCACGTTTAAGCTTATGCGCCCTACACATAAAGTCAGCGTCATAATCATCAATGTTGGTTATCATCATTAGCGACTTTGTTCGCATAAATTCAATGTGAATTCAACAACGCTTAGAAATAGCAGTAAAACAATATGCAAAAAAAAATCAATTTAAATTGTAGCGTGGCAAAATTAAAAATGAAAACAGGCACTGCAAACAAACAGTTGGAAATAATAGCAAATATAAAACCAAAGAGAAAGTAAGCACGCCAGGAAGCTTTTCTTTAGCATTTCTAACTGGAAGAGCGCAACTCGAAAGCGGAAAAAGCAAACGAGCAAAATTATCTCTGCCATTAAGTGGCAACGCTTAAGTGAGAAATTCAACGAGCAGTTTTTAGAAATACTCAATATTTGTACCAGTTTTTTACAACATACTACCAAAGTAGTGGAGAACTCGTAAATTGTTCATCCTTCCCGTTTTGATGCATTGTTAAATCGTTGAGGCCTAAACAAAGACGAGCAATGAGAAGGAGTTGCTAAGAAGACAAAATCTCTAATAAGTAAGCACAAATATTCCTTTAAAACTTTCATACTAAACCTCAAAAAATCAATACATTTAGTGGAGCTTCTTTCATATACTACCAGAAAACATTTCCCCATGAGTAGCTACTTATGTATCTATCGGTTCAATTGAATATTGCCCAACCGCGTTGGTACATACGGACATATATGCGTGTAATATCATTTTTCGTGTTATTCATTAGCTGTTTGTTGTTGTTGTTGTTGTTGTTATGGCAGCTATTCCTATTGCTGTGGCTTGCCTGCCTTTAGCAGTGGCAACAGCATGAGCATGTGATAATTTTTGTGGCATATTCATATTTGCAATTATAGCAAAAGGAAAAAAAATCAAAATCAACCGCATTCAAGTGCGGTTAAATGCATTTGCATTGCATTCGCTTCTGTGTGGGCATAAGTGTGTGGTAGATTCATGCTGCTTCCACTGCACTGTACCTATTGGAGAAGAGACATGGTGAATTATTGGCAGATATTTATTGCAAGCGCTGCACACGACTAAATCCGAATGAATCTGTTACACTATTTTACAGATTTTCACAATTTCTAATTGTTTTACTATTAGAGTTTTGATTTTCAAATTTAATTGCAAAATGGTAACTCCTTTACATAACTGTTTGAGTGAGACGCTCAAATTTAACGTAGGTAGAAATAAAACATTCACAAAATTAATACCCAAATTAATGATGACGTCGCGCGGTAGACAATATCCATTCTATTTGGATGCAAAATATTTTTAAAAGGTGGCAACGCTTAAAAGAAAAATCAAATGAGTGAACAACACTGACAGAGAGAGAGACAATTCCACTAAGAGAGAAAGAGAGAATCCCATTGAAAGAGACAATCCTACTATGAGAGATAGCGAGAGATAAACACGCTGAGAGAGAGAGAGAGAGAGACAATCTTACTGAGAGAGAAAGAAACAATCCCACTAAGAGAGAGAGAGTGAATCCCACTGTGAGAGACAAACCTACTATGAGAGAGAGCGAGACAATCCCACTAAGAGAGAGTGAGAGAATCCCACTAAGAGAGAGAGAGAGAGCGACAATCCCACTAAAAGAGAGAGAGAGAGACAATCCCACTAAGAGAGAGAGAGCGAGACAATCCCACTAAGAGAGAGTGAGAGAATCCCACTAAAACAGAGAGAGAGACATTCCCACTAAAACAGAGAGAGCAACAATCACACTGAGAGAGAAAATCCCATGCAATGCTTTTAATTGACCAATCATAGTCGCTGAATTTTATTAGGTGAAAAAAAAATTCTGTCTCGCCTAATAAAAATTCTCTAACTATTGAATGACAAGGAAAGAAACTCTAAAATCGAGTAGCGTAACACAAAGGGAAATGGAAAAAAGCCGCTGATATAGATATCTTCAAAAATCCTTAAATTTAATAAACGCTTCCTGAGAAAAAATAATCAAAATCGAATGCCATTTTTAAATGGAACAATCCTTTAAATTCTTCAAAAAATCCTTTATATTTATCATTACTTTAGTATAGAAAAAAACTAATTTCAGTTGAAAAAGACAAACGAAATCTTTCAATTTAAATTAAAGCAATCGCAAACAAATGTTTTTTTGCCCCTGTTCATTTGTTAGCATTGTCTTCTCCTTCAATTTAATTTTTATTCAAAACTCCGCTCATTTGCAGCACTTAAACAACAATTACATGCCCCAAGGGTAATAAAAAACAACAACAGCAAACAAAAAAAAAAAAGGAGCTCTACACATGTATACGAATACTGTACGTTGAATATACCCCACCCGATTATGTTCTTGTATGCAAGCAAAACAACAAAAATGGAGCACAATCAAATGCAAAAAAAAAAAAAAAAAATGACAGTTGGTCTTCATTTTGCTTCACTAGCGCGACAGCACAGTGACATTGTATAGGGTGCTATCACACACAGTACCCAGTAAGTCCATTCGCTCCCCCTTTCCCCTACATATTCGCTTATAATTTATTACATTTTATTTGCCCTTAGGTTAAAATGAGGGGTGGCAAGAAACAAAAGCTGGAAGAAGAAGAAGAGAAAGAAGAAAAAACCATAAATGTGTGTATAAATAATAAATTTAAAAAGACGAGAAAAAAATGCAACGACATCAGCGGCGAGTGATGACGATTCAAAATGAGGAAAACCCTCGGAGAAAAAAAAAAGAGGAAATCAAAAATGTTTGCTTAAGGCGATCGCACGTTTTTGTTGTTGTACTTGTTGAAAACAGTACTTGGTTATTTTTTAGCTTTAATTTTTTTTTTTTATTTTTTTTTTTGCAGTAATTTATGTGCACGATTGACAGTGAGTTTTCAGTTAAAATTTAAGTACGCTGAACTTTTACTTATCCATGGCTATTACACAATTTGCCACGGTTCAATAAACTTTGCAACCACATACTCTTTTTTTTTTTTTTGTTACTACTAACTACATTTTATAGTCTACTACTACTACTATATACTACTACTACTACGAAATTCATTTATATATAGTATATATTTTTTTACATATAAAGTAGTGAAATGTGTGTGCATTTTCTAAAGCATAAAACTCATACCACCCAGACAAATAGTCAGTCACAGAGACAGCCAGATAAATTTAACTGACAAACAAACAGACAAGTCTACAAATAACATATAATATATGTAATAAAAGAGGAAAAGCATAAAAAAGAAAAGAGAAACATAGCAAAGAAAAAAAAAAGAAAAGAATTACATCGATTTAGGCTTAGGATTGTGTAAAAAAAAAATAATAAGTAGACGCCCTTACTATTCTTCTTTTTTTTACTGCTACTACACACTGCCGACTACTACAGTTTCTTCTACGCAGTGGCGGGCTCTAGAATTAGTGTGGGATGGGTGCCTGACGCTGCATTTAGATCGCCCGAACGAATGGAGATTCTTTCGCGTAGAAGCTAACTTGTTCGCTCGGCCGTTCTAGTGTTGTGCCATCCTCACTTGTGCAACAACACTGCCTTTGCACTAAAAACCGAACTCAGTCCGATCAACCCAAACGAAGATTTTATCATTCGTTCGGCTCAGGCAACGATTTACATCACCTGAGCATTGTTCGTGAGCATTTTTTAAAGAACCAATGTTCAACCTTGGTTTTAATGCTGCAGTATTTACACCGGCCGAACGGATGAAGATTCTTTCGTTCGTTCGGGCGGTCTGAATGCAGCGTGACATGTTAAACCTTTCAAGTCGCGAAATAATTCCATTAAATTTTGATTTTTTTTCGAAAAAATCCCCAGTTCCCGAATTTTTTTATAAAATTGGTTTTCCATTTTAGCTGAGCTTAGATTTTAGTGACGCTATAATTCTCATTCCTTTTCCCTTTTCCATCGATTTACTACTGCTGCTATTACTACTACTAGAATTGTTACCTGATGAATTAGCTGAGGGCATAGTTGTTAAGATTCCCAACAAAGGCGATTTGCCTGAGCGGAAGAATTGGCGCGGGATTACGTTGATTAGCATGGTTAACAAAATCATAGCGCATATTATAAACAAGCAGTTAGCCGAAGCAATCCTGCCCGATATGAGGAAAGAACAAGCTCATAAATCTTGTGTAGATCATGTAAACAGCTTACGTATAATCGTGGAACAATCCCTCGAGTGGTGATCTCCCCTATACATGGTGTTAGTAGATTTCGAAAAACTTTCGACACTTTAGCACATGATGCCATTTGAAAGGGGCTTGAATGCAAAGGTATACTAAAGAAATTAATTAATCTTGTTAAGCAAGAGAAACAGCTTGGCGACAAGATAATGGTCAAATCTGGGTTGAGACAAGGCTGCATCCTATCTCCATCACTCTTTAACATCGTTCTGGACGTTGTACTCACGAAGGCCACAAAGGAAAAACGAGGCATTCCATGGAGTTTAACGGAGAGACTCGAAGACTTTGACTATGCTGATGACATCTGTCTTTCAAGCAACACCCATACAGACATGAAGAAGAAAACCGAACTTGCTGAAAACGCAATCGAAGCTGGTCTTAGAATAAACGTTGGTAAAACCAAAGTCCTTCGTATTAATACCGAGTGCCACCCAGATTTCTTCATCTACAACAAACCACTGAAGAACGTGGACCGCTTCTGTTACCTGGGCTGCATGCTTGACAAAAGTGGCGGTTCATCTGCAGACGTCACAAACCGACTGGCTAAAAAGTAAGCTTTTGGCGCTTTGTTCCCAGTGTGGAGGTCGAAAGTCATTTCCCACCGCACCAAACTAAAAATGTTCAACTCGAACGTAAAATCGACATTGCTTTACGGTTGCAAGACCTGGAATGTGGCCACGAAAGACATACAAGCAGTGCAGGTCTTCACTAACAAATGCTTTCGCCAAATTCTTAAAATATTCTGGCCAAATACGATTGCAAACGTCCGGCTATGGTCTTTGGCTGAACAACTTCCTATCAAACAGGAAATCTTGAAATGTAAATGGAGCTGGATTGGACATACCTTACGTAAACCACCTGACGACATTGCCAGACGAGCCATAATGTGGAACCCACAAAGCAGCAGACGCAGAGGTCGCCCTGCACACACTTGGACAAGGCAGATTGAAACGGAGCTAGAAAACACCCAGTTAACTTGGAATGAGATCAAAAGACGCGAGAATGATAGAGTAGATTGGAATAATCTTGTAACGGCCCTTTGGTCCTGGACCCAATTTTCGAACCACACATTTCGGTCGATATTCCGTTAATTTCCAGTTCAACATCAGCTCTGAGCTTGTCTAATTTCTCTGGCTTGTGGTCATAGACCAACGACTTCATAGGTATAGCCCCAGATGAGTTAGATCGCACGATCTCGGTGATCAATTGACTGGCCGAATTTGCATGCGATGCAAATTCGGGATTAAAAACCGGGTTATCATCGCTCTATAGCGATCGCCATTGATTGTAACCAGGCGGCCATTACCATCAATGAAAAAAAAAGCGCCGCCGGCATGAAAACCACACCAGTTGCTCTTTGTGGATTCAGTGGTGCCTCATACACCACATTCTCCATGTTCTGCTTATTGACCAATCGGTTCAGTCAGAAATAAGCTTCATCTCGCTCGGAACGGCGCCTAGTCTCAGAAATTTCGTCGCTGGAAATAGTCATGCGGCTTCAGTTCTTACGCCAGTTTAATATTTACGCCATAATGTTGTATGACAGAATCGCAATTCATGCGCATAGCGTGTGGAATCAATTGATTTGGGTCCGTTGGCAATAGACGCACTTACGGCCGCAATATTTTCAAGACTCCTTGCGTTTCTTCGTCTCGTCTCACGGGCACCGGTGCATTAAGCAGCAGGTTATTTCAGCTTAGCTTTGGGATGACTTCATCTCCCCTTGCACCTGCCACTGTTATTGCAACTACTTCCTTTTAGATACTCCGCCTCCACTTACGTACTTCTGAGTGCATTTACATTTGAACAGCTCGTCTTACGGTTTTACTTCCTGCGTTGCCTGCTGCCTGCCTGCCTGCTTATCTCTCTTCATCCTTCTCTCGGCCTGTCTCTTTATCTGTCTGTGTGTGTGTGTGTGTGTGTGTGTATATGAAATGGGAAAACTTGCTAAAATGCCACTTATCCGTGTGCAAATTTTCTAGCAGAGTGCTATGCTTGTATATCCTGCGGCAAGGATATTTCATTGTTGTGCATTTCTGTATTTTATTTCGTAGTTGTACGGTGTTTTTTTTTTACTTTTTACACTGCAATTGCATTCGTACCACAGAATATTTATGTAGTATATGCTGAAAAAGTAAATGTCTTGAAGTTTTGCGTCTCAAACATGAAAAGAAAGCAATATGCAATGGCGGTATTTATCTCTCTTCTCGCTCTCTCTTTCTCTCTCATTCGGTTTCTCAGTTTAGTAAGAGAAAAGTTGGAATTCAATTTAAAAGGTTAATGAAACTTTTCTGTTTTGTTTAAGAAAAAATGAATCAAAAATTGATAAAATATGTTGATTCATTTTGATCTAGTTACGTATGAAGTTGCCATATCGAAATCTCTCCTAAAAAGCGATATCTCTAAAGAATTTGCTTTGTTAAAAGAAATTTCACTAATCTCCGGATAATTGACACTCGCTTGATTACGTTTCTTATTTAATTGCACCAGAAATGTCACTTTCATTTCATTTTTAACTGAAAACACTCAAATTCCTCGGTTATTTGCACTATCCAGTCAACTGACTCAAGCTTAATTGCGTTTCCTATTTGATTGCACAATAAATTTAAAGTTTTTATATCTCAAAACACTCAAATTCTTTGGCTAATTATATTCTCCGATTAATTGAAGCAGAAAACTGTATATTTTAATAGTTCCAAAGAGAAGAACTTTTAGGAGAAAGATCACCATTTGCCAGTGATCTTTGTGGGTGAGCATATATTTCTTTATCCCAAGTCGATATGCAACTTTTTCTTGGCAAACCCCTGGGTAGAGAACAAACTGGCAGGGGCGGTGAGTTTCCTTGGCCTTTAATAAACAATTGTGAGTAAGGCTTGGAACTGTCCGCCTGCAAAATTCTTCCACTTAAGCCCCGAACTGGAAAATTCAGATACCAGATCATCAAAGATGCAAACTTCAGTGGTTGTCGGTATTTGACCCGAAATTTTTTATAACTAATCTGAATTTTGTACGAGGATTGCTACTTAAGTTTTGAGAAATAAATACTTACCATTGAAAATGGCTTTATTGTTTTTTAAAATATTCCCCATGAAGATCAATACACTTTTGCATGCGTTTGAACCAATTTTCGAAGCACTTTTTTCACTCCGAATGGGGTAACTCTAAAATATGTGTTTTGAACGCATCAACCGCTTCTTCAGACGACCAAAAACGTTGAACTCGTAAGTTATTTTTGATGTGAGGGAATAAAAAGAAGTTATTGGGTGCCAAGTCAGGACTGTACGGCGGATGACCCATCAATTCGATGTTTAGAGTGCTCAAAAAGGCTCTCGTTTGAGCCGATGTGTGAGAGCTGAGAATGATTCGTCTTTGGCGGCTGGTTTTCTTTATTTCTCCGCACACTTCTGGCAAACAAATGGTGGTGTACCATTCAGAATTGAATGTTCTACGTTTCTTTAATGGCACGGTGGCGACACGACCAGTTTTTCCTTAAAAACAGGCGACCATTTGCTTCAAAGTGCTTCTTGCGTGAACAACTTTTATTGGATTTGGTTCACTTTGGAAGACCCACACAGTTGATTGTGGTTTAGTTCCAAGCTCTAATGCATATATCCATGATTCGTCACCTGTTATGATTTTATAGACATCTTTTGAAGCACCGCGATTGTCTTTTTTCAACAATTCTTTGCATCAATCACCACGGGCCCTTTTTTGGGGCAATTGTCAAATTATGCGGTATCCAACGCGAACAAATCTTTTTGACGGCCAAATGTTCATGAAATATTGAATGTATGCGAGTGGAACTAACGCCTAAAATCGCACGATAAGTCACATGCCGATCTTGCAATAGCAAGTCAGGCACACCATCGATGTTTTCTGTTTCACAACAACCGATTTTGGACGACCTTCACGAATTGCGTTCTGGAGCGAACTACGACCACGATTGAATTTCGAAAACCAGTGAAACACGGTGGTTCGGGATGGTGCTTCATCACCAAAAGTAGCAGAGAGTTGATCGGCTGACTGTTGTTGAGTTAATTCACGTCGAAAATCATAGAAAAAATCATCGCACGAAAATGTTCACGATTTAAATCCATTTTTTGGCCGAGATGAATTTTTCAAGTCACTGTAAACAACAGAAACAGCACTCGAAAGACAAAACGTTCTAAATACGTTTACCATTAAAAACGTCAAAATTTACGATGCTGATGTCAGAGTTGACATATCTGTACTGGTGTTGCCATATCTCAAAACTTAAGTAGCAACCCTCGTATAAATCTTTGATTGATCCTCCAACAATTTAATGCCTTTTTGAAAGTATTCAGCATCAGTTTGTTCTTCGACTTCTTCTTTAGAGTAAAATCTCTTATCATGAAGCTGAGGGCCTAATCTAAAGACCATACGGTGATTGTGGAAGCAATTCGAATCCGAACTCGTTGATTTTCGCCATTAATTTGACTTCGTGGTGACAGAGCAATTTTTAGCTTCTTCATATCTGGGTGTTTTTTCTTGATCACGTTGTGCAGATATTGCATAGTTCTCCCCTGTTATTATTCTTCGTTTTTCAAAATAGTCCACGAGTACAATGCAATGCGTATCCGAGAAAAAACCGGACCAAGCACTTTACCAGCTGTCTGCTGTATTTTTTGTCGTTTCGGTCATCTTTTGTCCGATTCTAACCACATTACTGACTATTTCTGCGGATTTTGTGTATTCTGTGTGTAGTGGTGAATTCATGTTTCACCCATCGTTACAATTTGACGTAAAAACTTCTTGGGGTTACGCCGAAACCGCTCCAAATTTGCCTCCGAAACACAAACACATTGTTGCTTTTGAACGATTGTCAACAAATGCGACACGAGGTCAAGTCAACATTTACACCTCGTTTCTTCCAAGTACAAGGCAATGATTTATCAATACGCGAAATTCACTTCCTTCCATTTCCATTTTTTGAGAAATATCAAAAGTAGAGTTACTTCAACAGCGATAACTTGTAAACTAAATGCCGTAGTGTTATGAAATTTTGACACAAATCCTCTGAAGATTGGTACTTTCGAAAAAAAAACAGAAATCCATATAGCGATAGCGATGCCACCTAATTGATTTTGCCGGGACTTTTCAGCCCATGAATATGACAACGAAGATTTATTTCCTTATTACCCTCTAAACTTTACCAGGGTCAGCGCTGAGCCGTTTCGGCCTGTATATTGAAAAAACATTCAGGATTTCACCTGCCAACCAAATATATTTTTTAGAAAAGGATTTTCACCTAAAACTATCACAATAAATTTAAACAATGAAAGGTGAAATAAATCTCAAAATTAAGGGTTTCGCCAAAAAAAAAAAAAAAAAACAAAATAACAAATCAAATTGATACCCCCAGAGATTGTCAAACAAGTAGAAAGCAACCAGTAGCAAGTACCTGTGCCATCCGTAAATATTTACAAAGTCATCTTTTTTATTTTGCAACATTGCATAAAAATAAATGAGAAAAAATAATAAAAATAGTTGGAGTATTTTAAAATAAAGTGCTTTGCACCTCTTTAAATTTTATATGCTTCATAAAGCTTAATGTAGCCTTTTATGAGCGCAGGCAGCAGCAGCGAGTAGCACTAAGGAAGTCGAGATGGTGACTATGTAGAGTATTCAATATACATGATGATAACACCATAGCCAGCCAGCCAGCCAGCCACAGCTACAATACAACAGGCCAACCAAAACTTATTGTGGTGTCATTTTTAGTAACCGCTCAATAAACATTTCCCACATTTTCCACTGTCTGCGGTTTTTCATTTTCATCTTTTTTTCTTGGCATTTTCATGCACTTTTTTTTTCCTTTTTTTTGTTTTTTTTTTTACTAATGATGTCGTCGTCGTCTCGCTTCATTATCGTATTGCGTAGGTACTAAGAAGTTAATTTTATTAACCATAACATATTTTTGTGTTTACCTGTTAATATTAGAGATAAAATGAACCGAATACTTTTGATAATCTGAGTACTCATCGAGTACTTTTAGAAATATAAGTCATATAAAAAGTATTTTCGGTTTTTGTCACAAGATGGTGTTAATGGCCATACATCTGGCACCACTGATCAGATTTTGTCAAACGAAACGCGCGTGACATTTCAGGCTACATTTTTCGCGAAGACAGTTTTGTAGTTCGTCATTCGTGTAAAAAGTTACATTGATTTGAAAATGGTTGAAATTTTTGACGAAATACGCTACGTGATGCTTTTTTACTATAAAAAAGTGTATACCACCTTGATCAAAAAGTTCCCGGATGTAGTTTTGGCGTCAAGCTATGACGCTAATATTTAAGGGGAATATCAACAACAGATGTACCAACTTAACAAAAAAAAACAGAACTCAAAACGAAACGATGGGAGCGCCACACGGTG
The DNA here is from genome assembly GCA_963691655.1 of Toxonevra muliebris. Classification (NCBI taxonomy): domain Eukaryota; kingdom Metazoa; phylum Arthropoda; class Insecta; order Diptera; family Pallopteridae; genus Toxonevra; species Toxonevra muliebris. The sequence goes on from OY829329.1 coordinate 5,561,631, forward strand.
GTTATTCCGTGAACTTTTTGATCAAGGTGGCATAACGCTGCAAAAACATTCCGAAAAATTTGTACGGTTCACGGTGAGAATACTTTAACAGAACGTACCGTCCAACTTTGGTTTGCTCGATTCTATTCTGAAAATTTAGATGTCAAAGTTGCACCTCGCTTTGGCCAGCCAGTCTCCGAAAAAGCCGATGAAATTTTTCAACTGGTGGAACAAGACTGGCACGCAAGCTGTCAGCAGATAGCGGAGGCACTAAACATCAACCACATGACAGTTTGGAATCATTGAAAAAAGGCTGGCTACTCATAGAAGCTCGGTGGTTGGGGGCCACATGAATTAACACAAAGAAATTTGATTGAACGAATTACCATTAGTGAAACGCAACGAAATCGAACCATTTTTCAAAACAAATCATTTCGAGTGATGAAATATGGTTTTAATACGAGAATATTAAACGAAAAAAATCATGGTCAAAGGCCGGTAACTCTCCACAAACGACTTTAAAACCTGAATTGACGGCAAACAAGGTTATGTTGAGTGTTTGGTGGAATTGGAAAAGAATTGTCTAGTATGAGCTGCTACAACCTAGCCAAACAGTTAATTGTGATCTCTACTGCTCACAACTCGACCGTTTGAACGAAGCAATCAAGAAAGAGCGACCAGAATTGGTCAACAGAAAAGGTGTTGTGTTCCAGCATGATAATGCCAGGCCACACACATCTTTGATGGCCCGCGAAAAATTGACTGCGCTTGGCTGGAAAGTTTTGATGCACCCACCATATAGCCCGGACATTGCAGCGTCTGACTACTATTTGTTTTGGTCTCTGCAAAACTCTCTTGATGGAAAAAAACTGGCGGATAGAAGAGTCGCCGAAATCACTTGGCGAAGTTTTTCGCCGATAAACCACAGAAGTTTTACACCGATGCAATTATGAACCTACCGGAAAAATGGCAAAAGATCATAAATAATAATGGCCTATATGTAATTGATTAAAATTGATTTTTAATAAAGAAAATTTTTGTTCAAACATAGACAAAAAAAAAACGCAAAATACTTTTCATATGACCATATGTAGTGTCGATTTAATCAAACTAAGTCAAATGAACTATAGGACATAAGATGAAGATACTTGATTTTAAATTGAAACCGAGTTATACTTTTTGAATTCAGCTTCTTCTTCTTTTTTCTTCTATATTTCTAGAAATCAAGCAATTGGCATTACACACTTTTTGTATATTCGAGTATAGAAGAACATATACCTAGTTAATTTCGAGATTTATACATAATATGTGAACACACACGAAAAGAGAGGGAGAGAAAGAATATTACAACACGATTTCAATTGACCAATCCAGCCACGGTCTCTATTGAATGAGCGTATAACTCTCTCTCTCTCTCTCTCTCTCTCTGTGAATAGGAGTAGAATGAAACGAAAAATCAAATACTTAAACTTAACTTTATTAATCAATTCTATACATCACTATAACTCGTAAGTTTTTTTTTTTTTTTAATTTTTCTATTTGTTTTTGGGTTATGAAATACATAACTTTTTACTACATAATCAAATTGGTTGGTTATAAATTACAATTGTTATTATTTATATTGTTTGTGCACGTGACATTTACTTTTTATGTCAATGACTAAATTTTTTTAAGCTTTTCGTACTCAGTCAAGCATTTATATTTTAACAACTTCATTGTTGTATTTATTTAAAAGCAGGGGGAATGGTCAAAACAAATAGAGTTTATAATAAAATAGTAAGGGCATCAATAATTTTGAACTTCATTTTTTTTCTCCGACAAAAGTTTTTGTGTGAAAAGTTTCTGTGTTTCACTCTTACAACTTTAACTGAAATATTTATGGCAATACAGTAATTTCATAAAATTGCCTATAATTAAAAAAGCATAACAAACAAATGTCGCCATGTCCCCCTTAAAATGAAAAAAAACAAAAAGCAATAATAATAATAATAATGGCCAACATTGCAAAGTCAATTCCAAATGACCGAGTCTGAAACAAAAAAACAAAAAAAAACAAAAAAAAAATATTCAAATCAACCAAAAATTGTGCCAGGTCAATTTTTGGTAACCAGAAACAAAAACAAAAAGGTGAGCACTTCAATTACGTTTTCATAAAGCACTTTTTAACCCATTTCTAGCAAAGTGGCTTTAAGGGAACAAATGTAATTTTAAACATATTTTTAATGGAATTAATCATTTCAAACTTAGATTAACAGCGGAAAAATATTTCTTAACCCATATATGCCCAATATGCTATATGTGGTACACTTCAGAAATATTTGATTTTCAACTAAATGAAAGTATATTCAATCAAAATTGAAACTTTCTGAAGTGTGCTACATATAGGTCATTGGGCATATCTGGGTTAAAATCAAAAAACTTATTGTTCCGTTAAGGTATAGTATTAAGAATTAGCTAGTTTTGTGGAAAATGCAAAACTAAGGTTGTCTGAGGTAAGTCTCCCTTTAGAAATGAAGACGAGAGTAAATTTTCACTCATGCTTAAGCCTCACTCTCTGACTTTTCGACTAAGAACACTACAGTTTCTATTACTAGCGGCTCCAGAAGCCGTGGAAGGGGGAGTGGTACAGGTCAGATTCGTTTACTCAAAAAGATTTTGAATCTCAAAACAACAACCGTAATGGCTCAAATATTTATTTATAAAAACTTCCTTCTCTTTAGATCCGCAAGTGGACTTTATTTTTTAACTAAATCTATATACCATATTTCTTGATGGATACAAGTATAAGTTAAGTTAAATAAGTTTCGCAAACAGAAAACAGTTAAAAATGGGTTAAAGAGTAAAATTGCGTCCTAAAAATCAAATAAGAAAATCACGTAAACGCATTTTTATTGTTTTAGGTGTGTCATCAGGTACGCAGTTGGAAATTGCGATCATTAAGCATTTTGTTTCAAGGTTTTTGGACGACTAAATACATTTTTTCTTTGGGGGGAAGGAGGGCGAAGAATGTAACATTAAGAATTTATGGATATATCAAATTTATTGCATAACTGAAGACACAGAGGTTATGGGTGGGAAAAGAGGTTGGTTTGGTATTTTGCATCATTCCTCAAAAAAAAAAAAAAAAAAAAAAAAAGTTATCAACAACGATCATAATGGCTGAAATATTTATAGACAAGAAAGTTTAGTTTGGATTTTAACCCCAAGTTCTACCCTTCTTGAAACAGCTGATTGGTTGGTTAAAGTAGAAGTACGAGCCACGAACTGAATTAGTGTTTCCACCACACCGATGTGGTCTTAACATCCTCAGATGATTAGATTATTGCGGCCATCTAGGGCCTATTGTGATATCCCTCAAAGATTTATTGTGTTTATAGTTATCCTATGAGTTTATTTCTTTTGAGGAAATTTAATATCGCTTTAGGAGAACAATCCGCAATGTCTTGCGGTTGTAGGATAGAGTTTCCCAAGTAACGAAGTCGGGTCTTCATTAGACCTTCACAGTGGCATGAAATATGTTCTGCTGTTTCTTCCTCCTCGTTACATATTCGGCACGTATCGTCTTGTGCTAGACCCAAGTTCAATAGATGTTTTTTGACCCTACAATGCCCTGTATAGAACCCTGTGGCAATTCGGATTTGGTTCCTGCCTAAATGAAGCAGTTGTTTAGTTCTGCGTTGACAAATCTTTGGCATGAATGATTTAACTTGTCTATTACCGGGGATTTCCCTTCAGTATTGTAGCGAGTTACTGTCCAGTCAATTTTTTAAACTGATTTTAACGGAACTCCATGGTAGACAGCAGAATGGTCGTGGTCCAGTGACCTGGCACCCAAATGAGTTGTACTCTGTTATGAGAAGCTAGACAGATTAGGAGCTGTAGGCTGTAGGTCCCAAACTAGTTAAGAGGTAATTTTATATGCAGTTAGTGCAAGAAGAGCCGCTTTGCTGTCAGAGTGTATGTAAATGTTCTTGCTGTGCACAGATCTGTTTTCATACTCCCTTAGGCAGAGCTCGATGGCATGCACCTCGGCTTGGAAAACTGAGTTACCTGTGCCCATACCGGCATAAATATATTTTTTTTTGGTCTAACTCCGTACACTCCTGCCCCAACTCCTTCGTTTGTCTTGGAGCCATCTGTTTACCATACATGATAGTCCCCTGTAAACTTTGGCCTGACCTGTTCCCAGTTATTCTTATCAGGGAATGTGACATTAAAGTTGTGGCAGAAGTTGTAACGCGGAAGACATTTATCGGTAGAAAGAATACTAAAGCTTTCAACCAGGTTAATTTCTTGGATTAGATCCGGATGAATAGTTTTACCCGCCATTCCTTCTGATTCCGAGATAAACTTACAGGTGAACTGTAGAGCTTCTTTCTTTAAGAATAAGTGTAGCGGTGGTAGGTTTAGCAATGTATTCAATGCCGCGGAGGGCGTTGTTCGCATTGCTCCTGTGATACAGACGCTAGCTAGTCTTTGAAGTTTGTTGAGCTTGGCCCGCGCTGTTTTTTGTTTTGTCTTACTCCACCATATTGGCGCAGCATAGGTGATTATTGGTCTGGCTATGGCTGTATATAGCCAGATTGAGAGCTTAGGACTGAGTCCCCAGTTCTCGCCTACTAGACTTTTGCTGGTCCAAATGGCTTTCCTGACTTTAACTCGGGCCCTATCTAGATGTGAGTTCCATGTTAGTTTTTCGCAGATGATTACTGATGTAGGTGATTTTTATTAGCCATACTCCTCTAGTATCATCTCTATCCTGATAGGCTTAAGAAGTTGGTTAATTAATTCGTGTATATTTCAAGTAGTTAGTTCCCCGAGATTACTGAAGTATTATTTGTCTAAGGTTTTCAACCTGCTTCATTTTTTCACAGAGAAAATGAATTACAGTATATTTTTCTCCAAGTATTTACAGCAACGACAATAGTTGTTAATATTCTATATAATAAAACAAAGTATAGTTCGCTTACGAATCTCGTTCTTTAATATTTATGGTGAGAGAATGACTTTCAATTGACCAATCAGAATCGTTTGTTTCCAATGAGTGAGCGTAAAAGTTCTCTTGATATGAGCAGAAGAAATATGAACTCAATTGAAACAAATTAATTAGATAGATTTGTACTTTTTCCCCCTTACACTGCATAATCACAAGATGCGTTGAGAGCGTGTTGTATTGTACATATATATAGTGCTAGAATCCGTTAGAAATCGTGGATCATTTAGGCTTAAAAGTTCATTGTACTCTGTCTCGAAGAGGGACGTTTTCTGAACTTAATTCAAAACTTTAAATCTAACCGAAAAAGTCGTAGTCTAAATGAAGGATTCTCAAACTATTTAGTTTATCGCCCCCTTTTCTATAATTTCGCGGACAGAAGAGAGAAGAGAAGAGGTCAAAGCTGTCTAAATCTTTTTATGTCAAGAAATATGCACCTAGGATTGTACGAACAAAATCAAGGCATTTGCCCATGCAATGTCCGACGGGCTGAGATTGAGTTAATTGAAAATATCAGAATCTCATCATATATTCTTATAAGGAAACGATGGGCATGAAATCATTTTTGTTCAGATTCTAAACTAATACAAATCTTGGTTCTATTTAAACCCCCCGAGTTTCCGACCAATTCTGTGTTGAATTATCCACTAATATTTTGCTTCTAGAATTCTAGAAATGGCTGTCTAAAATTTAAACAATTCGAATTATATCACTTGAAGTAATTTTTCTTCTTTCTCATCTCATTTTCTTACTTAATTTTTGTGCCCAAGTATTTAAATTTTATTACACCTCAACATTTGTATTCATTTACAAATTACTATTCGCACCTCCTTCTACTTCAGTGTCATTGCGTCAGCAGTGAATACGATGACGATAGCTTACTACAACATTCTGGCCGACTAACTGCTGCTTTTAATTAATACCAAACAATTTCACCTTTTCCTTGTCTGCTGCCGGCCCCAAACGCAATTTTCACTCAACAATTTCCTAAATCATTTCCGTTGTCCTAAATTTTCTATAACATTTCGTTCGTTCGTACGTACGTTCGTTTCAATTAAAATATATGTATGTAGCTATAATCAAAGTGGATGCAATATTCCTTGTTCTCCCCTCAGCTGCTCTTATTCTCCCCTCCCCCAGCTTCAATTACCAGCGGCCACCTTTAGTTTTTCTATCAACGGCGGAAGCAAAGCAACAATTGGTTTTTCTTTTACTTTCCTCTCCTCATACATTCTACTTAGCTTGAAGCTTTAATTTGCTATTGAAAGCAAAAATGAGTAAAACAGAGATAACTGAAAATAGAACAGGCCAAAAGGAGTCGAAGAAGAAGAAGGAGAAGAAGAAGAAGGAGAAGCTATGTATAGCTTTTAATAGCTTTATAATAGCTTTTTCCTCCAACATTTTCAACAATTGACAATCAAAAAGGGTTTTTGTGTTTTTCGTAATTTGATTAATTATATTTAATTCAGTCATTGCCGTTGTTGAGTTGCAGCGCTACTCTTTTTAGCTTTTCTGTTGCTTTTTGTTCTCCCTCTCTTTCTTTTCTTTTAGTCCGGTGTCTATTTTCATCTCGTTCCTTTCAATTTGTCTTCAATATGCTCTCCAAAAATTGATGTTTTCACAACCAGCAGTCAGTCACTGGCGGGTTTGATTTTGTTATTTTAGTTTAAGTGTTTTTCTGGTCTTTGGTTTATTATGCCACGTAAATAAATTAAATCCTTGTCTAAGTCTCTAGGTAGGTGGTACTTAGGAACATAAATCTTGTTATCTCTTGCTGTTGCTTTAAAATGTATATTTTTTTCATGGGTTAAATAAATATTTGAAGTATTTATTTATTGGTGTTTTAGGGGAGTAGGTTAATTGATGTAGAATTCCTCATATTTAATGGCTTGAAAATTGATGTAATTTTTTTTAGATTTATGTAAATAGCGGCGATAATGGGTTAAGTAGAGACCAGGCAAGTGATGCTCTCAATGCCGTACTTGAATTATTTCCCCTGGATCTTCAAATATTGAGTCATTCGGTTCTGAGGATTTTCTGTTCTTTTGTCCATGTTTGAATAAAAATTTCAATTACATATAGGCCATTATTATCTATGATCTTTTGCCATTTTTCCGGTAGCTTCATAATTGCATCGGTGTAAAACTTCTGTGGTTTATAGGCGAAAAACTTCGCCAAGTGATTTCGGAGACTCTTTTATCCGCCAGTTTTTTCCATCAAGAGAGTTTGCAGAGACCAAAACAAATGGTAGTCAGGCGGTGAAATGTCCGAGCTATATGGTGGTTGCATCAAAACTTCCCTGCCAAGCGCAGTCAATTTTTGGCGGGCCATCAAAGATGTGTGTGGCCTGGCATTATCATGCTGGAACACAACACCTTTTCTGTTGACCAATTCTGGTCGCTCTTTCTGGATTGCTTCGTTCAAACGGTCGAGTTGTGAGCATTAGAGATCAGAATTAACTGTTTGGCTAGGCTGTAGCAGCTCATACTAGACAATTCCCTTCCAATCCCACCAAACACTCAACATAACCTTGTTTGCCGTCAATTCAGGTTTTAAAGTCGTTTGTGGAGAGTTACCGGCCTTTGACCATGATTTTTTTCGTTTAATATTCTCGTATTAAAACCATATTTCATCACTCGTAATGATTTGTTTCAAAAATGGTTCGATTTCGTTGCGTTTCACTGATGGTAATTCGTTCAATCAAATTTCTTTGTGTTAATTCATGTGGCCCCCAACCACCGAGCTTCTATGAGTAGCCAGCCTTTTTTCAATGATTCCAAACTGTCATGTGGTTGATGTTCAGTGCCTCCGCTATCTCCTGACAGCTTGCGTGCCGGTCTTGGTCCACCAGTTGCAAAAATTTCATCGGCATTTTCGGAGACTGGCTAGCCAGAGCGAGGTGCAACTTTGACATCTAAATTTTCAGAATAGAGTCGAGCAAATCAAAGTGTAACGGTAAGTTCTGTTAAAGCATTCTCACCGTAAGCCGCAAAAATATTTCGGAATGTCTTTGCAACGTTTTTACCTTTTTTATAGTAAAAAAAACCATCACGTAGCGTATTTCTTCAAAAATTTCACTCATTTTCAAATCAATATTACTTTTTACACGAATGACGAACTACAAAACTGTCTTCGCAAATAATATAGCCTGAAATGTCATGCGCGTTTCGTTTAACAGAATCGGACCAGCGGTGCGAGATGTATGGCCATTAACACCATCTTGGACGAAAACCGAAAATACTTTTTATGTGACCTAATACATACTCAGGTTAAACGGAATCTAGCGCGACGAAGTGGATACGGGACACTGCCAAACTCGGTAAAAAAAAAAAAAAACGAAACTTGCTTAAGTTTTCCTAAGACCCACTTACTGAAAATTTGACACTGTGGCTGATCGCTCGGCTTCAGTTCTTGAACGAGCTGAATTTCATACGCTTTCTGCAAAACTCATCAACGCTGACGGCTACGTGTACGCATTCTACGAACTAAACAGCAATAAAATCACCCTTTACATATTTCACATACTCAGACCATTCAAGATATGATTTTATTTATTTATTCTCACATTTTCTTTAAAGCATGTGGAAGTATATATCTATATCCTTGCAATAAGATATGTCATCCACAGTTTATACTCGTGAATACTTGTATTCCATAAGATGATTTCTTTCATTTTGTATTTTTTTGTGTGCACTTCCATACTTCATTTCCGGAATTCAAATCAATTTATTTCCGTTTTCAATATTTCGAAGCTCAAACAAACAAAAAAAAAAATGAAGAAAAATTGCAGAAATGTGAAGTGGTGTTAAAAAGGAATAAAAAAAAAGATAAAGAGAAAAAAAATTATTTCTACGCAATTTCTATATCGAGAATTTATGTAGAAAGAAAAAAAGAAAAACGAAGATGCCAAAGTCTCTAAAGGAAACGCACAATCAAACTGAACTGAGCCAAAGCCACGCCAAAGTGTCAACCAAAAGCCAGCAATACCAAATATTACCAGGGCATGAGAGAAACTACTTGCTAGCCGGTAGCAACTACAACAAATAGCAGAGAAATATAATTATCTATTCTGGTCATGTTGTCTGCATTTCGCAAAATGTCATCATCAGCTGTGTGTGTATAAGGACGACGAGGGGAAAAGAGAGAGTTAAAAGTGTGGGTGAAAGATGTGAGAGCATTGGCAGATTCTTCTATATACGAGCACATACGTGAAAGGAGAAAGAAGTGTGTTACCTACTATGTTTATAGTATGGGAATGCTTCTATATGTATCCACTTGTGTGGTTGCTTGTGTGTGCGTGTTTGCTTGTGTGTGCGTGTTTGCCGCAAAAGAAACATATATATTATTAAGATTCTAAAGTTTATATCAATTCTTCTTCATTGTTTGGTGACATAAAACAGCAGCAATAATAAAAGTAAACTCGAGCAACAGGAATAAAATCCCATTCGGAATTGTAATGGATAACATTTTGCCAACTAAGTTGAAGTTCACCGCATATTGCATACTTTTAGGCATATTTAAAAGCTGCTACAAAGAATTTTCTAGCTTGGGATCAGACTGATTGATTTCAGTTATCCAGTTTTTGAGACTGCAAGGAAGACCCACGAGGATTTGATGGACAGTCACCTAACCTGGGCATTTTCAATTATTACTTGAAAAGAAGTGGATGAAACCGAGATCATTTCGATAGAATTCTTAGTCAGCATAGCTTAGACGCCGTTGCCTTTCTCAACAACACAGCTTAAAAAGGAGAGTATTTTTCGCGTGCACAGCTTAAGAATTACGACAGCACAGGAACGAGAGCATTAAAAGTCAAGACATAGAAATCAAGCATTTCTCGTCAGAATAAAAACAGAACGAGAGCATTTCTCTTTCTTGACCCTTGCGGATATTTTTTGACAGCATAACAAAGGATTACGCTCTTCGCGTCAGCACTACACAGCACAGAAGCTAAAAAACTTCCTCATAGATCTAAATAATTTTTTTGTAGTCATAACTCAAGAATTGCTGAAATTTTCGTCGCCATAGGAACAAGAGCATTTCAGTTCAGGGTAGAGAAACGTAAGTATTTTTCATGATAGTTTTTTAGGAGACTATGAAAATTAAATCTAGAGGTTAATTTTCAATGTCATGACTTAAATTCATGTCAATTTCGTTATTTTAAGTTATATATAAATAGGTTAATGAACAAATGTAGTCATCACAACAACAATGTATATAGAGACGGGCAAATCAGACTGCCGTTTCGGAATCCGCCACAATTAATCATCAGTGATCTAAGTGATAGTTCTTAATCTTTCAATATCCTATATAAGCTACTAATATTTGAAATCATAACCCAAAATTACAGATTTGATTCCAAAGATCTGCACTGAATAGAGATATTAAATTTATTTTTCGTCAGAATAGCCGAGGACCGAGAGCATTGGTCGCTTGTACAGCATAGAAACGAAAGTATTTCTCGTCAGCACAACACAGAAACGAGTGTATTTTTCGTTAACAGACCAAAAGAACGAGAATATCTCTCGTCAGCATAAGCTTAATTCACAAAATGTTTGCAAAATGGTCAATTTCATGCCAGGCTCCGTAACTCGTTCAAAGATTTGGACGTTTCGTTTGCGATAGTCTTTTTCCAGGTATTTTTGGGTCGCCCTCGGTTTAGTGACCCTTGCGGGTTCCACGTGAAGGTACCTTGAGCGATTTCCGATGTGTATTTATGCAACGTATGACCGATCCAGCCATATCTGCGTCGGGTGATGTCTTTTTCAATGGATGATTGCTGATTTATGGGCCAGTCTTACATTCGATATGGTATGCGGCCTCCAGATTTTCAATAACCGCCTTAAGTATCTGTTAACGAATGCCTGCTGGGTTAGTTAGGGATATGGTATATACTCGAAACATGACAATTTTCACATCCATAGAGTAAGACAGATTTTACGCAGAAGTTGAATACTTGAATTTTAGTTTTCATATGTAGGCTATTGATATTCTACACTTTGTTCAGAGATGCAAATGCTGAGCTTGTGTTTCACGTCAACTAAAGTCCCTCCGTAGGTCGTAAGTATATTACCGAGGTACTCGAAGTAAAATGCTTCATCAATTTGATTGCCGTGTAAAGAGAACTGCATAGCGTTTGTTGACTTAATATGCATGGATTTTGTCTTGTTGACTTTAATGTTAAGTCCTATCTTGACGGTTTCGGTCGACAAGTTCTTAACTTTTTTTCTGTATCACTTAATGTGTATTAGCGAGAAAGGCTACGTCATCTGCCTAGGAAAGTTCTTCAAGTTTCTCATTAATTGTCTATTAAATACTTATTTCATTGTGGTTAACTGTGTCGAAGACCACATCCATTGCCGTTATGAAGAGTAATGGGGAAAGGGATTGCGATATTCGCCTGCATGTAGAACTCTAGATGTTGCATTTGTGTACGAGTTTTTTAAAATCGAGGCTATTTTTCGCGGTATCCCTCCAGCTTCTAAGGAACTCTAAGTAAAGTCCCTCCTTTTTACATCGAAGGCCTTTTCGAAATCGATAAAACTGATACATAAAGTTGAGTTTAATTCGGCGGATTGTTTAATCATTATGCGGATGGAGTTGATCATATGAACTAGAGCATTTTTCATCAGCCGACACAAGGACCGCAAGTATTTCTTGTTATTAACAAAGTACTGGAAAAAGAGCATTTCTCGTCAGTTTTGCAAAAGACCAAAAGCATTACTTACCAGCTCACCACCGAAACGCAAGCATACGCTCTTCAACATTTCATAAAAATGAGTGCATTTCTTGTCAGCGAAGTACAAGAAAACAGCTCGCTAAAATTTCCGACTGGCAGCAATTTTCACAATTTCGCATGAAAATATATTGTTGCTTTAAGCACGAGAAGAACGCAACAAGGAAGTTTACTTTTGCAATTTTCCAATTTCTAATTATGTTGATGGCACGCAGAGAGTTGGTGGTAGTTGTAGTTTCTGATGTTGTCGTTATTGTTGTTAGTGATTTTATGTCTATAGGGGTCATGTGGCATTTCAGTTAAATCTCACAAGAAGCAGCTCATGTCTATGTATACTGTTTGCTTACTTGCATCTAACTATTCACTTCGTATGTTTCAGAAGAAAGAAATAGAGTGAAAGAGAACGAGCAAGAAGTTCATCTAACTAACTATGTATCTTTGATCCTTAAGGACGTATGTGTGCGTGAGTGTATATTCGTGTGTATGTGGGAAATGAAAAGTGCATGTTGACATTTTGTTTGTTTGCCAGCTAGCTTTACGTTTTCCGAAACACTCAAGTTCTTCGTTGGATGCATAATCTTACGACAAAACCACGCAAACTTCCTCTTCCAATCAACTTACACAAGCCGCTGCTTGCTCGCTCTTCTTCTCCTTTCTGTATTCACATATACAACACGCAATTTTCACCAGCTTCTATATAGTTGCACTTCAATTCGATTTTAGCCATGTGTCAAAGTTTATCATTCTAAGATGAAGAAAGTTGGTTCGTTTACTTTGTTATATACTATTAGTTGGAATGGATTAGTTACAAGGTTTAGAATGTATCATTCTCGTAACCTTTATAGCAAAATTTTGCGCACTTTGACTTCAGTTATCCATTGACAATGTATGTTCATTGCCCAGGCTCATGCTGCTCTTTCTGTTGCGAAGTTTCAAGTATAATGGTAGCTATATATAGCTGAATCTGCTCTCTCATGTTCGTGAGAGGTTAATGTTTGCTTGTTTATTTGTTACATATGTCACATATACGCCTTTTCTTTGTAACTGTAAATATTTGAGGTTAACATAAACGTACTAGTGGAAATACTCACATATATCCTTACGCACATATATGCAGTTTTTCCCTTTCTCTCTTTCTCTCGTTTCAACTACTTTTTCAACATATTCTTTAATAAATTTGATTAGATTTTCTGTGATTTTTTTTTTTTTTTTTGGTATACATTTCAACGTTAGACTTATTCGGAATATCTTAATGTATGGTTGTTTGTTGTCAGCAGTAGTTTGAGGTTATGAAAGGAGCATTTAGGAGCCTCCTTCTTCTCTTGCTACTGTAATACAATATTTTCGACTCCCCGCCTCTTCCACTTTTATGTTGCTATACTCCGACATCTAATGTGTCGTTTCAAGTAGAAGTTAATATGTTTTATTCTGTATGTGTGTTATTATGTTTAATGGCATTAGATTATCTTGTGTTAAATTGTGATGTTAGAAAGACGCTGCTATAATTGAGTTATTTGAGACGTGCAGGTCATTTTTAAACACTGGAATTATACATATACAGAAATGAGGTCAAATACAAACTGGCACATAGTTTCGTTATCAAGCTATCAAATAAAAAGCCAGAGTTACTCTGTGAAAATTAGGGCAGCTCGGCTGCTTTGCTCTTAGGTTTAAGTATCAAGTACTTTCTTTCATTAAAAATTCATAAGATTTTCATGACTTTTAAATTTGATTCATCACCAGCGATGTATGAATATTTCCCCTCCCCCTTTGGATCGGCTCGTGCTAAGATCTATTTTATCTGGGAGCGTCAAAAACACTTTCGACAGTTGGCAAGAGGTTTTCAATATTTTCCACGATTCAATGCTTTCTTCTTCCAGCATGCCACTTTTCTAGTTTGCTATCTATAAAAACACTCCTACTTTGCATGAAAATTACTAAGAAATTCCCAGAGAAACTTTAAAAATTACGATAAACTCTCATGAATTCCAAGTTTTTAGCAAAGTTCCAACTTCGTTTGCTTCATCATTTTAACTGTCACATAACTATTTTTTTTATTGTATCATGGAATAAAATTTTTCTAAGAATGAAAACTTCCACCGCAACAGAAATTTCTTACAAATCAATTTGAATGTTGGTAAATTTCATATAGGAAGAAGCATAATGCTTGGATTTCATTATGTCATATTCCCTGTCAAAGAGAGAGAAAGAGAAAATTTCCCATATGAAATTTACCAACATGCTTTCAAATTTAATTGAATTTGGCATCAATGTTTTGCTGTCAAACAATGAAATTGTTGTTGTTTTGAAAATGAACACATTTCACTTCAAACCTTTTTGCATCGCCCTAAGAAATTAAATCAATCTAATAAAGAGAAATATGCTGTCATTGGAAGAGAGACAATGGCTAACGGCAACTCTCCACTGAATTTTTCAATTGTTATTGCTATTGATCCCTCCCAAGTTTCAAACATAAAGAGAAAGAGAGAGTAATAGTCTATCAATGAGCACACTGAGAAAATCAACTGTCTTGAAATTAATAACAGTTTATAAATATCCATATACATAAGTACGTGCTTTTCTTCTCATTTAAAAACTCTCACTCATTCTCTCTCTCTCATTTGAAGGAAATAAGCTACAATAAATAATGAAATTCTACAAAAAAAATAAAATAAAATAAAATCACAGAAAACCCGAAAAAGTAAACAGAAATTTCCCCTATGGAAAGGAAAAGTAAAATGAAAAAACCAATGAGCCTCAAATGTGATGTTGCCACACCTCACATGAAATGAAATGAAAATTGTCTATGTTGGTTCTAAATTACACTGAATTAAGATGAGCTGTTGAAGATAACAAAAAATAAAAGAAGAAATATGTAGACATTTTTCGGAAATTTTGTATATCAAATAGAATTGAAATGAGAAGTGCAAAAACAGAAAATAAAAAAAAAATCTAAAATCTCTTGTCGAAGAGGTTAAAATATGCAAACATTAAACAGAAAATCAGCAGAAGCAAATAAATACATACCTACAACAACAACAACGCATGCCACCATAATCATTATTAGCAACGCAACACGAAAACCAAGGCGACAAACTGAACAGCCAACAACAAAACATGTTGACATCAAAAAACCGATAGGGAGCGCAGGCAACAACAACACAAAAGAAGTAGAAAGAGCCGAAGCTTAAGGGAGTTGGGAGGGTGATTGTGTGTGTGTCAGGTTGTGCGAGAGAGGTCTGATGTTGTGTACGAGTAGTGAATTTATTATTTTTTGAATTTTATCAACCAGAATAATGATTATTGTGTTATATTACTAAAGTTGTTAGTTGTTGGTGTGAAAATTTTACATACTCAGCGAAACGTATACAACAACACACCCAGGCGCACTCACACTCCTCTCAGCTACCCATACTCAACCACCCATACCAATTCCCAATTATGTCATACATATATTTCAGCTTAACCTCACCTACTTGCTCATACTGATTTACAGCAGTTACCTTTACAGATAAATTTCATGTAAATGAAATTTTGTTTTCATAATTAAGTTGAGAGATAATCACGTGTAAATTGGCAACACATAGAAAAATTTTTAGAAACGTGTGAAAATGAAAGGCAGAAAGGAATAAAAAAAAAAAAAAAAAAAAGTGAAAACTTTGGAATTCAAGTAACTTAGTTTCAACTAAATATTGTTAAAGATATCTTATCTATTACTTGTTGTTTTTGTTTTAAAAATAATCGCATTTAAAACTTTTCAACTTTTTCTTTTAAGTAAATTAATTTTTCTGTTTTCTTCACACTAACCTAATTTTGAAAAGTTTTTGCTAAAATATTTTTCTGTCATGGTTCCAAAAATAAAAAAAAAATCATAACAAGAAATTATGCGCCATGTTGTTTTACTCAGCTAATGTTTGAAAATTGAAAAAAAATAAATAAATAAAATAAAAAGAAAAAACATCCTTGGCAACATGCTGTGTGTGGGTTAAATTTTAGTTGAAATTGTAGTCTACTATTTGGCGCATAACGCAGCTCACAAAAACACACAAACATTTAGTTGCATAACACAAATGAATATAGCCAATTTCTTTTCGAGTTTTTGACTTGAAGTGGGTTTCTTGTAATTAAAAAACTGTCAAAAATCAATTCTATATTAGGGTCTTACATTTTCTGAGTTCATGTTTCTTTTTTTGAATTATTAGTTCCGAAATTTCATTATTGTAATTAGAAAAGGGGAAACTAATGGCAAATTATGAAAAGCAATGGACTAAAAATCGAACTAAATGAAATTCAATATGAAATCGGAAAACTATGGGCTAAAAAAGAAACTAGGTATATGAAGGTTAAAGAACAATAGACTAGAAATATGAAAATCGAAGAATTAAGACCAAGAAACATGTAACCTATTGTAAAAATAAAGTAGTCTAAGAACTGATGGAAAAGTGGTATAACTTCAACGTTCAGAAAAAAGTGGAATAATTTTACTTAAGAGCAAAAGCAAAACGAAATATGTTCAGAGCAAAAGTGAAACAAAATATGTTCAGAGCGAAAACGGAATAAAAAACTATGCTCTTCTTGCTCTGAAAGAATTGTTATACCATTTTTGTTCTTACTTTTAAGGCGTTTCATGTTCACTCTAAACCGTATTACTTATGCCATTCTTGCACTGACGCACTAAATTATTTCACTTTTGCTCTTATATAAATTTTAGTCCGCTATGTCAACTATGGACCAGAAATGGAACTAGAAATATGAATGTTTGAAAAACTAGGGACTAGAAACAACAGCAAGAAATATAAAAAATCGAGTATCCTAAGCTAAAACTAAAATTAGAAATAAGTTGAACTATGGACTAGAAGTTAAACTAGAAACATCAAAATTGAAAAACTATAAACTTAAAGCGTGATGTGAGTTCACGATCATTACAACGATGTTATTATTAAATAATAGCAGCTGAGATTAAAAAATATAGCCAACAAGGACGTCCTTAGTACCCCGGACTTAAGCAAAATCCACAATAAAATCGCAACCAAGGGAGGCCTAAACTCCGTCACTAGCGCAAGAATGTCATCGTTATGACACAGCAAAATTGAAGATTCGGAAAAAGGAGTTTCAGTATTAACCCAAATTCTCCCAGAATAAAACTTATTAAAAAAGTCATAAATAAATTAAACTCAACTTTTGGCTATGATCTGAAAACTGATTTTTTTTTAGATAGGACAGGTGTCCATATCGAAACGTTGGGAGAATTCGGGTTAAAGAAGAAAATTTGAAAGAGGAAACTCGAGAACTTCTTTGGGAGAAATTTTAAGTCAAGGATAAAGACTAAAGCTCTTCGACTAAGATGTTTCCAAAGCGATATTTTCTCAATTTTAGTATCCTATCCATAAAAATTCGACTCGTCAAAAGCTTGTAAGGCCGAAAAATCATTAAACTATACTAAAAGTTATCGGAAATTTAAGAGAGTTTTGAAAATGCACAATATTATTTAAAGAGCAAGAGGAGATGAAAAGCTTTAATTGAGTTTCAAGAGGAATAAACCAAGTAGACGCGCTACTTTGGTATTTCTTATTGCCTTTCGAAAAAGTAAAGAAGAGAGGTGAATATGATCTGCATTGAAATTTCAAGTAAACAAAAAATGTTATTAGCTTTAAAAGAATTTTACAGATCTAATAGGTACCGGATTATTTTCTGTTCACTGTCTCTTTTTGCTAGAAATCAAATTAAAAGCACAAAGAATACGAATATTTCGACATCGGGGAAGGAAAGTTAAGCCCTCATTCAAACTAGTGAGTAATAAAACAAAGTAAATGAAGTTAGTAGTTAGTATTTTTTCTACCTTTACCTACCTAAACAAAAAATCGATGTATGATGAACATTGATGATATACTCACATGCAAAAACCGAACAACAAAGAGTTGGGTAAAGTTTTTATGTTTGATTTTAGTTTTTTTTTTTTTTAGACTTTCTTCTCCACTGTCAATTTAAAATCAAATCAATTGCTGCTGCTTGTTGCCAACAAAACTTTTGAGGCAATATAAAGAGGTGGAAAGAGGGAGAAAAGCAGTATCAAGCAGCAGCAGGAGCAGCAAAAACTATAGCTACTACATGCTCATACATACAAAGTAAACTCAGTAAAATCAATCTAAAATTGGAAAATAAAACGAAGAGAACTTGGCATGTTTGTTAGTCTTTTGCTGGAGGTTGCATCGACCATGATGAACCCACAATAATTTTGCAAAACAAAAAAAAAAAAAAAATTGTTTTCAATCAAGTCGAAAAGACGCGGCGCGGCGACAGTGCCAAAATTCAGCTAGTAAAAACACTTATAGAGCTTAAGCGGGCACAGAAATAAATGGGGAAATGATTTAGGTGGAAGAGATGATGTTCGAAGAGGAGGAGGTGGGAGAAAGCAAGCCATTCTAGAAATGACTATAATGAAGAAGTCTTTATTTGACTTTTTAAAGTTCGAATGCATGCATTCACAGTTCAGTTGATTCGGAATAAAGAGAGAAAAGGGTTTCCCATCTACCTTCCTACCGACCTACCGACATACCAACTTTTATTCAACGATTTAGAAAAAGTTTTGCTATGATACTATGGCAACATGTGAGTTAAGTTTTAGTGTTGTTTGTGCAATTGTATGTTAACTTGGGAAAAGTACAGAAATGTCGCTGCTGTGCTAGCAAAAAAAAAAGCATCGCACAAACACAAATTTACTGCAATCAAACAAACTTGATCTTGATTTCAAAGAAAAGTTTTGAAGCAGCAGCAGCAGTACTTCTTCTTTTACTACTTTCTCGAAGAACAAGTAGATGGACAATAGGGAAAAGATAATTCTGAAGTTTAAAAATTTAACAAAATCAACTTAAATTTGAGTGAAAATAAATTTAAAGCATTTTTTTTTTTTTGTAATTATCATTAATTTAAGCAAGAAACTCACACTTTATTTTTGCACATAGCAATAGCATCTAAAACTAAACCATTTCTTTCTATAATTCGTATGGCATTAGTAACTTATACGTAGTATGTAAATTGCCAAATCATGATATTCATCGTTGGGCTTAAAATGCAGTTTTTTTTTTTTTTGAAGCAACTGAAGCAATAGAAATAGCAAATCA
Organism: Toxonevra muliebris; assembly: GCA_963691655.1. NCBI lineage: Eukaryota > Metazoa > Arthropoda > Insecta > Diptera > Pallopteridae > Toxonevra > Toxonevra muliebris. Next base: position 5,580,460 of record OY829329.1, read on the forward strand.
TGCACTATTTAACAGTGGCGTTTTTCAGTTAAATAGTATAAAAACTTTAGTTTAGAAGTTATGAAAGCGAACAATTCTGAACTAGGTATAAAACCAGAAGAGAAACTAGAAATTTAAAAGTCAGAAAATTATAGACTAGAAATAAAACTAGATATGGATGTTTAAAAAGGAATAAGTAAGGAGAAAATATCCACATTAAACTCTCAATTGTTCTCGTATTTTGAGCACGAAAACTATATTATCTACGTATCTACCACCCACCACTCTCCTTCCTCGCACTTTCTACTTCAAAGAGAGAAAATATTTCATGGTATTCTTCCAATTCATGGTGAAATCATGTAGAAGGTGATAGCAAGATTACAACAATTCCATCTTGGCAAAAACAACACATCTTTGTTGTTGCGCCAGATATTATAAAATGTCAAAATGAGCCATACAACAAAACAATAACCACACATTTTTGTTGTAGCGGCCGTAATGGCGGCGTGAAGAGAATGTAAAAAAGGAAAACAAACAATCAAAGGTAAACAATTATTTTGACAGTCTATGATATTGACCACGAAAAAAGAAGAATGAATTGCTGGTAGCTTCACCTGGTAAAAATTCACCTTGTTCCAATTGCTTTATTACAATATGAAGTTTTCATTACATTTAAATCAAAAAGAGAGAGAGAGAGAGTGAGAAAGAGTAATAAGCAAAGCACAAACACATTCTTTTTTGTTTCCTCCTTCCACTCTCTCTCTACTTTCGGATGTTTTAAACCTCACAGAGAGAAAATATCCCATGGTAAGCTTACGATTGTGTCATTACTTTATCTGGTTTTCATTGTTTCAATCAGAGAGAGGGAGAGAGTAATTAATTTTAGTTCAGCACACTACCTCCACTGCTTAATTTCCCTACATTATCTAGCGGAATTTTTCATATATTGTGTGCACTCTTCAGTTCCTTGTTATGCTCTCTTTAGCACTCACACTAGGTCGCCGCTCTTCTTTCAGCTGTACTTGCTTTAGACTCTGGTTCTCTCGGGTCAATTTATTCTCTTTCTCTCCCTCTCTCTCTCTCTCTTGTGAGTGACTGCAAGTCAGATAAGGCACACAGATAATAGCTTTTCGCTGCAATGGCTTCAAAAAAAACAACAAGTACTACAACGCCGCCATTACACTAATAAAATTGTCACAAAAAAGTAGCGATTTTCTGATGATTCCCTACTACATTTATTTTCTCTCTTTGTATTGTTATTGTTATGCGGCATAAATAAAAAAAAGAAAAACACACAAAGAGAGTTAATACATATATATGTAGATACGTAGGGTATGCTTAACTCTTTTTTCAAACAATTGCGCTTGTATTAATGCAACAACAACAAAAGGCAAGGAAAAATATTATGCGAAAAAGTAGGAACAAATAAACGGGAGTTAAATGTTTGTACTTATATATTTGCATGTGCTACTTTTACGCTTATGATTTTTATATACTAATCTAGTAGATGTATGTATGTTTATTTGTATACGAAAAATAAGTATCTTTTTATTTTGTTGTTTTTATGATTGCTATGCATGTAAATAGTGCAATAAGGATTTAAAATTTCTGTGAAGTACAAATTTATAAGTATGCAGTTAAATGTTTGAAATGTTGTGTTCAAAGAACGAAAAAGTTTTATGTAGATACATATAAATTCAGGAAAAAATATTGAGCAAATACACGCCAACTTAAGGGAATTAAAAGAAACTGTGCAATTTGATGTTATTTTATTAAATAAGAAAATTGAAAAGAGGAAAAGAAAATAATGCATAAATAAAATAAATTTGTTTAGTACTTATTTGAATGAAAATTTTCAAACAGCTTTAGAAAAGCTATAGTTTCAATAAATACTTAAAAGAAAATGTTATACTTGGCAGCTAGTCTTATGCTTGGTTTTCACTATGTCATATGCACTGTCAAAGAGAGGTAAATGGAGCTTTTCTATATGAAATTTGTCAACATGCTGGCAAATTTTATTGAATTTGTCATAGTGAAAACCCGGCATTACGCTAGTCTCTCTAGTACTAATAAGACCCGTAATACAAAATCATACATTGCGCAAGATAATCTAGATTTGGTCGCATACTCAACCTTAGTTATTTTCTGAGAGAAAAAAATCATACATTGTGATTGCAAATCTAACTAGAAAAACAAAGTGACTCCAAAAAAGACAAAAATAATTCAAGTTTTTACTAAATTGCACTTACCATCTTTAGATTCTTCATCAGCTGTTTGCAATTGTTGTGCAGCAGCAACATCGACGACAAGTTTTTCATCAGGGTGCACCATTTTTATTATTAATATATTTAAAAAAAAATTAATTCTTTTATTTTAATCAAATAAACAGAAATGTGATTGTAAATATCGAATTTTCTTTTATTTAAACAAATAAAATCCGGAGTATTTTTTTTTTCAAGGAAATTTTTTTGTAGAACGTTATAAAACTGCAAGAAAGAATGAGAAAAGAGATTAAATTATTAAAACAAATATGTCAAAAGAACTTAAAAAATATAGTAATCAATTCAGGTTCTATTGAGCTTTAATACATTTTTATAGCCATTGCCATAAATACTTAAAAAAAATTTATTGCTAGTAAATACTATTTTTATTACTACCTTGTTCAGCTACTGCATTTTTCAATTTTTCTCTTTTTCTTTACTAGTTACTACTAAGTATTTAATTGCATAGTTATCTTGAAATTTTAAATGAGCCTACTGAATTTTTCTTATGATAGTACAGCAGATAGACAGACGGACGTCATAAGATGTTCACAACCCATCAGAGAAATTATAGCTTGGTAGCTTTTCTAGATATTGTATGTACGTAAACATGCACAATTTATGATTCTGTCTACGCAATAGGTAATGGTATTTTAATTGAGGTTATGCGACAGATAAATGCTTATTAGTAATTCTATCAACACTTTCTTTATATTAATCATGTTAGTGACCATAAAAAATATAGCGTAAAATGTTTTATTTGTAATAAATTATATCTATATGCGCACAGGCATAAGAAGTATCAATTTAGATAGCAGGAGCTTGAAAGAAGCATACAAAAATCAAGTTTTTATTAAAAGACAAAAAAAAGTATTTCAACTACTATAAATATACAACTCTGCGCTTTAAGCAGTTAAACTCATGTACAATTTTAGTTTTCTCTCACTACTCTATTTTCCCTCTCCCTTTAAAAATTCACTCATCGACCAACGAAGGGCATACGATTGATTACTTCTTGCATCAAATTTAGACTCAAAAATCAAAAACAACGATAAGTAAAGAAAAATAAAACGCAATAACAACAAAACCGAGAAGAAGAGTGCAAATGCACCAAATAAACACAGCACACTTGTGAACAACAAGAAATACAAAAATAACAATAAAACAAAAGAATATGTAAAGTAATAATTGTTTTGTTGCTTCGTAGTTGTTGTTTATGACTGTCATCATCGTTGTGAAGCTAAAAACGAAGCTGTGATTTACAACAACAATGCAATGCGATCAACCAACAAAGAAGTAACTTCGTAGATACAATAAAAACAAAATAGAAGCGAAGTTTCTTTGTTTTCGTTTTTATTGCGTTTTTTTTTTCTTTGCCTTCAATGCAATGCAATTTCGCATTATAAACTACAAAAAAATATAAAAACACATAACAAGTTAAGAAGGGAGAAAAAAGGAGCAAAGAATTGCATTGGATTGATATTGGGGGCAAACTGGTTTCACTTTTGAAGTTCTAGTTATGACAAGATTTCATACTTTATTTTATAAGTGCCTAACTCTCTCAAAGTGAATAATGTGATTTGCATATAGTTTTTGCACCAATTTTGTTAAAGAAAATAATTTAAATAAATTCTTAATCTTTATGCAACAATTTTCTTATTTTTGTTTTAACAAAGAAGGGTGCAACAAAATGAGCATTAGAAATTCTATATGGGTAGGGATAACTTCTCAGGCTCATTATCGTTGTCATGGCAATTGAAAAAAAAAATTATGATTGTAGCAAAAACCTAAAATGGTGGAGGAGAAGGAAAGAAGAGAAACTCTTCAAGGTATTTTATCGGTGAAAGAAGAAAAGAAGGGAAAACTACGAATGATAGAGGTTACTTTGTAGTTCGTTGTTCATAGAGGAAGAAAGATGAAAGTCACCTACACTCAACTGTTAGCAGCAAATTTTGTAGGAACTACAACAGAACGGCAAAAGAAAATTAAACGAAAGGAGAAAAAGCTATCTCTTTTTCCCTTAGAACCAATGAGCTCTTCCTGGTAGTTTTTCGGTGTGTAGAAGGAGGAAAAATGGGGTAGGCTTTTTTATAGTTCGTTGTTCAGAGGAAGAAAAATGAAAGTTGCTTTCTCTTAACTGCTAACGGCAAATTTGTAGATCTTCACCAAGGGAGTTTAGACGAAAAGCCAATAAATCTTACGTGTTCCTTCTCTCCCCTTTACAAACACTGAAATCAATCGAACTCTGCTTAGCAGTTCATTGGAGTAGGACGCAAAAACGTTGGATTTCCTCTCCTTGTTGTTCGTGGTTCAGACAAGAAGAAAGGCTTAAGTCACCTTCACCCGACTGTTGACTACAGACTTTGTAGTACCATCAATAGAGGACACCAACAGTGAACGAGTACAACCCCAAAATTCATGTACCTTTAAATTATTTAATCCTCTGAGGTGATCATTATTGTGCATGAATTGGAACAGAAGTGATTAAAGTTTTACAAGAAGGCACTTTTAATTAGGCCATTTCTGAACTCTCCAACTATTTTTAGCCGATATTCAAGATATTTATATTCTATTTCATTATCTTTACATATAAAACAAATCTAAGCTCTTTGAATGCTGCAATATTCACTTGATTACTCTACGTATGGAAATTCTAAGCAAAAAGTTTGAGAAGCTCTGCAAGGAATTGTACAGACAAAAGATAGAAAGGGATAAAGACAAAGCTTACAAAATGTGAATACAAATGGCAGCGTAGAACTAAGAGAAAACGGAGGAAAAACTTAAAATAAGAAAAAATATTGCTTAATTTTTATGAAATGAATTAAAAACGCATTGAAAAATTCAAATTTAACGTACATAAATTAAACTTTTTTACTTTTTTCTCACGGCACGGCGTTTTTTCTTTAGTTTTATTCTCTATTTCACTCGCGAATGTTCTTTGATTTTCTTATTTTTTTTTGCTTTGCAAACAATTTATTTTATATTCACTTAAAAAGAATTAAGCACAAACACAAAAAATTTATAGTGATCAACACCAAATTTTCATTTCACAATTTAAATTAAATAAACGACAACTTAACAAACAGAAAATTACACACCAAAAAAAAATCCGACGACGTCGACGATAAAGATGAAACTACTTCAACGTTTCTACGAAATAAAACACAAACTTCGTGGTACGATCGCGTTTTATACTCAAAAACATAAACTGCAAAGTCAAAAGAAATACAAAAACCAAAAACAACAACTACAGTAAAAAGCGCATATCCACTACATATAAAAATTAAAGCAGCCAACAACAACAATGTAATTTTCCAACTTCTTTTTGTGTTTGTTGATCTTCAAATACAGAAACGAGCAGCAACACAAAAAAGAAAAAACAAATATAAATGCGCAAAAAATGTTGAGTGAAACAAAGAAGTATGGTGAAAAGAAAGAAGTACGAGTTGAGCAGGAGCTGCTTTTAAATGATTGAGCGAATGAGCGTAGAGAACAAACCTTTGTGAGTTGTTGTTGTTGTTTTTTTTTTGTTTTGAGAGCGAACCCTTTTTCAGTTATATTTTGAAGAAAAAATCAAAAATAAATGTAAACATAGAAAAGGGATTTGCGCTGCACAATGCAGTGTTGCATTTTACTTAGTAAAACTGAAGTGCCTTAATATTTACTAAATAACCTAAATAACCTTTTTTGTTAGGTACAATTCTCTTTTTAACGGTTGGAAATTCAAAACGAGTGTAATTCCGCAATGAAATAAGTAAATATCAAAGAAAAAGAATCATTTCTAATGTTGATTTACTTTAAGCAAAGACACACAAGCAAAACTTGTTTATTTTTCTTTTCTTTTTTTTTTTTTCAAAGAAACACGACCGCAAAAATAAAAACAGAACTGCAAAAATTGAATTAACGTATTTTTTGACTTTCGGTGACCGCACTTTAAATGTTCTTCCTTTGTGTTTTTTATTATTATTTATGTATATGCACACATGTTCTTGTATAATGTAAGTAAAAAAGTTAAGTTTGATGAGCTATTAGTGCGAGACAGACACCGATGAAATCATCATTATTTCTTTGAGCTCAGTTTTCAGTTCATGCATCCGCAATTTATTTGAAATTAGTGTAAAAGTAACTGCTGAAATTTACTTAAGTTTAGAATAAAACTTTTCAAAGTTATTATGAAATTGGGGCACCAAAGTAAAGGTACCCACTAGAAATATTCTTATTAATTCATACTACATCAAGACTCATACGTATATAAATATTTATATTAGGGTAATTATCTTATAAGCTCTCAAAATCCCAATGGTGGTAATATAATATGAAAATCATGTACATTATAATAATTTGAATTTAAATCAATAAAGCAAATTATTGCATTAGAATTTTCTGCACATACATAATCACATATGTACTTCAACATACACGCACCGCCCTCAATCAGCCTAAACCACAACACAATACAACCACATGCACCCCCTCCAGCAGACAGACAGATACTCAGAATACGCGAAACACATACGGAAATCATTCATCATTGAATTGCGCCATATTACATCAACAAATTCATATCAAATTTCGAAAATTTTACAAGAACGAATAGATACAGAGGCTGCAAAACAGCGCCGGAGAGAGAATGGTAGTTTAGGCTAGATTTATTTTTTTTTCATTCCATAAAGTATGTTTATTCAAGAGTAACTATCGTAATAGCTGAGACATTTGGTGTAGACTGCCAAAATCCGTTCACCCTCCTTCTGGTGTAGAAGAGTATGATGAAGCAAGAAAAACACAAAAATTATATTCTTATCATGTGTATTGATATGCTATAATAAATCACATAAATAAAACAAAAAGGTGGAGAAGGGAGGAGGAAAATTTTCCCTGGCCTTTCATACGCTCACACGTACTTATAAAAAATGCTTGCTAGTGCTCCAAAAACTAAGAAAATGATTGCAAAACATTTTAAGAAAATTAAATTTAAACGTAAATCTGTTTTGTAAAACCGAAAAAAACTTTATTGCTCATTTATCGAACAAAACAAAATAAAAAAAAGTTCCAAATAAATTTTGTAATAATATTTATTTCCCTCCCTAAACTTAAGCTGCTCCCTTTTTTCATTCTCTTATATGCTCTGTTATATACTTTACTACCTTTTTTCTCTTTTACTACCTTTTTCGTTATGCGTCTTTACAAAATTTTCGACTGTGTAGGTAGTTACATATGTATTTCTTACCCTCTTTTATTTGTTTCATTTTTTGTTTTTTTTTTTAGATAGAATTGTTGCAACATCTTAAAATTAATCGAGCGTAATTTTGATTATACTCTCTTACCTCAATTTGTAAAAGAAAGCACTCGAGAATTTATGTTTAGGAAAGGAAAATGCGTAACAAATAAACGGCGCCGATGGTGTTGAACGACTTTATGTGGGCACTACAATTTCGATAGATATCGGTTTTTACACCTAGGGGTGGATAAAAACTTAGTTAGGGAGCTGGGCACTTTGCACTTTTCTCAGATAGAAAAAATACGACAAAAAACGAACCTGTGGGTACAATTCAATTCGATTTGAATTAGCAAAAATGATGTAAGTGACAGATTTTTGAAAATAGTTTTAAAAGATTCTGGAATTTCCTCTGTAAAATTGTCCTTTCTTTCTTTCAATTAAATCTTTCAACTTTGGCAATATTTATGCTTACCTACAGTACACAAATAAAACCTTAACTTTTGAGTGTACATAGTTAATGTATATCAAAATATTTCTTTTATTTGAATGATTTACTTTGGTTGTAAATTTCCTAATGAATTACTCAAAAATTTTTGTTTCATTTTAAGAAAAGGTGTGCAAGTTTAAAGGGTCAGTAATGATTTGTGTTCATTTATAGTGTAAAGAAGAAGCAACAGTTTTTTTTTTATTAATAGGTCATGAACCTTTTAGTATAATTTAGTCAATGTAAATTTCTATGCCAGACATAAATTATAGCTGACATTTGAAGCATATCTATTTGAAGACTTTTAAGGTGAGATTGTAAGAAAAAAGCTGTATAGAAATATATGAAAGTAAAATGCACCACATACTTTATAATTTAAAAGCGTTTGTTCCGGAACTGTTGTTTTCAGTGGCGGGTCTAGAATTTAGATTTTAGGAGGACGGAATTTGCTTGATTTTAGGATAATTGTCAAAAAAAAAAAATCTAGATCAAATATCTGATCGAAATTTATATCAAAGCTCAGACCAAATTTTAGACAAAAATTCAAACCAAAAGTCAAAGTAAAATTAAACTAAAACTCAAAGCAAATTCAGACCTAAATTCTGACACAAGTACATGCCAAAAATTTAATCAAAATTCAGACCGAAATTCTGACCCAAATTCACACTAAAATTTGAAACAAATTTAGACAAACAATCCAACTAAAAATCGAACCAAAATTCAAACTAAAATTCATATACAGAAAGAAGTAAGCATTTATAAAATATTTCTTTATTTTCTATTAAAATGCTGCTTAAAAAATGACAACTATTTTCTGTCATTGAAGTAATCAACCGTAGCATGTAACTCATGTTTCTTTTTCACTTTCTTTCGATTATATTTTTACAAGAAAAATTTAACGATTTACAATTTTTTCAATTTTAATCTACTTAGGTACATATCTATCTACATATAAATTAACAATATATTGGGCCAGTTTCAACCGTCTGTGATGAACAACATCGATTGCCGTCACCGTCGCGTTGCTAGCCACTGGGGAACTGTATGCAGCTGTTTTTGTTGGTGTAGTGGTTATCACTAAAACATCATCACAATTGAGAGTAAATTTTTTGACGCGTGAGAAGAAAGATCAATGAACGTAGAAAGATTACACAAATATATGTACATTTCTTCATTAAAAGATACGCATTTTTAATTATAAATATATCAAAAACAGCAACTACTAGCCTAAGGCAAAAATCCCAGTGCGGGAATGGGAGTTAAACCTACAAGTAATTAAATGAAAATCTGGTTCAAACCTTTTGTTGGGCAAAAATTAATCTAGAAAGTACATTTCGTGTAAGGGAAACTTTTTAAGTCGAGGGTCATAGCAATTTGAAGTACAGAAAAAATGTTGAGCTTCCAGTTAATATTTCAGCAATAGCTTGGAAGTGAAGGGACTCCCTTCCATTTCCTAAATCCTTACTCAACTCTTGACAAAACCAGACTCAACACATTCCTAGGCAACCTAACCGAGATTTCAAGGTCGGAAAGTTCAACCGAAGCCTCTCTGTTATTCCGACTGCGCATTTTGAGAGATTTTTACTCTCATTTAATAGCATTCAAATTTCAGGCTATGATTGGTCAATTGTAGTTGAAATATTTTCTCTTTACGGATGACTGAAAATATCAATAATTTTGGATCGAATGGGATTATTGATACTTAAATTTTCTTCACTGGGTTATGAATACGTATACATACTTGAAATCGTATGTGTGTTTATTTTGATAATGTTACCAATAACTTCAGTTGTTGTCCACTTTTGGTAATAAACACATTTTTTTTTCTTTTCATTTCTTCAATTTATAAGCGCCAACACAACGTGTCAATTTTGATTTTATTTAATAAAAGAAAGAAAAAAAAATAAATACATTTTTCTTAATATTTATTTATTTATTTTTTTTTTTTTTGCGCAAAACTGGGTTGACCACCACTTTTTTTGTTTTATGCGATTAAAGCGCATTTTACGCGTTAAAATTGTTGTTACAAAAAAAATCCATTAAAGTAAAAATAATTAATTTTTATACGCTACCACGCACTTTTTTTGTTTTGTTTAATTGCTTGAAGCGTTCGATACGGGTATTAATAATAACCGTTAGAGCGGATAGTTCATATATGGAGCACGCTTACAAATTGGAAATTTCACTTTCAGTGTGAATAAATTTGTTGTAGTAAATTGTAAATAGTAAGTTCAGATACAAACTTAAATGGATAAATCAGCACATTTAAATAATTAATCGACACCTTTTTCTTTGTTGGTATCGGGTTTGAGTTTCTTGTTGTTTGAGAGAATTCATGAACTGAAAAAAGAACTAAAGGATCTAGAAAGCTCATGTAGTCTGATTTTTATTTATTTGATCTGAATTTCAAGATTTGTTTTTCAAGAAGTTTTTGTCCATAGATTGAAATCTGTTTAGATTAGATTATTTCCTGAATATAATACAGTATCTCAGTACCCCATGCATTGCATTCAGAGATGAATGTGGTGAAGGAGAGAAAACATTATAATCCACTTGGATTCCACTTGTAGATCCTTGCTGGCGTTATTGCTTCATTGCAAGATAGCGCTCGATTTATGGCAAACTGAAGACTCATTAATAGGAACTATAACCAAAAAATTAACTGGTGACCTCCAAACGAGCTCACTATATTTCCTCTGCATTGCAAACAGCTGTTAAACGTTGAATACCTTTCACATTTCTTGTTGTTGCTTTAGGTAAATAACCTTTAAATGATTTATCATAATATAAATTCTAACATTTTTATAACTCACCACTTTTCACTCCACTGTTCTACTTAAAAAGAACAAACAACCACAACAACAACTAAAAATTATCTTATAATTCAAATCTAATTGCAAAATGAATATACTCTACAAAAACAAAACACACTGTTGCAAAAGTCATTTTTCTACCACTTACTAAGACAAACGCCAAGAGAGAATAACAACAAGCAATAATGAGAACAGCTAAAGCAACAACAATGAGAACAACTAAAGCAACAACAATGAAAGTTCTTTGACATCCCACACCAATCACGATTTTGACTTGAACCTGAACTATGTATGAAAACTCTTAACAACTCCAAAGCGGATTGAGTTTAGGAGAAACGTGAGTAAGTGGGTGAAGAGAATAACAGTGGAGTTGCAGTAGGTGAGGGTGATAGGTAGACACTGCAAAGCAAAAAATAAAAAAAAATAATAATTAAAACAAATTAACTTGGATGCTTCATGTAGCTGCTATAGTTATAAGTTTCTATGTGTGTGTATGACTGTGACTTGTAACCTAATTTCATGCAGACGTACCAAAGATAAACTATAAAAAAGAAAAAAAAATGTATTTATTATAAAAAAATAGAAAAGAAAATGCAAATTAATGAGTTATTATATTGTGGGCGAGTATAAAAGAATACGTTGAAAGACTATCCGCAGAAGTTAAATCCATTAAAAAAAATATGTGAAATCTGCAGAGGCACAGACAAAACAAACGAGACGACATGCCATTGTTGTCATGATATTGTTTTATAATTATGGCAATTTGTTGTTATAATTATAGTTTAGATTTGAGTTAAACTTACATTTTTTGTTGATATATGTACTAATGTCTACACGTATTACAATAAATTAAATTATTTGATATACATTTATTAATTTTTCCTTCTGATCTTTAAATAGTTATGGAATTTTTGAGGTTAGTTTGTGCTTTTATTTTCTATTCTCTCGCAGAGTCGTTCAGTGATTATTACCAGTCTTTCAGAGAGAAAGAGAGAGAGAAAGAGAGAGAGTAATGCAAACAAAAGAGCTCTCTCCTATATTGTTTATTCGCGACCTCCATGTTGAAAGGCTGTTACTCATCTTGTGCACGAAATAAAATGGAGTCAAATAAAAACAAATTAAAGCCTAACGTGAGATATTTTCTCTCGATATAATAAACTTCATACATATATATCGATGGTCATACGTTAACACCACGTAAGTAGTTTTTCACCACATTTGGTAGAGACGACCAAAACGCAATAAACAAAGATGAGAAAGAAAATAGTAAACGAGAATTGCAACAACAATCAAAGAGTATAACAACACTGGCCGCGATATGTATTGCACCAGGAACAAGTGGGCGCTTAAACTACTTCTTTGTTTTAATATTTATTTTTTGTTACTCTCTATAAGCGACACAATTTAGAACAAAGATCGAATGTATGGCTTACATTTAAACAAAGAAATGTGTAATACAAAAAGAAAAAAGAAGGAAAAACTCGCAAAATGATTCACAAACTTGTTAAGCTCTCTTATAAAGAAGAACAAAAAGTCATAGTAATTGAAATTCTGTTGGTTACTTTGATTTTACAAAAAGTAAATAAATAAATAAAAGTCACAACTTCTTGTTACTCCATATATGGTGTAAGTCTGCATTGTTGTTTTTTGTTCATGTTATTGTACCTTATGATGTTGTTTATTGTTGCTGATGCTGAAGAGGAAGAGATTTTGTTTTAATGGTAAGAAGTAAAGAAATCAATGAGCAAGGGATAAAAAATATATGGATGAAGTTTTAAAGGTGAGCTTCAAAATTATTATTAATAGCTCTAAGAAAATCAGTTTAGGATGCTTTTTTTTCAAATACACCCGCAGAGACTTATACTAAATAGAAATTTAATCTCAGTTATGCAATGTCAGAAAGTAGATTTGAATGCATGCTTATTCATCACATTGTCCAAAGTATGAGAAGAGCCTGAACTTACATGTAGAGTTTTCCCCGAATGATTTAGATTTCTTAAGCAACTGAGAATTCTTGATCAGATTCGAGCTGGAATTTATACGGAAAAATCAGACTAACATATATTACAAATTGTAATTTACAATAAAATCTGTTCAGAATTTTTAGACCACTTCAACCTCATTTCTACACTCATACATTTCCGAAACGGCGTTACAGCGCTAATTGTGATTCACAGTGGGTCTTCTGTGGATCAGCCGCCTTAGCCATACTCATACATATCCCAGAAGTAGCAAGCTTCATTCTTTCATATGACACTCAAATTATGCTGCATTAAAGATTTACAACCGTATGTACATTTTATGTCTCTTTAATTTATTCTTTTTTTTAAACTTTTGTTCTTGTAATACGAATATCTCCAAAGACTACTGTGCTCCCATTATATACTCTCGCCCTGTTGTAACTGAAAAGACATAAAAGTTTATAAAATTTTATACGGCTACACAATGCATTAAAAATTTATACTATAGGCGCAACAAGAAAGAGAGTGAGGAGCATAAAGAGATAAAATGCGGGAGAGAAGGTGAATGAGGATGTAGTAAGCAGTAAGATTCTGTGTTGTCGTGTAAAGCCTACAAAGTAAGTAAGAAAGAAATTTTACCACTAACTTGCATATAAAAGTTTATGTAGAGAGAAATGGCATATATTTTCAACCGCTCCAGCATTCTCCTTATTACTAACAGCAACAGAATATTAAGCTGAAAAAAGATGGAGATGTAAGCGATGACACCAACAGTCACATAAAACGCAACATAAAAATGTCGCTTGTTTTATATGCGTACAGTGTCTGATGTATGTGTGTGTGCCCAAATTTCCCACCCTCCCAAAAAAAAAAAACTTAAGTTTTCTCCCTCTTTTTTATACTCCAATTACCTAATATGTCAGTATATGTTATGTATGTATGTGTGTGTGTGTGTGTGTGTGTGTGTGTGTGTGGTAATCTCATTTAGTACAACATGTTGCTCACGCTGTTTGCTTTTATCTCAAAATTCCCCAAATATTTATTACGTTACTGTTTTTTTGTTGATGCTGACTGAGTCCATTGGTATTTTAAAGGAAATGGCGAGCTTTGGTGAGTTGAAGGATGTTTTTTACTATATTGAAATATGTATGAATGTGCATATGTACACGTTTGCGGACGGCCAACTAAATACAATGAGAAGTATCGCCAGACGGTGGTTTTGCATGCCGGTTATTCTAATTATTAGTGTTCGCATTGCATTTCCATTTTATTTCACTATTTCTTGGCACAGTAATGGAGAAATTCGTTTGCATTGTATAAAATGAACGTTAGCATTCAAAACAAATGGCGGAAACAGCACTTCTTGCACTGCTTTATCATACTCATCTGTGATATAGCAGGGTATGCACACGCATACCACTGACAGCAATGTCAAAAATTTTCTGTCTATTGTGAATGTAATGTAAAATTAAGAAGAAGCAGCGACTTTTTGTTGGAAGAATACGTGTAACTTTCTCGCTAATAGAAAATTAACTAGAAAAAACGAATTAACTATAAATAATTAATTAAGTATAAGTAAAAATTTAAATCAGATCAAAGTAAAATATAGCTGCTTGTATAAAAACGTGAATGCTTACCAGAAATTTATGTAAAAATAAAAGAAAAGTAAAAACAAAACGAGAATCTCACGCTAAAATTGTTTCATAGCTGATAAAACAAGAAATATTGTACACACTACCTAGAAATAACACCAAAATTTATAAATTAATACTGTACGCGTTCAAAGTGCAGCTGCGATAACGAGGCCACAACACAACGTCAGGAGCTAGAATGGCACCAACACGAAGAGCCAGCGATGGTTTGCTAGCGCGTGTAAATTTTCCACTGTATGCAGTGGAAATGCTTACCAGCCGTCATGTGCTGGTGGCAGGCGGTGGAGGCTCAGCGAAAACGGGCGTAGCAAATGGTTTTGTAAGTGTCAGCCAACTACACGAAGATTTTGTGTTCTTCTCAACAAATGCACATAAGTGAATCATTCATTCATTGTTTCTTTTTTATCTTTCTTTGATTAGGAAATCTATGAAATTTACCACAACGGTGCACATTTCTGCGCAGAGGAGGTGGTGCGACACGAAACGGGTGCTAATGTGGTAATGAATTTCGCAGTGTGTAGCGATGGACGCCGCTCGTATTTGTGCGCCGGGCAAGAATCGCATTGCCAAATGTATTTCGTGAATCCGCGTATTATAATTGAAGGCGAGGATGAAGGAGAAGAAATAAAAAAGTCAGCGACGCCCGAACAGCGTCCCAATGAGAATGGTGTGCGTAGGCGTACAACTAGTGGTGGTGCTGGTGTTCCAAATACATCGGGTGTTCAAGATTTACCGAATGGTCATGCGACGGGGAGTTCATCCTCTGCACACACAGCACCAGATGTCAATGCAAATCTTAAGCGTGTACGTTTCGATATTAAAGCGGCCGATTCAGTGCAAACGGATTTCCTCACATCCGAACCGTTGCAGCGTGTGGTACGCATTAGTCCCAATGGGCGGCTCATGGCCACGGGCGGTACTGATGGCCATCTACGAGTCTGGTCATTTCCGCAAATGTTAAAAAGCAGCGATTTAGAGTTAGTATACAAAGAATTAATCCTTTTTTATATAAGTACAAATACAAAACATTTTCAAATTCACTTCCGCAGCGCACACACAAAAGAAATCGATGATATTGACTTTAGTCCCGACTCTAAATTCATAGTGACAATATCGAAAGATGGTCAAGGCTTAGTGTGGGATGTAGCCACATCGAAACTGCATCACAAACTCAATTGGGAAACGCCAGAGGGTGCGAAATATTTGTATAAACGCTGTCGTTATGGCACCATTGAGGCACAACGTGATAAATATCGTTTGTATACGATTACAAATCCGCTGGGTAAAGTGGGCAAACAGCGTGGCTATCTGCAGCAGTGGGATTGTAGCACGGGCAAGTTACGTTTGGGAGTGGCCATTGATGAATCGCTGGCATCGTTAGCGGTGCGCGATGATGGACGTTTTGTGGCGGTGGGCACAATGCTCTCGGGCAGTATAGCCATGTATATTGCTTTTAGTTTACAGGTAAGTGAAATTAAAGACAAACAAAACACATTAAAACTAAAAACTATATCTTTTTCTTTATTTATGTAGCGCGTTTTACACATTCCCAATGCGCATTCAATGTTCGTCACTGGCTTACAATTCTTGCCCATAACAAATGAGGAGGGTCCTCCAATTTCCAGCGACACCGAGGCAGCTGTACTATCGATTTCTGTTGACAATAAAGTTTGCATACATAGTCTACATCAACGACGTAATTATAATTAATAATAATTGATTTTTCTGCATTGAGTTTAAAATATAACATAAATATTTCTTTTCTTTTTTATTTTCTTTATATTTATACAGGAACCATACCTGCTTGGGTGGCAGTTATATTCATATTACTCATACTCTTTGGCGCATTCACATTATGCTCGTATCTAGGCATTTAATTAGTAATAATAAGAAAAGAAGAAAGAAAAACTAACAATAATAGCATTTAATCAAACGAACCCCCATATAAAGTTAACTCTCAAGCTAATGTCAACTACAATAAATCTCTAGTTAAATTGAACACGTTTTAAAATGATGCGTTGTCATTCGTCGCTTGAAAGGATGATGATGAGTATTTAAAAATGCAATGAAAAAGAAAAGGTTTAAAGCGCATTTACCCCCCCCTCTCCACCTTGTTCTGATTATAATTAAAAAGTATTTTTTTTTTTTTTTAGTTAAGTGTAAGTAATTTCACATGTTTGCCTTATCTTCAGTAACTTTTAACATTATTTTCCCTTTCGTTTTCTTGGTTCGATTCAATTATTAACAAATAGTTAAATTGCTCTTTTTTTATTTATGTATGTAAGGTATTTTTGTTTGAATTTGTTTTTAGTTTAAAATGCGCTTGTACTTCTATAGCTCACTATTTTTCCTCCACTCACTGTTCTGCTCCCTAATATTTGTGTGTATGTGCTTTCTTATTTTTAATTTGAAAATATCATGGAATTTAAAGAATCATTGCCTAATAATCGAATTATTAAATATGTAATATTAGTAATTATTATGTAAATAAATAAATAAATAATATGCAAATGAAATTCTATTAATGTATTTTAAATTGGTGAACTATATAAATGGAAATATATGCGATTATCGAATTGAAATGTTGGACAATTTTGATTGAAGTAGTTAAATGTTTGAGCGATTAAAAAACTTTGATAAATTAATAAAAAAAAAAAGACTAAAAATAATTGAAAAGTGTCGATAAAACAGATTTATCATTAGTATTAGTTTTTGCATGCAGTGCTGGAATATTCCAGTGGAAATTTAGCGAATAGCCTAAAATTTAGCCAGAGAGCTAGAGAAAGGCATTGAAATCACGTGGAAAATATTGCTTACATTGGAACCTGTAATGAGTTAAAACTTTTGGTAGATCCAGGGTGGAGTTTTTGTCCCGGAAACCAACGTTTCTTGACGCATGAATCGCGAATCAAATTTATTCCCCTTGGAAATGATCTAGGCAAGGTTGTCGCCAGGATTAAAATTTCTTTCATTCTCTTTTTCGTTGTTTCATTAAAGCAATAATTAACAGCACAGGTCATTAACTCTGAACTTAAATCAGAAACAAAGTTTGAAACCAAATAAATGCAACAAAACACGCTCAACATTTTAATAAGAATATTTTTTATTTCCAATGTCGTTTTCTTATTCAAATTTATAAATTTAGTTAAATATTGTATATCACGTTGCTCACGTCGCATAAAATTCCAATTTATTTTTATGAGAGTAATAATAATAAAGTCTAAAAAAAAAAGTGTAGACATACTCCAGTTTATCCATTTTTTTTTTTTTTACGTTTTTATGATTTCAAAAAAGCAGTAATGAATTAATAATAAAAATAACTACATGGTTTCAATTCCATGATACTTTTTTTTTTTTTGAATATATGGTAAGAACTGATTGATATCTCATAATTTAATAGTATAATGACAAGAAAAGAATATAAAAAACTGGGTATTTAAATTAAATTGCAGCACAGTACAGACTCATGTTTAAGTAATATTAGTTAATAATTGCTCATGTTTATGCTGCCATTGCGTGAACAGCGACTCAAGCATTTTATAGTTTTGTTCTTCGAGCTGAAGTTTTCTGGTAGAATCATTGCGCTGTTCCAACAAGAGTTTATTATCAGCGCGTAATTGCTGTAAGCGTTCGCGTGTAAAATGTTTTTTTATAATATAGCTAACGCCATTGCTGTTGCCGCTGTGGGTTGGTGCAGTATATGGGTGCATGCGTGTTGTATTGTTGCGCCGATATCCACCAAGGCTAGTGATTGGTGTAGCGTTGAACGCAAGGCCATTACTGCTACCAACAAGTGACACTGCTGGTGTTATGGCTAGTTTAGCTGCTTCTATTCTGGCTGCTTCTAGTTCTGGCACTTTGGCAAATAATTGATTTACAATCTAAATATAAGAAGATTTAATTGAATACTGTTTTATTTTTATTTTTTTTAGATGTGCGTTACCGTAATTTCATGTCTTAGATCAGCATTTTTATTTTTTGGAGCTAATAGACAGTGTACCAAGGGATATGGTTTCCATTCGGACACCGGGTAATTATCCGAGTTGTCGATGCGACGCCGCTCAGCGCTGAAATAATCAAACATATTTAGAGGATATTGAAAGAAGATTTTTGTGTTTCTTTTAATACTTACATGTATTTATTTTTAAGTGTATTTATTTTACGTCGCACTTCTTGCGCATTCGCCTGAAATCCCGCCTCACGCATACCCTCCGATATCTTTCGGAAGACTGGGATATTGGTTTTAAGAGTAACCACTTCATCGGAGTAGCGTCGCCACATTTCGATCATTTTCATTTCTTCCCATGAAGTCCAGTAGCGTGCACGCATATGTTTTGGTATTTTTTTTTCAGTGGAAGTGCTGCTAGTATTGCCTTGAGCATTATTTTGCTGCTGTAAAGTTGATTGTGTTTCATCGCCGCCATCAGAATCACTCATTTTGACCACAAATAAAATGTAAATGTTCTTTTATCTTTGCGATGCTTCTAAATGACTTTTGTTTACTTCGGTCGTACGTGACCAGATACAATGACAGTAAATAGCGGCTATAGCGTTGCCAACTACGCTTTCAACAGGGCTGTAAATATTAGTATGTTAATTGACGCTGACTGTTTTCAATCAACCGCAGCCGGCGAGGATAACACTGATTTGGATCGGCTGAAATCGGACGCTTTATCACAACGTTTGCTTGCTTGTGGATTCTTGGGATGTTTTTGGCTTCCTTAGATTATTAATCCCTTTATGTGAGTTGTTATTGATTCTTCGCTTAAAAGATTAAAAAGATCATGGTTTTATTTTAATACTTGTAGTTTCTTGGTGATGTTGTGCTAAATTAGCTAAATTTAACTTTTACATGGGAGAGTTGACTTTATACGAGCGTTGGGTATTTGAATTTTCGATCTTTTGGAAACTTGCAATATCATCATATACTAACATACATATATTTTGTGCTTTGATAAATGCATTTTATGCAAAAATTCATCACAATACCCTCACACATAGCGTATATAATTTAATTGTACCAAGTTGTCTATGTGATATCTACAAATATTTTTTTGCCTATGACACGAGAAAGCTAAACTTTTCCAACTTGTTAATGTGTAGAACAAGCCTTTGTTTCAAAAATTTAAAATAAATGCCAAAAATTATTCAGCGAGAAATATATTGGCAAGGAAACGATAATTATTCTTTTAATGTTGACGAGCACTAAAAGCTTTAAGTTTATGGTAAATTTATATAACTTGAACAGCTCGTGGTTTGTTCCTATCCATTCTCCACGCCGCTAAAATACATCGGCGCAATTTAGCACACAGCCACGCGATTACCAGTGCAATTTCCCAAGTGCATTTTTTTCTCTTTGCAAAAGACCGGGTTAAACAAGGTTGCATTTTTTTAAAACTAACACTTAATTTATGCTAAATATTTATTATTTATTTTGCTAATTTACATTATTGTTTTGTTATTTACATTTATTTGTGTTATTAATATTTATTTTAATCAATGAATTGTATGTGTCATGATTAAAATATAGCAATAACAATGGAAAAAAAGCTGAACATTGCAAAAGTGTATCGAAATGCAACACTGTTTGTTCGCAGCTGCAGTCCTTCTTCTGCTACTGCTTCTTTTTACTACAGTTGTGCAAAAATCCATTTTTATACAGAAAATTGTGAAAATTTTCCTTAAAATAAAACAATTTCGATAATTAAGAAACATTGAAAACATAAAATAAAACATATGCAGGCAGTGGAAGACGAGAAAATGGAACAAGATGATGCTTTGACGGCAACAAATCCGCTGCTGGCAGAAATCGAAGCAGAGACAGCCAGCGAAATTGATCCGAAGAATAAGCCGCGACGCTACTGGACACCGAAGGAGGAGGAGACCTTCTTTGAGATATGGGGTCGTGATAATTGGCGCCTGACGCGGCACGGTAAAAATACCTTATTCTTTGCCGAATGGTCCAAGGAGATGAAAGAACGTTTCGACGTTGACGTGAAACAGGAGGAAATACAAGCAAAAGTGAACCAGACGCGCGCCAAATTTCGGTACGTACAATTGATTAGATGAACGGAAGCGAGTTGAAGCTTGTGTAGAGGCAAAATATACTTAAATTAATTTCTCTGTTTATAGGCAGGTGAAGAAGCAGCTTAGTTTGGATAGCAATGCAGTACGTTGGAAGAAATACGATATTATTGAACGTATTCTTAAGAATCAGTTTCGTCCCAAAGATGCAGAGCCAATACCGCAAGAGGCGTTGGCCAGAAATCGCGATATTTCCGCTGAAGAAACAATGGTCATGCTGAATACGACGTCGCCGTCACGTCAACCGACACCAACAAGTATTACATCAAACTCGACGCAGGATGCAGTAGTAAATGTGCAAGATGGTGGTGGCGGGGCCCCTGTTGAGTCGATTTCGGACATCACCAATACTCCAGAAGCAGTAGCCGTTTTCAATTCTACAGGCAACGATTCGCATGCCACCAATTATAATACTGAGCTATTTAGCGATCATGATGAAGTGAAGCGTGACTTCGATGCTGCCATTGACATTAAAGAAGAAGAATTTCCAGAGGACTATTCTAATTTTCAATATCAACAACGAGATCAACAAAATCATTACGGAAGTGGTGGTGAAACAGTTGCAGTTGCGGCTGGAGCTGCTGGTGCTAATGCTACACAACAATCAGCAGCAGCAGCAGCAGTAACACAACAGCAACAGGAAGAAACGCCTCAATTACATCAATTACAAACGCCACAACAACAATTGTTAGCGCAAACAATTCAGCAGCAATTAGCAGCACCACAATTGCCACCCACTGCGCCTCTACCAATTCATCCTGAGCTTAGTTTAACGCAGCATATACAACAATTGCAACAACAGCAAGTTATTGTCGGCACCGCCACCACAGGCAACTACGATCATTCCACAGCAACAACAAATTCATATGCAAATCAAAATTCATCAGCATCACCATTATTAAATAATCAGAATCAAAATCATTATGCCACGCCAATACAAAATTCAGCAACATCAGTGTCTGCTGCTCCCGTTTACAATACCAATACACATGGCAGTCAGTTTAGCACAGCTGGCAACGCCCATACACCAGGTGGTACATCATCAATGCCACCACCACCACGTTCTACAATGCATGCAGGCGCAGCAGGAGGAACATCAACAGTATCGCAAGTACGCAAACGTCGTACTTCCTCCATTAGCAACAATAACATTGCAAACAATGTCCTCATACCGGCCGGTGCTGTGCATCTACCAGCCGAATCCTTAGAATCGATGTATCTGGAAGAAGTACGCAGGAAGAATCAGATTCTTGATGAACAAAAAGATATCTCACGCAAACGTTTACATTTGGAGGAACGTAAATTAACGCTAATGGAGCAATTCTTTCCGAAATGCTTAGAATTGCAAGAGCAAATATTGCAGAAATTGAATAGCACCTAAAAAAATTAATAATAGAAAATGTCGAATTTTGCATGTTTTCACGTTTTCAGAATTTAAAATTATTCAAAAAATTTATTCGATGATTAGTTTTCTACACCTATATTTTAAATTTTATTTGTACAACCAATTATACATTTATATTTTATTTTAACAAAGCGTTTTTATTTTGTATGTTAAACAAAAGAAAAACAAAAAAAGAAACTCAATGTTTACCTTTTAAATGTTTGATTTTTTTTTTTTTTTTTGTCTTTCCCTAGTGTAAGCATTCATTGTACAAGTATTCATGAAAACAAAAACTAAATTATATAACTATATACTTTAATTATAAAACAACTATTATGAAGTTACCATACAACCACACAAAAATAATAACAAAACATCATGTTAAATTTAAGCAATTGTAAAATGTAATAAACAAAAAAATATTAATTCTTTACAATATCAATAATAAACCACTCGGCAATGCATGAATTCATGAGAAGCGAGCTCATATTGACGAATAAAATTTGAATTTAATGAGATTTTAAATACACATATTTATTATATCTACGCACATCAATATATTGTACATATCTTCTTAATATTTTTGTTTTTTTTTTGGTAATAAAAGTTCATGATCGTTTCTAAATGTGGCAGTGAAGTTTTGTGGAACTCTCAAAGCACAATGTAGAAACCTGAAAGAGTTCATTAAGAAAAGTCTGCAAATCATGAGTCAGCGGAATTTGAAATCTGTGCAGTTGCTAGCAATGAACCACAAATCAAGAATAGCAGCAAGACTTAAGCCACCAATAAAAATTTTAAGGATACTTCATGCAGTAAGGTGCTGTATTATAGAACTTCTAAGCATTCAAAAAGTGTACCTACATAGTAAAAAAAAGTAAAAAGAAAAAAAACGGAAATGAAAACGAAGCCATTTTTGGGAGCTGTTCGAACGAAAATTACCTTAATCTGAAGTCCTAAGTATTCAGAAGGAATAACGAATAAATAAAAAGAAAAAAAGCAAAGTGAAAAGAAATTAGTTGTGGGAGCTGATCCAAAGAAGTTTGCCGCCAGTTACAAATACAAATTAATGAAAAAAAAACTAGAACTCAATTGAACATACTTTCCAGAAGGAGCCAACTGAAGCATGATGACCAACAAAGAAACTATTACGCCAAACAAAATCAGTTGCTAATGTCTTGCAGAAGTCGTAAACATTCAGAAGAAGCATCTAATTCAAATAAGTTGGCACTACAGCCGACTATCAGTCTTGACTGAAGAAAGAGTATCTTGTTTACACTTAATTTATTTGTTATTTATTCATTAAAGAAAATTGCAAATATGTAGGCAGGGTCTGAAAGGGGAGCTGGTTATGTTTTTGAAAAAAAAAACCCAATGCATAAGTATAAATGGTTATTAGAGTGTGACAGTTAAAAACTGAAACTCGAATTTAGTACCATAAAAAAATAAGAAAATATATCAAACAAGGATTATGTAAGAATATATGTAATTGTTAAAAGTTTTTTAAATTATTTTAACATATTTTTGATTACTTAACGCCATGGGCGTACATATGTATGTTGGTTGTCGCACTTATGCGTAGCAAAGAGATAATTAAGTTTTGATGTCATTGCTGTTACTGAAGAGTAGAGATCATGCGTGATCAATTTGCCAGCAATGAATGAATGATTGATTGATAGCTGATAATGTAGCAATGAAGATTTTTATAGACAAAATGGAAATATATTCATACCAATTGTATATTAAATTAATGATATGTAAGTATTTTAAAGCTCAGATATGACAATATGAATATACAAATTATAAAGACTTAAAGTGCTGCATACTCGTAGAAAAATAAACGTTATATGACACAATATACTTATATACTTCTTTTGTACAACTGTATTGCCAGCTGGATTACATGCAAACATATATGTAAATCTAAATATGCCAGTTTTTAAATGACTTGTTGAAGTAGGTATTCGGAACACAATACTAATCCTTATGCCTTTCTCCAATATATGCTTCTCTAAAAACTAGAAGAGTATGTACATATACGTATATCGTATACAAGTACTTTCATATCTTTACTACTTTAACCTGTTAAAGTATTAACACAATTTCTTGCAAACTAAACATTTGCTATGCTTATCATCAGAAGAAATACGTAAGCAACATGAGATTGGTTTAGTTGTCAGTGATATTTGCTCTTATGTGTGGTGAGAGAAAATTCAAAAAGGAAAACAGCAGAATTTGTATTGAAAGTGCACTTATACTGTTATGCCTTTTAGCCCATAGAATTGTATGTGCCATGCTCTCACAAATTTAAAGTGCATGACACGATGCTGCTCGGGCTATATTTACAATCATGAATACTTTTTGAATATTTTTTACATTATAACTAAGTTTTAACCCCGTAATGCCTAGTGGTACCATATGGCACCTTTTCGCTGCTCTGTTCCTGGGCCCGGTTGAAAAAAAAAATTTTTCTCAAATTACTGTCTTCATCTATATACTTTCGTTTCCGCTTGTCCTTAATGGGTTAAAGATATTTTTAATATTAATAATATTTTTTTAATTTCAAAACATTAAACATTGCATATACTTTTTTCCATTACTGAATTTTAAAGAATTTGAATGTTAAATGTTCGACAGAAAGCTTAAATCAACCGAGGAGCTATTATTATAAATATAAGTAGCGGGTCGAAAAACGAGCGTTTTGAAAAAAATTTTCTCTCGACTTAAAAATAACGACACACGAAACTCGTTTTGGTTTCCCTACTATAATAAAATAAATATTAAATAGTCGGTAAGGCCCCAGTAACTGGGGCTATTATTTTGCGGAAGAAATCTCTTTATGAAAAAACAAATATCAAAATAGAACCAAACTACTCTTTGGTGTTTGTTTTGTTATTTGTGTATGCAGATCAGGGGTGCCAACCCATTTTTTCTCTCTCCCCGTTAACCCTCTAGAAATTCCCCGATTTTCGATCAAATTCCTCGCACTGGTATAATTTCATACGCACTTTTCATATAAACATTTTACAAAAACAAATTTTTATGGGGCTGACTCCGGAACTCTTAACATAAGCTTCAGTCTACTTTAGGACATCAAAGTTTTCAAAGGATAAGACATGGGATTTCTTTTGACTCAAATAAAAAATGGCAGAAACATTGTTTTGAGAAAAACGGGTTCAAAGTTTTGACTATCGGTTTTTAACATATAAAATTTACTTCATCTTCTTTATGATGGCGGACCGTAATTTGTAAGTTTACAGATTAGTCAACAATGATTAAGAGTTAGTCCGGAGGTGCTGGACGAAGGCATAGTTAAGCCTTTCTGAATGGCCGAAAGGGAAGTCGAAGAGCCGCGCGACGGTTTTGGCCTGACTGACACTCGTCGCTATAATCGTCTATATCTACGAAAGCACTCTGCGTTCTCTGAAATTTTTACAAAGTACTTTCGAAATATAATACTTTGAAATAGCACATTTTTTTTAAAAAATCGATATCTCCAAATCTGCTTAAAAAAAGATGAAGATTTTAAGACTGAAAATATGAAGTATTTCATAAGTTAAACGTTTTGCATTACATAAAATTTGACAAAAAATATTCTACAGACTTTAATTACTAAAAGCTGAACGACTTCAAATTCCCCGCAAAAAACAGCTCATTCCCCGATTCCCCGCACCAAGTAAAATTCCCCGCAAGTTGGCATCGCTGATGCAGATAGTTCGTTAGATAATTCTGAGAGATGCCGTTACTCATGTCTTCTCTCTCTCATTTATTATTTACTCCCGCTTAAGCAATGATTTTTTCACCTATGAATGCAATGCTTTGTTCAATGAGCGAATTTTAAAAAACTTCCAACGCTAATATTTTGGAATTGGCTTAACCGATTTTAAATCTGATAATTTTTGGCTAACCTACTAACATATAATATATAGCACTTTTCTGGATCTTCTGAAATAAAATTGTAGTAACACTAATAAATGTATAGATTATGGTTTATGATGAATCTAATTAATAATTTTCCAGGGGTTAATGCCGGTATAGATATTTGAATGCCGAAAAGTCGAGCCCGACCGACTTCTCTAGTACACTTGCTGCTTGCTATCATTGTCAAATGGTTAAAACAAAAAGAAAGTTGATAATTTTTGTTTGGTGGCGGCTTGCCAATCCATGTGTAATATACCGTGAAGCCCAAAAAATAAATAGCTATATTACGAGAAAGAATGATTACGAAAACCTTAAGCATAGATTTTAGATTGAGTAGGTAACTTTGAATATAGTAAAGTGCGCTCCCTTGTAACAGCATTGACTAGTTGTATTGGAACTTTTGAATACTCACAACAAAGGAGATTTACGAAAAGCAAAAAATCACCTTCGCCGTCTTACTTTCGTAAAAGAAAATCAGCAAAAACTTTTCGAAAAACCAAAATCAATTTACAGGAAGATAATTGCTACTTTTCCACACCTATTTTCCATTTTATTTATTTATTTATTTAAGTAACAAACAGACAAACGTTTTCTTTTCTTAACTCAGGTTCATATATCAGTATTGATCGATCGTGAGCAGAGAATATTCAGCTTAGGTTTAGTTGTTTTTCGTCATCCAACGAAGTTGGTTGTGTTTGCGCACATTTGTGTTCTGCTGTTTCGTCCTGCTTTCTTTTCTTTTTTTATTTTTATAAATTAAAGTAATATATGTAATTTATACAACACATAAAAAAAAAAAGAAAGAAAAAAAAATTGGGATAATGAATACCCAATTATTTAGTATAATTTTTTATTTGGTGACAGTAAGCCTAGTAGGCCTATCAAATACTGCAGTGATTAGAGAAAATGTTAATGAAAAAACCCCATGGGAGTTGTTAGATGCCCTAAGGGCCACTTCACAGATACGAGGATTCAATGGAACTTGGATTACAGGTATGTACTTAATATTAAAAAGTTTTAGATTTGCTTAATTTTTCTTAAATAAAAGAAAAAAACTTTCTTGATTGATATTCCAAAAAAAAAAAAGAAAAAAAAGGATGTGATTTTGATTTTTAAAGAAGGCTATTTTTTACATGAAAGTTTTTAAAAAAATTGAAATTGTTGCAATTTCCAAATATTGGGGAAATTTTAACTATTCAACTTTAGTTTCCTGATAGTTTTAAAAGAAAAGTTTTCTGGCCATTCTTTATGTCAGAATTTTTAGGTTTTGAAAATGTCTCAATTCAGAATGGTTTTCTGCTCGAAGTCAAACTTTTTTAGTTCAGAAAAGCGATGAAGTTCATTATTCAGCCTTGAGTATTTTGGTTATCCCGGGGGCTTCTTCATTCTCTGCTGTCCATTTAATGATTTTGAACGTGTAATGACTTTCCAAAATACACAAAAATTCAATATTTCTTCCCCTTTTTGTTGAGAAATATTTCTCCTTAACATTCTGAGGCTAATATTTAATCCATATACCATATATAAATGGCGTGCAAATAATTAATTGGTTTCGGCTTGATATTTCTGTGTACATATTCGACAAAATGCCATATTATTTATGATTTCGTAAATTACATAGAGAATCGTTCACTCCCCTCTTGTTCTCATTGAACTTTTAAGAACCTATTAGTTTTGCAAAGAAAAAAATGTGTCAAAAAAAATGAAAGTCAACGAAACTTAAAAGAAAGCTTAATTTTCTAAGGCATAGAGCAGAATATTTAATTATTATTTAATACTTATTGAAAGTATAACAAATTACATCAAAGTTTGATGAGAGGATCCCATGGGGTGCTGGAAAACGTCTTTATTGATGTGTTCCAGATTTACATTTCCGATTTTTCCTTTTTTTTTAGTATACATACAAATAATAAAAATAAAAAAAATTTGTTCCATATACAATATTTTCATTTCTTTTAAATTGGTCCTTTAATTTAGTTTCAGTTTCTTATCGATTGTTATAATTCTTTTAATCTAATCTTTATTATTACCTTCATTCGTGTCATGAAATCTTATCAACTTTCAACAATCAATTTATTTTTACTGGCTATATTAGAGATTATTTAAAGCAAAAAAAAAAAAAAAATGTACTTACAATCAAATTACAAGCAAATCTCCATTGCTGCATCGGCAAGTGAATATTATCTAAAAAATCTTCATTTGTGGTTCGGTTCCCACACGCTAAACAAACAAATTGATAGTCAACGGCTTAGTTTATGGTATTTACATGGTGCAATGAACACAACGCAGTGCGGTCATTATTCGCCTAATATGTTCGAACTCCTGCCGATTAGCCCGAACGAAAATTTCTTCGTTTTGCAATGTAACCGAATATCATTCGCGAATATTTTCGGCGAGCAGCATGTGCTTGTTTGTTATACCGTGTAAAGGGAGCCACAATAACGAAGGAATTTACATGTGTTTGCTTGGTGTGAATGCACAGATACTACATGCATGTGAGGATATTGCCCTTGCATCTTGTGAGAACAAGTAAATTAGAGCAATTCCGCAAATTGGCATTCTGGTTTTGTATCAATAATATTTGATTCACTGATTCATTCAACCCAGCGGTTTTTAAGACAATTGTTTCAAAATTAGGCGCCTAAAAAGCGTTTGCAAGTGCATCATGTCCAAGGCCGTAGCCAGAAATTTTTTTACCAAAAATAGTAGAGGCTCATTTTTTTCAAATGATCATCATTGGGAATTTGAGCCATTATCATTGATAAGGAACCCGGATGAGGTTGGCTTATATTCCCTAAATTCGTGAAGTCACAGCATTGAAAGAGATCTTTCTAGTCGTGGTGCTCTGAGCAATAACGCATTAAAAACTTAATTATATTTTAAGATTGCCTCCTAAAACTGCATGGGTTTTGCTAATAAGATGGAGTTTTTGCGAAAGAATTTTTCACGTTGAACACGAATCTGAGGTCAAAATTTCCCATCACGTCAGGTTTTAGGAAAAAAATGGTGTTCAAGCAAGTCTAATTTTACAAGAATCCGATAATTTTTTATATTTTTATTAATTTTTAAACTTTTCAAACTGATTCAGGACGAAACTTTAAATCAATAACAGTTACTGACCTAGAAAAACTATGAATGCAGGAGTGCTCAGTATCACCTTCTCTTTTTGCACCTGTAGTCAAACCTCGTCTCGAAGAAAACAAATCGAATTTGATCGCATAGTGTAACAAAGATTTCAGATTTATTTTTTATATTTGACTTCTTAAATAAAAAACCGATGGAAGTAAAAATATCGTTAAATAAATTTTATTTTGACTTTTTTTCCATCCATTGGCAATTAATCTCAAAAATTAGAAAAAAGTTTCCACATTTCGGGGGGGTCAGAACCTCCAAAACCTCCCCCCTAAATACGGCCTTGATCATGTCAACCAATCTTAGCAAAGCAACCATGCAAATAACAAGTAACGAAGCAGTGGACGAACGAGGGGAAGTGCCTATCCAACGCACTCATAGCTATGTATTGCACTAAACAAGCGCTACTCCTCTAAGGCATGTAATGTTAAAATTAATACGCATCGGATGTGCAAATAGATTGCAGTTAAGCGTTTGTTTTGCGCTATTGCAGTACTTTAATTTACCCCTGGGTTGTGAGAACAAACAAATTAAAATAATACCGGAAATGTGCATTCTGGTTTTGTGATAATAACATTTGATTCACTGATTCATTTATGGTATGAATATTGATTTCATTGCATATTTCAAATTTTCGTTTTCTGTTTAAATTTTTTGAAAATTTATTTTAATAAAAAAGCTAATACACGCTGAGCTATGTATGAATGTATGGTATTTACCATCCATCAAAGATTATATCCAAAGATACTCCTTTGGGTGTCATTGACTTGCTTGTACATGATAATTTACTGTTTACATTATATTAGTTATTTATGTATTGCACCAACAAATTCTTCGTTCATTTAAATTGCTTTGCCCTTTCTTCTTTTCACTCTAGCTTTAGTACCTTATCGATTGTTAAAAATTGTTGTTAAGTTGTTTTATCTTTATTACTAATTCTCTCAAATCTTATCATTTTACAATAACCAATATATTTAGTATTTATGCAACATAAATTCTAATAACTCGTAAACTAAGTAGAGAATGGTATGAGTTATGGTTCAAACAGGAATATCAAACGTCAAATTCGTTCAACTGCACAGAATTGCCTTGAACGACGCATCGCTTATAAGCGTTTTAATTTGTGTCACGTGCCTCTAAAAACAAACATTTTGAAAACGAAATTATTTAAATTTTTCAGATAATGAATTTTACTATCGGGCACCGGACAAGTCCATTCGAAAATTCAATGCTGAGACAAAAGCTGATTCGCTTTTTGTAAAATCCGATATTTTGGTAAATATGAAAACTGTGCAAAATAAATTTGAAATTGGATGTGAAGAAATTTGAATTAACAAATTTATTTTTCTTTTTTTTGCAAGGAACTTTACGGTAATGGCGCCAGTTTTACATTTTCTCCCGATATTACCAAAATTCTAGTACGTTACGAAGTGGAAGGGGTTTTCAGGCATTCGCTTATAGCCAAATACGATATACTTGATATTGAAAATGGGTAATGAAACATTATGTAAATATAAAAATATATATACACAGTTTTTATATACATACGTAATTCTATATTTCCATCCATTCCATCAAATCGCCAGAGCTGCCGTAAAAATACACAATGGCACCAAGTTGCAGTATTGCGCGTGGGCTCCGATCAAAGATCGTTTAGCTTTCGTTTATGACAATAATGTTTATGTACATTTAGAAGACAATGCCGAAGTGCAAATAACTGATACTGGCATTAAAGGTATTGTATATTTGGGTGTGCCCGATTGGGTCTACGAGGAGGAAGTGCTGAGTAGTGGTAGCGCTTTGTGGTGGTCACCAGATGGTCAGAAGTTCGCTGTTGGCGTTTTCGATGATCGCAATGTACAAACATTTAAATATACTATTTATGGTGAACCTGGAAACCCCGAATACTTGTATCCACAAGAAATCGATTTGAAATATCCGAAACCGGGCACTACAAATCCCACAGTATCATTGCGTGTTTACGATTTGAGTGGGGGCGTGCAAGGGAGTTTCGTTGAAATAACAGCACCACGCGATCTAGTCACTGAAGATCATATTCTACAGAATGTGGCATGGTCCAGTAATGATCAAGTGGTGATAACTTGGCTAAATCGTCGTCAAAACGTTGGTACCATGCAGCAGTGCACATTAGCTGGAGCGTGTCATGAGGTACATATGAGAGGAAGATTTCCAAAAAGTTGTCACTGGCCTAAATTTATTAGAATCAAATGAAAATGTAGATACTTTAAATTAAAATTATATATATATATTTTTTAAAATAGGTTCTGAACTTAAAAGAACCTGATGGCTGGATATCAATTGGTACACCCAGATGTCTAAAATCAAGTACTAATTGCTTATTTACATATTGGATTAACGATAATTATCAAATCTGGAACTTGGACTTATTAACTGGTAAAAATATTTGGAGACAAATTGCTGATTTAACAGTTCTGAATATTTACGGCTATGATGAAGAGAACGACAAGCTGTAAGGAACTATTTCTAGCTATGAAAGTATTCATATTTATATCATTACTTTATTCTCTTCAATAGTTACTATCAAGCTTCAGCTGTAAATGCTCCGGAGCAATATCATGTCTATAGTAATTCGGATTGCCTAACATGCACACTACGCGATATTGATGGCGCCAACTGTCGTTCAGCTGGTGCAACATTTAGCAAAGGATTATCACACTATGTGATCACATGCAATGGGCCGAATCCCAGTTACAGCAGGATTTTCGATTCCAAGGTATTAAACTATCTAAGCAGGGCGTATGCAACTAGAATCAAGTTTCATCGGAACACAAAGCTTACTATAGTCTAAACAGAATTGCGGCGTTTCAACGACTCTACGAATGAGATGGAATTAGGGTAGCCAGATTTTTCATCTAAAAAATCAGCTCTTGATTGCTCTTGAATTGGGTTGAAAAATCAGTAGCTATTAAAAAAAAAACAGAAAATCAGTGCATGTTCTCATAAAATTAGCACGTCCTACTACCCTAGATGGAACAGAATTGCAGCAGATGACGATTTTACACTGACGATTTGACGTCGCCTTAGAACTACAATACATATTATTTTTCCGTCGAGTGACGATGTAACAAGGTTATATAAATTTGGTGCAAATATTGAAATTATAGTGATTTTTAAAAATCGTCGATACGCCGCAATTTTGTTTAGACTCAGTTATGGTTAATAACTTGACTTTAGACCTGATTATAGAAATTTAAAGAAGCATAGGCAACTGTTACATAGAAATCTGTTTAATGCACTTTATATGCAATTAGCGTAATGAGCTACTAAAACACAATGAAAGCGGCACCATTAGCAGCAAACACAGCTAAAATAACAACTGCAAACACTTCTTCTTCATTTGTTACTTGTCAAATTAGAAATAGATTTAAATTGACGACAGCTATAATCGTGGTCGGTGGTCATGTGGTTGTGCTGTTGCCAAAATAATCCACTCCATAAGAATGTGTGTTTTTATAATTTGACAGATGCAGGCCCGTCGATGTTGATGCTCGTCGATGTTAAAAACATTGTAAAATTTCATATAAATTTTGACAACTTTACACACTTTGTGTGGTTTACGAGGTCTAAAATGCTTTTACACATTTTGATTAGGGCCCTTAATGTTTCTTTTCTCTCTCCTTATTTCTAGACTCACTCTCAAATTATCGAATGGGAATCGAATACTGCATTTCGGCAAACGCTGGAACATAAATTACGTCCGCTTATTAAATATTTAGATGTTAAAAATCTTGATGGTACCATGGGTATTGTCAAATTACAATATCCACCAGATTTTGATGAGAATAAAAAGTATCCAATGATTGTATATGTTTATGGTGGGCCAAATTCTGTACGTGTGACCAGTTCATTTGGTTTAGGATTTGATGCGTATCTCACAACTAAACGTGATGTCATTTATGCCCAAATAGATGGTCGAGGCACAGGAAATAAAGGAAAGTCCATACTGTTCTCGGTAAATAATCATTTGGGCGAATTTGAAGTGGAGGATCAAATTTTTATTACGAAAACCTTACAAAACTTTTCGTTTATTGATCGAGAACGAACGGGTATTTGGGGCTGGAGTTATGGTGGTTTTATGACAGCAAAAACTTTGGCCAACGATACGGATCGAGTATTTCAGTGTGGAATATCAGTGGCGCCCGTAACATCATGGTTGTATTATGGTAAGTTGGCGGCAAGTAATAACTTAAAGTTTGAAAAGTTTTAAAGCTTTTATAAAAATTCACATATTCGAACTTTAAGCTTCGGAGTCTATTGTTTTTCATTTGAGTATTTTATAGATTCTATTTACACCGAACGTTTTATGGGTGTCCCAAAGAATGAGGATGACGTAAAACGTTATCACGACAGTAGCGTTTTCGGAGATTTGAAAAATTTCCGTAATCACGATTTTCTTCTAATACATGGTTCTGGCGATGACAATGTCCATTATCAGAATTCATTGGCACTCGCAAAGGAATTGCAAAAGCAAGATATACTTTTCGAGCAAATGGTTGGTCGAATAGTGAATACATTTTGTAATTCGTCATTAATTATTTTGTACTTAATACCTTTTCAGACTTACACTGATGAAAATCATTCAATTGGTAGTTTCACCAATCATTTGTATACAACAATGGATAACTTCTGGAGTAATTGCCTCAATTTGGATGTTGAAGATGAATAATCTAAGAGATTAGTTCCTGATATAAAAGTACATAGATATAGCACAAGAAACTAATGCAAACGTAATCCCGGAATAAGGAGAATACATTTTTCCAATGCCTCGAGGTGGGAAAATATAAAATTGTTCTCATCTTCTGTACTTACGTAGTTATATGTTGTATTTTTTGCACTTAATTGCATTTTTAAATTTTATTTATTTGAATTGACTAGAAACTTTTTAAATTTAAATAAATACCTTAACAAATAGAAAAATATACAGCGAAGAAAATATAGAGCGCTTTCTAGGCACATATACATTAATAAAAATAAACAGTAGATTTCTGTATTTTTTGTTAACAACAAATTCAATATTTAAAAGGTTCAACTTTTCTACAAATTTGCTTGCAACAAAAACTTGTTTGATAAATAGACGAGTTTTTAGGGAATTATTCAGTTTTTAGGGGGATAAGTTGACCTAAAAACATCGGTAGCATTTTTAGCCCAACGCAGACTACCCCCCGAATAAAATTTTCCTGTCATATGAAAAATTTAATTTTAAGCCGAAAAACTCTGGGCTTTATATAAAATTAAACGCCATCAATAGAGGTCCGGAGAAAATCTAGAAATAAAAACTAATTTCTTCGGAGGGGTAACTACTAACTTTTTAGGCAGTAAAGCAGTCGAATCATTAATAGAACTCTCGCTTACAAATGTAATCAATACATTGCAACTGTTTGTTTGGTGATTTGGGAGTATATACGATTATCATAGCTTTCGGATTCTATATAGAAGTAGGTGTCCGACTTTTTTTTCAGAATCGTCAAATTGAGTAGTTGGGGGTATCATTCACTACTATTTTATTGCGAACCTGCGCCCAAGTCTCCGCTGAGTTAGTTGGCAGCGCAGTTACTATCCTTCGCCATTATTTGCATTTTTCGCTGCAGTGCAAATTTCATTGGTTTTTTTTTTCTTGTTTAAAGTTTTAATAATTTAAAGTGAAGTTCGTGATAATTTTATTAATTAAATTTATAAAGATCGGCCGAAGTGACAGTGTTTAAAAAGAATAATTTTTTGCAAATCAATTTTCTATGCAGTGTAATTCTACGCAGTTTTAAAGTTAGGTTAGAATCCGACAACCAGACAAGATAAAATGTACAAAAAGAAGAAAAAAAAGGGTAATAATATCAAATGTGGACAATTATCTTGTTAGAATGACTGAATAATCTTTTCAATTTCTGCTCATGTACGCATTTATATATGCAGCTGCCCATGGGAGCTGCTTTATCCGCCTGGCCAGCAGCTCAGTCGCACTCAGCGTAGACGAGACGCACATGCAGTGGTTACAATATCAAGAAATTTTTCCGTAAATTTCACTTTCTTTTTAGTCAGTGCACGATTTTTACAGATTCCCCTCAAATATTATGGTTTATCCCAAATATTGTAGTTTTCTTCGTGCGTGCTGGAATGATCACTACATTGGTTCTTTAATTTTATAACCATATTTTCAAGTTAAAGCTATTATTCCATTAAAAAAAAAAAAAAAACCACAGAACTTACAAGTAGTACATAACATATTTCTTATAACCAACAAAAAGGAGTAAACTTTTTTTATTTTATTATCCATGGCTTTGAACTTGATATTGAAAAACTTACACAAGTAAAATGAAATAAAAAAAGAGAAGACTTTAACTTATATGTTTGCATATACTATAACACTTGACAAGCAAAAAATCAACAATGAAACAACAGAATCAAGGATCAAGGATGTGTAGGATTAATGTGAGCTATGAGTTACGTATTCCAATACTTTTTTTCTTTTTTTTTCAATATAATGAACATGTGCCACAGCACTATGTAAATATGTAAGTACAATGTATGTACACATGAATATTAACAATCAAAGATATTTAAAAGTTTTATACTCATATACATAGTAGTTGTTTCAAAAGAAAAAGCAATTGAGTTTAAAACAAAAACGTTGTTGGTGTTGTAAAACTTTGCAATTTCATTTGATTTTTCTTTTTTCATTTTGTTTTTATTTATTGTATTATTTATAAAAGAAAAATCAAATTGTACTTTTAAACCGTTCATATGCATCGTCATCTTTGAAATCGAAACCGGAAATTATATAAAACGTAAAAGACAAAGTCAAATGCCAAGGAGACTTTGACATTGATTTGATTTTGAAGAGATAAAGAACAATTGATTGACCTTTGAACCATATACTTGTACATGTACGAGTATATATATGAAGAAGTATCTAAGTTGAGTTTTTGTCTGAATTCAAGTCTAAATTTCGGCTTGATTTTTGGTGTGAATTTCGGTCTTTTTGTCGTTTAACTTTAGGTTGGATCTAATTTTTAGCTAATTTTTTATTTGAATTCCGTTCTGATTTTTGACCTGATTTTTTATCTAAATTTCAGTCTAACTTAAAATCTGGACTTTGGCTTGACTTGTCATCTTAGTTTTATTCTGGCTTTGGTTTGAGTTTTTCTCAATTTTGGCTTGATTTGTGCTCGGCATTTCGGTCTGAGTTTTACACTGATTTCTGTTTAAAATTGGGGAAAATTCAGTCTGATTTTGGTTTCCTTTTAGGTCTGATTTTTAAACTGAGTTTTGGCTTGGATTTTAGTCTATTTTTGGTTTCTTTTTTAGTGTGAATTTCGATCTGATTTTTCGGTTTTATTATCAGACTGTATTTTGGTCTGAATTCAGCCTTATTTTTTTTTATCAGTATTTTAGAAGCACTAATTTGTTATAAAAACTAGTTTCGTATTATAATGTAACAAACAAACATATCAGAATTGCCATTTATAATTCTATTGAAAATTTCAACTTACACTATTAAGTTTAATCTTGAAGTTCACAAACGTGCCTTCACCAAAACTGATAGCTAGAGCTAATGAGGAGGATAAAGATTAAATAAATTATAAAGTCGCTTGATTGTGGCGTCGAGATAAATGGAGAGGCAGAAGATAATGTAGATTTCAGGTCAGACAAAAACTTCGGAATCTGAGGGTTAAAGGTTTATTTTGCAAAAAAAAAAATAAAATTTCAAAATGTAAATATTTGTTAACACATGGGCACCCTAAGTCTCTCTGAAACTCTCTGATTAAACGCATGCGCTGAAAATGTAGCAACAAAAATTAGAGTTGCCATGTCATGCAAAATAAAAAACTTTAAATCGTTGAAGTTCTAAAATCGAGCATGGGAACTTTCATTTCAATATTGAATTATCGTATATGCTATTGGAACTCTAAGTTAATATAACATATCAATAATAGCAAATGCATTATTGTTGTAAAGTTGAACATTTCTTTCATATGTTTAATTGTTACATATCGATATTGAACAAAAAATGGATTGCAAATATAAAGTGGTAAACAAAATCACGTAATAAATGTAAACTCAATATTTAAAACGTAACAGTTTCCGAGTGAGGTCGTCTAATGTTTTTTTTTTTGTTTTAATAGTTTAGTTATAACGCTGATAATGAAATAACCGCTAAAAATTTGCGAGCAAGTTATTAATATTTACATTAAAAAATACGCCGGTTTCAATTTCATATACACAGCTCATACAATAAATGGGTCAAGTTCATTGAAGGCAACAGTAAATACTATACACACATAGATATAAAACAAAACAAACAGCACGTGCTGTAAAAAAAATGGGGCGGAGAGAGAGACATAGTTAAAGAATGCGCACGCTCTTTATTTTACGCGCCAAAATGTACGTTATCTCTGTATTTAAAAATCATATTTATATAGTTAAATAACAAGGTATTCGAAGTTGAGAGAGGCACAGTACTAAATCGCTGCATTAAGACGTAGGCTGCTCACTTCACGCAAATTTCAAACCCTCTCACTTTCTGTAAATTTTTTTTTATGATTTTACACCATGTGCCAAGTCAGCTTAGAGAGTAAAAATTATTGACACAAGAAGAGCTTACGTTGTAATTATTTAAAATTTGACCCTATAAATATAGCTTATTTACAATTAGAGAATTCTCAGAAATAAAATTCTAGTGTTGAAATTATTATGATAATTATGATACTGGACAGCTGCTTTTGATACCATAAATTTTACTCTCTGAAATGACTTCACCCTATTTTATATACTCTGGCACGTGCTAAAAATCATAAGATAAATACACAAAGAGAGAGTGAGAGCCTACGCAATTTTGGGCGCGAAGAGAGCAACATACGAGTATTTATCATTTGTATGTTAAAAACACATACTGTTAAAATTACAACTGTTAACAGCAACAACACTAGCAGTTGCTGATGTTACTAACATTTTTTGTTTTTGTTTTCTTTTTTAAATTGCTGTTGCTGCTTTCATTCGTTGATATTGCAGACTTCATTGCATCAGTGTTTGCGTTTTTTATATCAGTTTCAATTATAATTCCATTGCGTTTAGTTGTGTTTTTATTCTGTATTAATTTCGTGTGTTGTACGGCAAATGAAAATTTGAAATATGTGCGCGCGCGTTTTAAATGTTTTAGATTTTTACGGAATTAAAAATAGCAGGAAACTTTTAATTTAAAAATTTAGCTAAAATTTTAAAGTTTACGTTATTATATAATTAAAGCTGAATTTTTGTCTATTAAGTATTTAACGGAATTTGATTAAGAATTTTCGATGTCCCTTGTTAAAAGTTTTGCCTTTACAAGTGAGCTCAATTATAATTTGGTTTTTTGTTTTTTTTTTGTTTTAGTGAAGTGAACGACTTTAAAACGACTTTAGTAAGAAACTCATTTGATTCTCCAAGTGATTAACTTTGCTCTGTGGCAGTTACAGGGTGGATTTTTCTAGAACAGTTAAAATGCTGAACAAAAATTGTGAAACAAGCATCTAGTAATCTACTTTTAATTTTTTTTTAATTTGCTATCATCATCAGTGAATAATGCCCATACTCTACCTGAGCTTCTAAGGTTCATCAGTGAAACAAAGAAGTTCGAGGCTGAGAGACCTTAGAACTTTCTTCATCCCATTTATCCCCTAACATATCTTTCCTGTCTTTCAACTCTCTTCTATTAGCTCTATCTTGTGTATAGTACAAGGGTTTTTGAGACTGAGTACTGGGTTTAGTCCAGCCCATCTTCAACTCTAAACTCTAATCATCAGTCCTCTTCCCCCATTTTGTAGTCCAAGGTTAATATAAGGTGGGTTATTCATTATTTTGACTGTTAATTTTAAAGCTTCAAATTTAGGTAAAATTTTAATCCTTTTTGTTGGTTAAAAGTGTTGGTAAAAATTATAAAGGTTTGGGTAGTTTGAGTTAAAAAAATCTGCAGGCTAACTGCCTAATGTGAATATCAGCCAATTATTTTGAAGCCATCGAAGACATAGTAGTTTAGTTGCTTAGTTGCTTAGCACATAAGTTACAGTTTTCGATTCTCCCACTTTACAACAGCTCCTGGAATGGTTTCTATATGAAAAACCATAGTTATTGGAAATATCAGAAAAAAAATATTTGCCACCAGAGTTAAGAAGTTGGCCTGGAAAGGTTAACTTACGTGAAGACGGATGCGAAAAATTGGCAATAATGGTTCTAGGGTGTAGGAACATGAACCAAACACCAATATTTCGAAACTCAAGTCAAAAGTCAAATGAAATTATGAGATGTCTGAAATCATGAGTCAGATGAAACTATGAGTCAAAGGAAATTATAAGCTAAATAAAGTTATGAGTCTGTTGAAATTAGGTGTTAAATGGGGATCAGATTAAGACATGATTTAAAGGAATTCATGAGGTGAAATCATAAATCAGATTAAATTATGAATCAGGTAATAACGTAAATCAGATGAAATCATGAATCAGGTGAAATCATGAATCATGAATGTTGAAATTAGGTGCTAAATGGAGTCAGATTAAGACATGAGTTAAAGGAATTCACGAGATGAAATCATGAATCAGACGAAATTATGAATCAGGTAAAATCATAAATCAGATGAAATCATGAATCACGTGAAATCATGAATCAGGTGAAATCATGAATGTTGAAATAAGGTGCTAAATGGAGTCAGATTAAGACATGAGTTAAAAGAATTCACGAGATGAAATCATGAATCAGACGAAATTATGAATCAGGTAAAATCATAAATCAGATGAAAACATGAATCACGTGAATCATGAATCATGAATGTTGAAATTAGGTGCTAAAGGGAGTGAGATTAAGACATGAGTTAAAGGAATTCACGAGATGAAATCATGAATCAGACGAAATTATGAATCAGGTAAGATCATGAATCAGATGAAATCATGAATCAGGTCAGTCATAATCCCAATGAAGTTATACGCTAGATGAAGTAGTAATGAAACAAAATAAATCATTAGTCTGATTAAGACATGAGTTAAGAAAGAAGCCACAGGCAAGATAAAAAAGATGAGGAAGAAGAAATCATGAGTCAGAAGAAATCATTCTCCTTCTTCTTTTATGGCACAACTGCCTATGAAGGGCACGAATAGAAGAGTCCTATTTTTTATGCCAAATTCCAAAGGCGAAATGTAAAGCTTTTCTTAAGCAATCTTTACTCTTTCCAGCCAAGGGGTGGTGGCTTGCAGAAAAAGTTGTATTTTTGATTTTTGACCATATCCAGGACACTAATCACTACGTCACGGAGACCAACCCGCCCCTCTCTCCCCATAGGAAAACACTGCAAACGGGCCAGACGCACACAGATTCAAAACTTATACCAAAATTCTGTTCTATACTAAAAATTTAAACCAAAATTCAATTTTAGTCCTAACCAACAGTAAATTAAGTCAAAACACTTAGTGTTTTAAAGTAAAAATTTAAGCAAAATAAAAAATATACTTACATAAATAAATCAAAAATAAAACAAAATACAATATGCTCAAAACGTTTTTCTAACTACTGCAATAAATTCAAATTTTAATCCCAGCTTAAGTCAAACAACAAAAAAAACAAAAACTTGAAGTGTTAAAATGAATTGCGCGGAAAAGTAAAAGCGCCACAAAAACACCCAAAAGAAAACGAAATTAAGCCTATTACTAAGAAGTTGTTTTAATAAACGTTGCACACACACACAGCTACTACCGAATATTAAATGCAGCAATATTTCACTCAAAAGTATAAAAAAAATTCTAGAAAAATAGTAACGGCGTGATGCGCCATCATGACACTTCAAAAAATACCTGAAAAAAAGAGCGCGAAAGAGAGTAGAAAATAGTACAAGCGTAGAGAGAGAGAGAGAGAGCAGGCAGTAAAAGACACCAGCAGCTAGAAAGAGCAGTTTATTTTAAGTGCTTTACGTGCGAAACAAAATAAAAATTATTATAATAAAAATAATCGCCACTTGGAATTTAGTATTGAAATAAAAAGTAAAAGGAAAATATTAAAACGAAATCAAAAAACTCAAAAAACCACAAAATAAAATGAGCAAGAAAAATAGCGAGCAGTGTACAATTTGAATATTAAACGCGCGTGATTTTCATTGAGAAAATGTGTACATTAAAATGAATTTTTAATAATTTAAGAAAAATTTAATTTGAATATAAAAATTGGAAGAAACAACCAAAAAAAAAAACATATGTTTTATGCCAGATTAATCAGCATCAGAGAGGCAAAAATCTGATTGAATAAATTGTAAAAAAGTGCCAACGATAGTGATAGTGACAGACGGTGAGATTGCTGATATTCCATTGTGGGGCAACATTAAAGGTAAGTGAAATTTATTGTACTACTGTATAAAATGATACCTCATCTGTTTCCCTGGACTGCCATTTAACCTAACTGTGTAAAAGTTTTTTAAGTAACAATAGTTGTCTTAGAACAATCTGATTTCCAGTAGTTTCAGTTTGGATCATAAAAATCTTAGAGTACTTGAGATGAACTGAGAGGCTGAGAGGAAAAGTGGTATAACTTCTACGTTCAGAAAAAAGTGGAATAATTTTACTTAAGAGCAAAAGCAAAACGAAATATGTTCAGAGCAAAAGTGAAACGAAATATGTTCAAAGCGAAAACGGAATAAAAAACTATGCTGTTCTTGCTCTGAAAGAAATGTTATACCATTTTTGCTCTTACTTTCAAGGCGTTTCATTTTCACTCTAAACCGTATTACTTATGCCATTCTTGCACTGACACTCTAAATTATTTCACTTTTGCTCTTATATAAATTTTAGCCCGCTTTTCCTCTCAGCCTGTCAACTGAAAGTCCCGACGTTGAAGTCTCTACTTGTTTGTATGTGGCCGATCTCCATACATTCATATAAAAAATCGCAGGCATTTCAAATTTGAAATTTCTAATTTG
The DNA here is from genome assembly GCA_963691655.1 of Toxonevra muliebris. Lineage (NCBI taxonomy): Eukaryota > Metazoa > Arthropoda > Insecta > Diptera > Pallopteridae > Toxonevra > Toxonevra muliebris. The sequence goes on from OY829329.1 coordinate 5,622,310, forward strand.
AAAACCAATGTTAACTATAGATAAAAAATTTTACCTCCCTAAGATAATTTATTTTCCTCTCCGGACGAAATATTCAAATAAATAAAAAATTCTTTTCTCAGGAAAAAAAATCTGTTGCTTCATGTTTAATCCAAGAAAGCACAACAAAATTGTATCAATATATATGGAAAATAAATTATATTGACAAAGAAAAAAAATAAGAAAATACTGAGGGGAAATTAAAGAAGAAAATCAGCAATTAAAAAAAAATAAATTACTAAAAATGAAGTAAACAATTTTTGTAATTTAGAAAATCACAGCTATCGTTAAATTAAAAGCAAAGAAATTATAGCTTTGTAATATAAAATGCTTGAGATAAAAATGTTTGAAATTGCAGCAGTCGTTAGCCAACGATATTTTCATCATCAACGTCATGCTTTTCTCATCATCAACAGATTTTTTCTTACTTTATTCTTTCTTGCTTTTCTTTTCTTTTTTGTATTTGTTTTGTTTTTTAATATTGTTGCATACTGCTGTTGATGGTTGCAACTGCTGGCTGCACCATCATCATCAACATCAACAGTTGCTACAATGTCAACAACGCAATTCATCAATGAAAACAGCAATAAAGCTTTAATTTTTTATTTTTGTGCTTGTGTGCTTTACTTTATTGGCGTCTATCAAACTGTTTCTTAACAGGAGCGTAGGATAAATGGGGTAAAAGTAGATCTAAACAGTAGGGGGGAAGGGTGAGGGGGGAGTGGTCTTAAAGTGACTGATATTATTCTGAAAATTCTTTTAGCGGAATCGGTGTAGAATACCGACAATTTTCAACATGTCAATGTCAAACAAAAGCTGAGGTTCTTCTTTCCTGTGGTAGTTAGTCCGGTTTGTATTATTTTGAGATGACGAAATTTGTGTACGTTGCTGGTTTATGAAAAATAACAGTTTCAGGTCCTCGATGAAGAATTTATTTAGTTCAACAAGTTTGGATTTTGCCCGAGCGAAGTTTTTGTAATAGAAGTGATCATTGAATTATTTCTCCCTAGGATTGTTGCAGATTCTTTTTCTTTAATTTTTTCGAGTGCAAGAGTGAGGAAGTGAGTGGAACTCCAACTGATTCGAAATTTCTAGTAGTTTTAATTCTGTTCACCGTTCATTGTCGTCAACGATTTCCTATTACTTAACCCTTTCGATACCGTAGAAAAACCAGAGAAGATACCGAAAAACCGAATCCGGATTCATATTGTCTGACCCTCATTTCTTGTTACGATTTTTGATCAAAACAGACATTTTGTGCTTCTAAAGCTTTGAACTTTCAAGGGTCACCCAGGGTGACCCAGTGACCCTCAATGGGATTTTTTGACCAACTTTTTTTTGTACATTTTTATTGTCTATTAGATAGACAAAGTAACTTAATATTAATTTTTCACTTAACCCTTTGTTGACCGTAAAGAAACTAAAACCGTTTGAGCAAAACCGAGTCCAGATTCGCATTCTTCGACCCCCATTTCATTGTAAAAAAGTTCTTAAAAAGTTTCCATTGAAGATTTTAGGGTCACCGGTGACTCATAGCAAAACTTGTATTTCCAAAAAAGTAAACAAAAATTTAAAAATTTGGAAAATGATGTTTGAGTAAATAATTTTTTCCCATAATATATTAAAAATTTTGTAAAAATTGTGAGCGACTGAAAATTAGCAAAAAAAAAAACTCAATTTTTTCGCTTTGATCCGCTACAGTACCGTTACCAAAAAAAAAATATTTGTAAATGTTTTTAATTGAAATTAAAGAAATATTAATTCTCTTTCCAAAACCTTTAAAATTTTAAAAATTGATTGTATAGTTTTTAAAAAATTCCAAAAATTAATCTTGTCACACCGGTGTCACCATAGTACCGAAAGGGTTAAAATTCAAATCTGAAGTCTTTTTTTTTTTATTCTAAATTCAATTCGACTCGTTTTTAAATTCTATTGGGTGCTTTCTAATATCCAATCATCGCAAAGTTTTGTGAAATCAACCTGGCAATTTCGAATTTTATTTCTCAACTAAATTTTTAGATTTCTTGATTTCTTGAATTTAAATGAATATAGAAATACTATATTCAATTCAATTCAACTTTATTTGAGTTCAATTTGACTGCAAATCTTAGCCATAAGTTGGATCTGGAATTGTTTTGAACCGCAGTCCATTTGGGCTTCGTTATTATGGAGCTTCATCTTTATGGCTCTAACTAAGAAACTTGTGTTTTCACTCCAAAAAAATTTGCTACCAGCTGCCCAAAGTTTTCAAGTATAGTTAGTTTTATGTGCATTGATATTTTTTTTTGCGAATATTGAGAGAATTTTATTCTCCTTTAGTCAAAATCAATAATGATTATTGGTCAATTGAAAGTGGATCAGACAATATCATTCTCTCTCATCATATCTTTCACTCACATCATACTTTACACTATCACTTATTCACTCTAGCCTGGAGATTTTCTGATATCCTCACATATAGATGATTGTACACATCAACGGCATCTTGATTAGCATAATCTAGACGATCTCGATAGTCTAGTAGGTAGTGCATTAAACTTTCATCTGGGAGGTTCCGGTTCGATTCTCGTTTTCGTCTGGTGGTTTATTTTCATAAACTTCTTATATTCACTATCGATATGAAGTGGTTGAGAATTATAAGTACACATTGTACAAGTACACACCTTGGCTGGTAATGGCAAACCATCAAGCCGATATAAAATTGCCACACCGCCATTCGGAATCGGCGTTAAACTGTAGGTCCAACTATGTGGTATCACTATAGGCCGTTCAGGCCTAAGTGTGTCTCTCGACAGCCACTCTAACCTAACCTAGAATTATGTATAGTGACAACTCTCTACTAGATTTGAATTTTCAATAAATAATAAACTTTAGATCACAGCTGCTCTCCCTTCCCCCCGCCATTTTAAATTATTTTTCTGCATGGCGCCCATGTTATTTTATTTTTTTTTGTCTCTCACTTTTGCTATGTTTTTGCTGAAATTGTATTGCTACCAATGCATACATTCATATGTAGATACATCCTAGACATATTCATGCAAAAAAAATCCATGATACATATTCTTGGTTGCCAGTTAGCTAGAAATTTTCTGTGAATAGTACGAATGATGATTGAGAACAAAAAGCGGCTGCCGCAGATGGCTACAAAATTTTTCTGCCATGTCGAAATATCAAGAAAAATCTTAACCTAAAACTGCAAAAATAAAAAAGCTTTCATAAGAAATGAATTTCTTAAAAAATCACTTGCTGTTCTCAATCATCTAAAATCTAGCGAGCCTGCTTTATCATTCCCATATGCAATCTAAAAACAATCTGGCAACTATGTATGCGTTTATTCCTTTGCAAGTTGTTTACTTCAGCATTTGTGTTTCTATCATCTTTGTATGCTTTTTTTTTGCTTTACAATGTTTGCTTGTCTACAGTTTTCTTCGTTTTTTTTTTATTATTTTGTTTGCATTTGTTTGGTTGCTTTCCCATGAAGAATTTTTACTATAAAAATACCACAGCTAATATCTATGAATATTGCAATATTTTAAATGCATTTCATTGCATTATTCGCTAGATTCGCTATATTTTTTCAACTGAAATTTAGTATTTAATTTTGTACTAAATATTTTCATATTACAGAAAATTGTTTTGTTTTATAAGCTATTGATTAAAAAATTTTACATAATAATATGTGTTCAAGATTTGCACTAGGCTGACTCGGGTTAATTCTTAAGTAATTTGTCTTTAAGTTCTGAGCTATGTTCAAAGACTTGAGGGTGAGTAGGAGGTCTATAGGCCTTCCGAAGATTTTCGCCTGTGGCAGCACTGCAACTGCTTTTCGAGTTCTCTTTGAAGTTGGTTGTCGTTAAGTCAATATAAATACAGTAATATCCCGATTTAGATTTTTTCCACTAACATCGTTTTTGATTTGCATCTTCAAATATCTCTGTAGCATAGTCTCTGTTTCAGATCTCGAGTTTTGTTTCAAGAATATTGCCCTTTTAGAGTTTTTTCCCCTCAATTTAGATTGAATTTTAATGTTTTTTTAAATTTCATAATCAGCTGTTTACATTTTTTCTACTCAGGGTTGCATGTGCTTCATTTAAATGTCTAATATTGAGCATTCAAATTTAAATTAAATTATAATTAACTTCGAATTATGAATTTCAAAAATTATGTAAGTTTCAATTGCATTTTAAATAAATTCTGTGAAATTGGGCCTTAGAAGTCTTCTTTATAGCGTTTTGCAATAGGACGGACTCTAAACCTGCGTGTGGAAATACTGAGAATTTATTACTCACTGTATTCTTAGCTAAGTTTCGCAATACATTTTAAGATTGAAGATATTCATTGAAGCGACACGATGCTATAAAATATGCTATATAATATTGCTACACTTATCGGTACGACACCGTCGAAATTAGTAAACATAACTGATACCCGTTTCGATTTTGTCGCGCTGTGAGATTAATCTCATGTGATTTTTTTCATTCCATTTCAAATTTTCATGTAACTCTTATACATTGAGATTAGTTGCATGCAATTTTAGCATATTTTTTTTTTGATACAAAGAGAAACGGCAAAAAAGTTTCATAAAAATGTTGCCCTAGCGATTTTATCTATCCCCCTGTCGTTTCTCCCCTCTTCTGTACATTTTTTCAAGTTGCATGAGACAAATCTCACCGTCTAAAAGCAGACTAAATGTGAATCTTTAAATTCTTCGTTCCGTTTCGGTCATTATTCTCGGCGATGAATATTTCTGTTGTTTCTTGAATGTTGGTCTCGTTTTATCAATTGATTCATTCATTCCCTTGTTTCAATATTTTTGTTGTTTCATTTCATGTCGTTAGGAGTCGTAAATAGTTTAAACGAAAAGTCCAGTTTTGATTGCGACATTTATATGAATCAATTGGTATTCACACTTTCGTTTGAGTTGTCCGACTCTAAATTTCTATGTCGTTATGAGTCATTAGTGTTACACAGGGTGACAATCGTAAAGTGACGCACACATTTCAGCAGTTATTTTCAAAAGGACGTACTTCCATTAAGTACAATTAATGTTAACATTGCTGAATATATAAGCATTCATTTGAGCCCCACCTCATTCAATATAACCTCCTTTAGCCTGCACACATGCCTTCAATCGATCCGGAAATCGTAGGACTGTTCGCCGCAGGACTTCCTGATCAATTTCAGTCCAGGCTTTCTTTAATGAATTTGTCAGCGACTCCAGACTGTGGTGTTGAGCTGCACAAGCCTTACTCTCTAAAATACTCCAAATAGAGAGTCCATTGGATTCAAGTCTAGGGAGTATGGTGGCCATTCTTGAGATGTTATGAATCCAGAAAAATTGTCTTTTATCCATGTTTGCGTTAATTTTGCCATGTGGGAAGGTGCAGAATCTTGCTGGAAAGTCCAGTTTTCATTTCCAAACGTATCTTGGGCCCAGGGAAGAACATGTTCATTTAAAATGCTCCGATAAACAACCTGGTCAATTTTAACACCCTCTTCAACGAATATTACAGAGGTTCTGGCATTAGCGGAAACTCCAGCCCATACCATAACGGAAGCTGGCTTTTGAACTCGGCCAACAGTCCTATTTTGTTGCGATGATGATGTTAGCCACATTCGGTCATTTTGCGCATTGAAATGTTGTTCAACCGTGAAAATTTTTTCATCTGTAAACAAGATATTTTTAACATTTTTTAACACGGAGGAGCGTAGCAACGCCTTGCATCTTTGCAGTCGCAAATCTTTCTTTTTTTGTGTCAGATCTTGAGCTTTTCGGAGCTTGTACGGCTTAAGATTAAGCTTTGACTTTGCAATGATTCGCACTGTTTCACGGTTTACTCCCACTTCCTTAGCGATTTTTCTCATTGAGCGCCTTGGATTTCGCTTGATTCGTTTACGTATTTTTTCTGTTAAACCAGTAGTGGCAACTGTAGAAAATTTTCTCCGGTCTCTATCTCCAAAACCCCCAGTTTCATTATATCGAATAATAGCTCGGTCTACCGTACGACTTGACAAATTTAAAGCCTTTGCAATTTGACGGCTACTATAATTTGCCAAATGAAATTTCATAATTTCACGACGAATATTTTTCTTGTCCATTTTTATGGAAATTTCAAAATGTAATAACAAAAATTCAAATGAAATTAAAAGCAAAGGCAATGATGAATGAATTTCCTTTTTAAATTAAAGTAACGGTAAATGGCAAAGCTTGCTGCAGAGTATTAAACTTGCGTCACTTTACAATTGTCACCCTGTATACATGAAATATTATTTATATTATGTATGAAAAATTAACGAAAACTTTCAAATTAATTTCATCTTTAACTACTCACTCAAGCTCTTTCCTCTGATTTTCATTTAAGCCTTTGTTTCATTCCATTTATTTCCATCATCACCGTCATCATCATTGCAATCATCATAAAATATATAACTATAAAATAACTTGATGTTATAAGTCCTAACTATATCTATACAAATATACCCCTATATTCTGTCATTTATGTACTTGACAGAATTCGCCTAATTTCAATTTCCTTTCTTTTTGTTTCTTAGCGTATTCTCTCCGCTTCATGAACTCATAAAATATCTCAATAACAAGACAGTAAGCACTTAAATTTTTGATACTTTTTAACAAAGAAATTGGAAAATTATATTATACACCCGTCGTTTTCATCTTAAAAAAAATAAATGAATTACGCTCGTGGAAAATATATATGCTTTAGCTATGTTTGTTTTATAAAGTTCTTGATATATATTGAGGTTCGAAGTCAAAGTCATAAACTTAAAGTATATAAAGCGTGGTTGAGTGTCATACGAGGGAAAATTTTCATTGCGAAGGTCTATTATTATTTGAAGGAAGGGACGACTCGAAAGTCAGGCACTGCGACCTATTAGATCTATTTTGGTACAATAGTCCCCAGTTTAGAAAGAGAGAAAGAAAGATAGATAAGAAACACATCCAAGCCGAGAATCGTATTTGGGTCTTCAGAGATAAGAGTCTGGCACTGGACCGCAGTAGCGAGGGTTGAACCTACAGTTTACCGCCGGTTCCGAACGACTGTGTGTGTAATTTTTTTTATCAGTTCGGTGGTTTTGCCATTACTGACGAAGGTATATACTTGTACACTTTCTTAGAATTCTCATTCACTTCATATCGACAGTGAAGTGAATATAAGAAGTTTATGAAAATTAACCACCAGACCAAAACTGGAATCGAACCCGCAACCTTCTGGGTGAAAGTCGTGTGCACTATCCACTAGACTATCGACGACCTCGATTTTTGAGAAGGTCTAAGTTTCAGAAGTTTTTTTTTTTTGTCAGCAGTTAGGCATATATTTTGGTTCTCAGTTAAACTTGTAAATAGAGTAGATGAGATTTAGGGTCCTGACATTTTGTAAAATGAATTTTAATAAATACTTTCGAAGTTACATAACAAAAATCATCGAATTTGTTGCACTCCAGAAATGAACAAACGCCACTGTATATTGTGAATTATTCGTCGGTCGGTGCTCAGTCAAAAATCAGGGATTTGAATTTGTGGTTTAGGGGAGTGAGGAGACGGATTCACTACAATATATTGTGAGTAAAATATTTGACTTCATATTTGAAAATAAATTTTTCGAATTGTGATTTAGCATTTTCATTTTGTGGGTAAGGAAAAGGCCAGGCTAGGTACCTTAAACTCTACCGACTCCTTTTACTTACATTAGACGAGGAGAAGGGATGAGTATAGAGCGTTCTGTCCAACGAATGAATTTGTTGACATTAGTTTGACAAGTGATTAGTCGATGGTTGAACCTGGCTGATTGCAAAAAGCTGCGAGGGGGTAAGGGGGGGTGGGGTGGGGGGTGTCTGTATAATGCTATTAGACAAAGGGAGACGTTTTTGAAGACACTGTCATAAATTCCTTCTAGAGATTAAGGCTCTCTTTCCTGGGCGTTCTAATCACCTCGGGCCATGCATTTCGCAATCATGTGCTTGAATTGATGTTTTTGAAAATTAATGAAAAGGGTCTTGAAATATTTTTATACGAAGGAAAGGGGTTTACAATCTTATGCCGTATCCGAACGTCGAACTAGTAAAATTACAAGCCAAATTGTGAGGCTACGTGAGAAAAAAAATAACTTTTTCGTGGTTATTTTTTCCCCCGCTTCCCCTGACATCTGCAACTTGCAGGGTTGCTTTGGGCAGAGTTGCTTTGATTTCAACCTAAACAACTCCGTTTTCAATGCTAACTACGATGATAATTTTCTAATATTTATTGATTTTTGCAAATATTTTTCATTGAGTGTATGTTAAAAAAAAAAAAAAAAACCGGAAAAAACAACAAATGCAATAATAATAAGCAGGAGGAAAGAAATTGTTTATTATTTTTGTTTCTTGTAAGATTTTGTTTTCCGCTTGCTTTGATGCTTTGCTGTGTTGGTCTTTTTGGTTGTTGTTGTTGTTTTTATTTTGGTATTTTTTTTCAATTTGCTAGTGCCAAAACCGAAATACACAAACACATTCGCACACAACACACACACACACACACACAAGTATACAAGCATATAAAAAGCACACACGAGAGAAGTACAAATTATGAGAGCACGTATGTATGTATGTATGTATGAATGTATGTGTGTGTTCGTGTGTATGTGTGTTTATGTCTGTAGCAAGTTGAGTAGCAACAATCGTAAAATAAAAGTAGCAATAAAATAAAAGGATTTCGGATTTCATTTATTGTTTCTTATTGAATCTTTAGTAAAGAAGTGAAGTCAACACAACCATCAGAAATATCACCAGAGCCATTCACCATTCACCACTCACCATTATCCATTATCATGAAATCAGGTCAAAAGGATTTTTCGTATTTTCGTCGTATGCACGTTGCATTCAACAATTTTTTGTTTTTATTTTTTGTTTTTCTGTTTGTGTCTGTGTATTGGAAAGTGGTTGAACTAAGAAAAAAGCCAAGAAATTGAAATTTTTGTTTAAGTTTTAAATTGTGTTCACACAATTTTCATGCTTCATTGACTGCACGCCGCCAATGTGAGGAGCGATGCTTAAATGTCAACACTGGGAACAGAGCAAAAAATATAATTTATTTGAACCTTTTCTTTTTTTATCCAATTTTTATTAATATTATTGCAATACAGAATTTTATACAAAGCATTTTTGTTTTTTATGTCTAAAAAACTTCTTCGAAGTATTTCTATTTATTTTCATTCACAATGACATGTGCAAAGCACGAAACTTTTTTAATTTCTTATATAATTTAGTTTGAAAGAGCATTATCATCATCGATTACGATTAATTTCGTATATTAAGCGTTTTAATTATTTTGCTACTTGACTTCGTCTTTCGTTCGTCTATAAGCCAGTCTGGTTTTTTGTTTGTTTAGGTTTTTAGAATTATTTGAATGTTTTGTAATCACTCAAGCAAAATCATTTTTTTTTGCTTTGAATGAGTAGATGAATTAAAAGTTTTTTCTTGTAATTAGAGTATAAAGTTTAATTGGATTAACTGCCTAAAAAAAAAATATTAATATTGAATAAAGAAATATTTTTAAATCAAAATCGTATGCCTTTTAAATACAACCCTGTCTGTCATTTTTTCCACCGTCAATCACAACCAACTTCGTTTGAGAGGCTGAGAGGAAAAGTGGTATAACTCTGCGTTCAGAAAAAAGTGGAATAATTTTACTTAAGAGCAAAAGCAAAACGAAATATGTTCAGAGCAAAAGTGAAACGAAATATGTTCAGAGCGAAAACGGAATAAAAAACTATGCTGTTCTTGCTCTGAAAGAATTGTTATACCATTTTTGCTCTTACTTTAAAGGCGTTTCATTTTCACTCTAAACCGTATTACTTATGCCATTCTTGCACTGACACACTAAATTATTTCACTTTTGCTCTTATATAAATTTTAGCCCGCTTTTCTTCTCAGCCTGTCATTTAATCGTAATTAACATGTCTGAGTAAGGGCCAGTTTTTCAGTGCGAGTTTAACCCAGTTTCTAGTTTAAACTTATCATCTAATTTTCCAGTCAATTTTGATAAATTGCCATATGGTTTTGAAAGGCTGCTTCTTTCAAATTGTGAATCTAAAAAAAGAAGCAAAATAATTCTTTCTGGTGAAGACGACGTGAGTAATGCTGAAATGTACGAAATATTTAACATTAAAGTTTTAAAAAGACTTCGAACTATAAGATCGCAGCAGAACCATTTTCATATACAATAATAAAAATTTTTAAAAAAATCCAAATTGGTCCTACAAAAAATTGGCCAAAGAATTAAAGAATTGCCGTCAAATTGTTTCCAATGTTATTAAACAGTTTCAGGAGAATTTGACCATAGATAGGAAACCTGGTTCGGAAAGAAAACAAGGACCACGTGAAATTGGGTAAGCCAAGAAAATAGAAAGCATATTAAAAAGATCTCCAACCACATCTGGTAGAAAAGCTGCCCGGTTAGCCCAGTGCTCTGACTATTTGGTGCGAAAAGTAAAAGCCAATGCAGGTTTTGAAAACATACAAAGTCAAAAAAGTTCCAGACAGGAATGCTGCAAAAAATTTAGACGCCCAAAGTAGGGCTCGGAAATTAAAATCGAATGTCATACAAAAATATTCATATTGTATAATGGACGACGAAATGTATGTACTGGCAGATTTTACGCAGCTTCTGGGTCAAAATTTTTATGTTGCTGATGCTCGAGGAAATTGACAGGCTGAGAGGAAAAGCGGGCTAAAATTTATATAAGAGCAAAAGTGAAATAATTTAGAGTGTCAGTGCAAGAATGGCATAAGTAATACGGTTTAGAGTGAAAATGAAACGCCATAAAAGTAAGAGCAAAAATGGTATAACAAATTCTTTCAGAGCAAGAACAGCATAGTTTTTTATTCCGTTTTCGCTCTGAACATATTTCGTTTCACTTTTGCTCTCAACATATTTCGTTTTCCTTTTGCTCTTAGGTAAAATTATTCCATTTTTTGCTGAACGTAGAAGTTATACCACTTTTCCTCTCAGCCTCTCAATTTAGAATCCAAAAGCAGACAAAATTTCCTAAAAATTTCCTGGTATGGCAAGCTATATGCAGTTTCGGCAACGGCAAAAGAAGCAATTCATTTGTTATAGTGGGCTCTATAAATACCGAAATATACATCAAAGAATATTTGAAAAAAAAAGATTTCTTCCTTTCATAAGAGAGCACAATGTGTGCACATATTTTTGGCCCGATTTGGCATCAGTAGTGACACTACGGCAAGAAAGCTCTGGAGTGGTACCAAAGTAATAACATAGTTTTTGTACCAAGAGAGGCCAATCCTCCAAATAGTCCGGAGCTGAGACCAGTGGAGAGATATTGGGCTCTTGTAAAAAGAAACTAAAAAAGGTGTCCCAAAATATCGAAGATTTTATATGGAGATGGGCAAACTGTTCCAAAAGGGTGTCTGAAACAACTATCAAATCTCAAATGGAAGGCTTACCAAAAAAGGTCTACGAGTTCATAAGTAGTAAAGATATACTTTTCTGTAATTTGTAAAATATTATCAATTAAATAAAAAAAAAATCAAAACTCTAAAATCAACCGTTTAAAAATTATTGAATTTTATATATGTTAAGATTTTTTCGATCTCACTCCTTATCTACCAACTTAAAAGTATGCTGTGCTATAATTATTGTATAATAGCTACGCCATCTGTTAGTAAAAACTGTTATTAAAAATAATATGAAATACAGAAGGGATCACCTTTATATGGCATTGGTATATCAAAATTTTCTCCAGAATTCTTGGCTTTTATTTTCGTAAAAATATTTTCAATATTAAAATAAGAAATTAAATATTTATTTCAAGATACACAGCATTTTCACTTTTCATGTGGGCAATTTTTCCTAATTATCATTTAAAATCAAAGTTTTTCACTTTGGCTTCTTCTGCTACTCTTTCTCCCTCCCTGCCGTTCCCATTCCCTTGAACTTTCTTAATCTCACACAACATATAAAATGAAATACCCATTGAATTTTCAAAATCCAATTAATGCAATCACTTTCTCCTATCTACCTACGTAGATTTACTCGTAATTATCAATTGTAAAAACATAAGTAAAACCAGACACACACACACACACACACCCACAACCACACATGAATGCACATAGACCTTCAAGCTTTTGTCCAACTACTCAAAAACATGTAAAGCAAAGCAAGCATGAAAAGAAAATCAGGTTCAATTTCAAAACAGGCTTTAATAAATCAATTAATTTTAAGCATATACCCAAAAAAAATGCTAACAAAAAAAATTTAATGAAAATTAAAAGAAAATGGAAAGAGAAAAACGAGCAGAGAGAGGGCAAATGAAAGAGAAATGAAGAGATCGAGCGAGAGAGAGGGAGGGAGTACGCGTGAGGTAAGGTTCCTACAATAAATAGTCTGGGACATTGACGTGTTTAAATATTTTGTGCACACACACAGAAAACGGACACACACACACACACACACATACACACAAAATTGTGATTTTCAAAAGAAATGAAAAGAAAATGACCAAAAAATAAAGGTGATGATTGGGTGGGTGGGGTAGATGGAGGAAGGAAGGAAGAAACGAAAAGAGAAATGAGGATAGTGTGGTTTAGGTATATAAAAATAACAACCGAGAAACAGTTTGGTATTTATTTTTATTTATTCATTCATTCATTCACTCGTTGGTTGCTTCATTTAACATGAACAAAAAAGAAAATGAAAATGAAAGCAGCAGTAATTTTACTGCACCTTTATTGCGTGTATTTGTGTGTGTATGTGTGTTGCCAATACTAAAGCATGCTTTTAGGCGATAACAACACACATATTTACTAGTTTATACCCTTAAATTGTATACAATATTAGGTGACAGTTTTATTTTTTCTCACAGCAGACACAAAATTTATTAACTACTACGTCAGTATTAAGTATTTACGTGTTACTTATTTTTATAACAGTGTTGGCCATAAGAAATATCATACTCATTTCCATAGAAAAAGAGTTCAGTTGATAATTGTAGATGTGTACGTGGCCAGCGTTGGTTTTTACTTTACGTTTTATTATTATTAATTTATTTTTTTCAGTTTTTGTAGTTGGTAAAATGCTTAAATTTTTGTAACAGCTTAAATTGTATTTATTTGAAGAAGCTTTAAAGAATGTGCGAAAGGAAGGAAATGCTAGGTAATTTGAGGTGCTACCTACTCTGAGGTAGCTCTTATCTTTAGCTAGCTTTCTTTTACTTTGCTTGACTTGTTTTACTTACTAACACCCTTAAACTAATTTTTCTCAGTTCAATTACTGTCAATGACATTCAATAATTTGAATTTGTATTTGTATATAAAAAATTCAAACACCCATTTATCTTCTGTTCTAATGTTATTTTAATCGAATCCGGTTTGGCTTCATTGAAAAATAGAGGGGCCTTTTATTTAATAAAATCAATAGCATTGAATAATTTATGGAATGTTGATTACCTGCACGCCATCATAAACCAAACATGTTTATATTTTGCCTTAAAGTATGCTATAGTTACCTAAATTTTGTGACATTTAAGGTTTCTATTTAAAACATTTACTTAAGTATATTGCGCATTAAAATTATGCTATTAAATTTTCCTGACATTTTAAATTCAATTTCTTTTTCCTCCATTTTACACTTTTTCGTGTAAGCGCCTGCAAGCATGCTAACATTTTGCTTAGTTAACTTAAATCCTGTGGAGGTGAGTTTATTTTTTACCCAAAATTTAATAGCATTTATGGTGTATTTTATATTATAGTAAATATAGGTAAATTGTTTCGTTGTCTGGCACTGACATAGTTTTAAATAATACGAAAATTACCAAAAAAAAAAAAAAAAATGGCGTATGAGCGTGCTAACCTCCCATCTAAATCTAATTATTGTACTTATTATTCATATCGCTTACACAGATTCTTTCACTTCAGTTAAAGCTATCAACATTCCATTTTAATATATCGCTCATTTACCAAAATACTGTCATAAGTCAAAAAACACGATTTTTGGATTAATGATGCAGAATTATTCATTAGGTCACGCTTCATATTGTGTAAAAATTTCATATTAATATCTTGTATACTCTGCGCGTGAGAATTATAAGATTTCTTCTTTTTTCTGCAAAGTGGGAGTCAATTGAAAACTTTAAACGCGTTTCCTGCAAAATCGCGTTTTTTGAGTTATGACAGTCTTTTAGTAAAACAAACTTTCATTACCTTTCTTGCTATGATTTCCCTAATAACTACTTACCACCAACACACTGTCTTCACTCACAAACTTCCATTGTCTTTCTTGTTATGGTTTCTCAGATATACCGTTTCAAACATTTCCTTTGTATGGCAGGTGTCACGCCCACTTTCTCTAACCCATTCACTTTCTTTTCCTATTGCATCCCACTGGCAACCAAAATTTCCGTGCCAACTATCAACATTGTACCACAAATAATTTAGGAGATACAATGTGCCAAAAATCAGGGTTGCATGGCAGGTGTCACACCCACTTACTCTAGCCTACCTATAATTTACACACAAAATTCTATTGACAAACTATATTTTTATACAAAATCTTAGAACCGCTCTATAGATTGATCTAAAGATATGCAATCATGAAAATTCAGGTTTTTTTGAAAGTGCCCCGTCCACTTTTTTAATTCCATCCACATTTCCTTTGTAGCATAGTTTTGTTAACTAACCACAATTGAACCGAATTTCAGTACTGTGTTGTCAATAGATAAATAAAATCTTTTCGGATTCTTGGTCGGATTTTTGATAATGGAATTTTGATTGAGGTATTTTGATTACGCGATTTTTGTTATGCGATTCTGATTAAACGATTTTGGTAATGCAATTTTGATTACGCGATTTTGATTATGCGATTTTGGTTATGCGACTTTGATTATGCGATTTTGGTTACGCGACTTTGGTTATCCGACTTTGGTTACGCGACTTTGATTATGCGATTTTGGTTACGCGACTTTGGTTATGCGATTTTTGTTACGCGACTTTGTTTACGCGATTTTTTATAATTCTTTCATACATTATTTGTTAAAGTATGTCTGTTATTTTAAGCAGGATTTTGCATTAAGTAGTTAAATTTTATAAAAAAAAACCTGAATTTGGCCCGAGTATCGGTCTATATTAAAAAAAATACTTGAAATCAAGAACTCAAATTCCGCAATAAAATCAGAAAATGTGTAAAGCAATTAAATACAAATTAATTTCATGACAATCCGTTGCGAAATATAGAAACCTAAAGTGACCACACATTTAAAATGTTTTAGATTGGTTACAACTTTAAGCATGCTTTATGTTTTTTTGTTTTTTGTTTTAGTTTTTTGTAGCACTTCGAAAGTTAAAATCTCTTGCTCACAGCTGTCAATAGTTTTGTTTGTTTTTCGTTCATTCGCTCAAGCTCACTGACTGGCACGGGCGCTTACTCTCACAGGACTTTAAAGTTTTTTTTTTTTTTCTTTTACTTATTTTTACTACTACTGAACTTTAGCAGTAGAGAAAAACTAAAAATAAAAAGTATTTTATTATTTTGTGTAGAGCACCTGAAAGCATGCTACTTGCATTTTGTAAACATCAGCAGCGTGATTTATGTGCTTTCAGTTTTGGGCTTTTTTTTGTTTTTTTTTTCTCATTTTAAGTTTTAAATTATTATTGAAACCAACGGCGAAAAGAAAAATGTTTGCATTCTAATTTTCAACACCTAAAAGTATGCGCGAATTTTTACACAGTAAAAATTTGACTACTTCAAATTTCTTCTTCTTCTTTACTTATTCATTTCCTTATATTAAAAAATATAACATTTTTTTCTTTGTTCCTGCCTAAAGGTATGCTTTCATTTCTGGCCTACTTATTATTTGAAGTTTAAGCATTGCTGATTTTTCCCCAATTTTTTATTTTTTTATAATTTGTTTTTTTTTTTTTATAAAGTAATAAGCAATTTTTATATATGTATTTTCCTGAAATATCTTGACAGATTAATCTTGTGTGTTGAAATGTTTTCTTTCTTTGCCACTATCATTTTTCATGTTTTTCCTTAACTTTATTTTCCTGGTGATATACCTATACATGCATACATACACACATACAAACGTTGCAATTTCTCAAATGCATAATTTATTTTTATTTTCTCGCGCGCACGTCACAAAAACAAACGAAATCTTTTTTCCTTGTTAAGCAAAAGTTTTTTAAGAATTTTTTTTTTTAACTTATTTTTGTTTTCAATGTTTTTTTTTGTTTTCTTTTACTTTTCTTTTATTTCCATGCCTAAAAGCATGCTACCTTCTTTACGTTATTCTTGTCTGGCTTTTAAAGCCATAACAGCAAACAGAAAATGTAAAAAAACTTAATTTTTAGCAAAATTGAGTAACTTCGTGCTAGCAACAAATAACGTAAATTTTTCGCAAACAACAAAATGCAAAAACTTTCGTTAACAACAAAAATTTTCGTTTTTTTTTTACTTTTTTTTTGTGCTAAGAAAAAAAGAAAAAGAAACTAGCATTATTTATTTGCCGCTTTCATTTCTTGAAGATTTTTCTCTTTAACATATTAAATTTTCATTTCTAGTTTATTCCATATTCGATTATAATCTACAAATATACAAAAATCTCTAATGACGTATACGTCTGACTATAAGTTACTGATCCATAGATTTCCTTTTAGGTTTTTTGGCAAACAGTGACAGCAGTAGGAGCAAAACTTTGCATACTTTTTGCAGTTCAATTTCGGCAATTAGTGTAGATTTTGTTGTGAAATAATTCCGACTTCAATTTAGTTCTTTTTTTTCTTTTTTTTTTGGGGAAAGTATTACAAAAACATTAATCTTTATGAAGGCAAGCATATAATTAAAGAACTTACGTTAAGCTGATTGCTTTTTTTTTTCTCTTAAATTTCTTTTTTGGAGTTTTGCCTTGTTGTATGCTTCATAATATGAATTAAAAGGTCAAAGTGCTAAATTTAGTGGAATAGAACAGTAGGTAGTTGTCATTATTATTTTTACTTTCTTTTACTAATTACATGCATTCATAAATATGTGTTCTTTTTTTTGGGTTTATTGTGCTTGAAGTTTCTACTACTTACTTATATAATATGCAGGAAACAATTTAAGTATTTTACTCAAGCATATAATTATTTATGGTTATTTTTTTTCTTCGTTTATACATACATATGTGAAACTTAAAGGAATTACATTGTTGTAGTTGATAGATACATGCATATAAATGATGTGAATAATGAACGTGTTTAATTTACTTGATGAGAGCTTACCGCAATGTCATGTGTTTCCACTAGCTTTCGCTAATTGACCTGACCTCCGGTAAATCATTAGGAATACAATATAGCTTCAAAAAGATTTAATCTCTGCTTTGTGATAGGATTGCTATAGCTTTTTCTGTGACTTCATAGCTTAAAATGAATCATAGTGCGTCAAAAATGCCTCAGTGTCTGGTAACTCTTAGTTTTTATTACTTGTATCCTTCCCTCTGAACTGAAGTGACTCATGGCTTGTGGTTCGTATATGTAATAGCAATACTTGATATATACTTTACAGTATTTTCAATTAGTTTTTAGATGCGCTTAAACTTGAAGATAAAAAAAATCTGTTTTTGTGCTTTAATGCTCTTCCAGAGATGATGCCATTTACTCTTCGAAAGGCAAGTGTCACTTCTTGATAATTGTGCTCAGTCTTGTTTTGTTTTGCGATAGTTCGGTTTATTCACCTTTTATGAAATGTTAGACAAAATAGCTAGCCAGTCTAATCATTTAAACATTTGTGCCAAACCAATTAAATCGATTTACGATTTGCGGCACCACTGGAGTCTGAGAAGTTTGCAAGTAGTTGTAGGAGGAAAGAGGGAGAAAAAGTTGTGAACAGTTGCAGGGAGCTTATTTCAGACGCGCGTGGTACGGCAGAGAAAAAAACTTATTCTGTAATGCGTGGTGCGTTGGGGAACCATATTCACATGGAATACGTGACTACCGCTTGCGGTTCGTGTAGTTCTGGTAAACACATGAACTCGTGGAATCAAATTCCGTATCTCAGCGGAACATCTACCATGAAAATACCTGTAGAACAGAGTCACACGAGACATGTTTCTACGGTGCTCTAAGAAGTCAATAAAGCTGGAAACCCTAATGTCTCCTCTTAGCTTTATCGCCTCGATGTTGAATACGGTCCAGGAGCTCTAGTTGCGTTCGTGAAGCTCCTGCCCATAGGTGCGAATTATACTTCATTTTGGGGCGGACATAGGTGATGTAGATCATAGGAAGATCAATCGGAGTGAAGTATTTCTTTCGCCGATTTTGAAAGCCGAGGCACTTGGCTGCTTCTTTCGGCATGTCAAAAATATAATTATTCCAACGAACGTCACAATTGATAGACATACCCAGAACATCAAGAGTCACTGACTCCGAAATCACCACTCCACACATAATCAGGGGGTTTACAGAGTGTTGGGACACTCATTTGTGAGATAACAGACAACATTGGGTCTTACGCACGTTGTATTCAACTCGCGAATGAAAAGAGAAGTAAATGATTGATTTAAAGTAAAATATTTTGGCTTCTTTTTTTTCGAAATAATATTTACGTTTTTCATTATTCCATGAATTCAAATGAAATCAAAATTAGTATAATAAAGCAATCTACAAATAATTGACTTCGATTTGTAAGCACACTATTAATCAGTGGTGACCAGCTACATACTATGTATGTATGAATTAGCACTTTTTTCTGTGGAAATGAGTGCTGCACGCGCGACATTTCTTTTGTTCTTCTTCAAGCGTCCTGCTCTATTATAAATAATTTGAAAAAAAAAAAAAAAAAAAATCATTGCATACTTGTAGGTGGTAAAGTGAAATCATAAATGAAACTTATTAGCAGGACTTCACTATTTAGCTCTAACTATAGAAAATTACTATTATTGTACTCAATTTAATTGAATTATCATATAAATACTTCAATAACAATTAGTTATAAAAAGTAGTCACATAATTATGGGCATTAAAGGAATTATTACTTTCTTGAATAACACTGAGAAATGGTTTTTATTTTAAGTGCATATAGTAATTAGTAAATTTAATTTTATTATTTACTATATTCTTAACACAAAAAATTTAATTTCGGTCATAAACATTTCATTAGGGGAATAAATTAACACATACTTGAAGGCGCCAAATTATATCATGAATCAATTTAATATTAATAATAAATGATTTTTATTTGAGGTATTTATTATAATGCGCAAATATGCATTTAATAAATTATTAATTTATTATTATTATTATCAATATAAAAATTGTTATTTCAATTTCAACATTTCGGTATGAAAACCTTAGCACATACTTTTAGGCCCTAAACCAAATCACTAGTTATTATAACGAGTACATACGGTAACCATAACTAATAATGGAAGTAATAATATTTTTATTAATGCCAAGCAAAGCAAAAAACAAAGAGATTTATTATGAGTTGGATATATAAAACCTTTACTAAGTATATCTAATATTTTTGAGCTCTCTCTCTATCTCTCTCTCTGTCTCTCTGTTTCATATATTTTCCTAATGCTCTTTGCAACATATGGCAGTAAGTAGACACACATATAAAATAATAATGCTTTATATACATTTAGCATAATTTTAGGCTTCATCTAAAATGGAAATTCCTTAAGGCCATTAGACTTATTATTGTATTAATTTCATTATTACATTTATAGCTAAACATTTTCTTCAAATACAAAAATAAAATCAGCTCGAGTGTGCGTTGTTCTTGTTTGTCTATCATTTTCACTTAATGTCTATTATGATAAAGTCAATTGTTTAATACTTCAAATGCGACTAAATGGCGGTGTTTAGCTGGCGGCACACATTAATATATATACAGACTAAGAGACGTCATCGCAGTTGTTGTTGTTGTCGTTGTCGTTTTCATTGCTGCTTTCATTGTCTCTGTTGCTAAGTTCAATATCCTTACAAGTACGTACTTGGTACTTACAATCATATATTAGCGGCTTTATTAAATTATATTTTCTTGGAAGGAATGCTTAGCTAAATATTACGTTTCGGTTTATAAATATAACAAAAACTAAGGTATACATCAGAGAGGAGTTACAGGTATAAATATATGAAGAGAAGAGTGAAGTGCTATCAAAGCCATGTGCATTAAATTATATCAAGCTGAAGCACTCAAATGTCTGTGCACGTAAGTATGTGCAAATTTTGTTGTAATTATTTATTATTAATATGAAAGACGACAATTGTTTTCTTGGGTGAATTGGTTTTCTTTTCTCTTGGAAATTATTGTCTTAATAATAAATAACTAATCAATATTGTATATTTATCTGTAGTCTAAGAAAATATTAATCGACTATTTATGTTTGTATTATTTTTGTTGTGAAGATCGAATTAATCTGTTTACCTACTAGAAATTTCCAAAAAAAAAAACAAAAAGAAAAGTAAAGAATTTTCATTGAGTAGGCAATTTCTTTTTATTGTTATTTGTTGCCTGCCTAAAAGTATGCTATGTCTTTATGATAATGTAAAACAATACAATTTGTTATTACATAAATGTGATGATTTTACACACACACACACACACACCCAGATCAAGTACATGTACGTGCGCTTAAACAATTTGTGGAGCTAATCATTTTATGTAGTATGTATGTGCTGGTCTGTGCACGTTTAATACTCTTAAGATATTCGAAATGGCAAGCAATGCTAGACAAATTCATATGCTAATGTGGTGTTGTTAAAATTTTTCAGCTTTCAGCTATAAATATTTGTATTTATGCTTAGCAGATTTTTGTTGAAGATACATCCGTTTGAATTACAATCATTTTTCAGACATTAAAAAGTATTTAAAAAGTAGTTTCAGAAATACAAAATTTCATATATTTTTCAGGCTAAAAGTATGCTACAAAAATTTTTAATAATTGTGAAATACTATAAAAATGCAGGAAAAAATACCGCCACACCCACTAATCCCACAAACTGAAAGAATTTAAATTTTAGTACCGTACCATAAATGGTTCCTAAGATATTTCATAATGAAAACGCAGGTTATATGGAAGGTGCCACACCCCCTTTCCTAAAAGCCATTATGAATAGCTATGTTTCATCCTCTCGTTCAAGAAAATATATTCTGGAAATATGACTTCAATCGGTCAAGTCGCTCAGAAGTTACACGATTACCAACAAGATTACGTTTAAAATTTCTAAAACAATTAAAAACAGAAACTTAATTCAGTAGAACATTTCAAAAGAAAATTTCTAAATTAAGTTTAGATTTTAATGAGAGCAGCTGCTTTTATGTGTCAATAAAAAAGAAACCTTGCAAGTATTTTATATTTCAAACAATACCTTCACACATTTAAAGTACCAATGTTTTAATTAAAAGTTGTTGGGCATTAGAAAGCCTTAACCACAAAAAAAAAAAAAAAAAAAAAAATATATACAATACCCTAGCTAGCGAGTAAGCCAAGCTTTAAGAGAAATACTCAAGCTGAATTGTTTGTTAATGCCACTTAAAAAGTCAACCACATTTCCACACGTAATTATTTATTTCGCGCATTTACACTTTGTATACATTCAATGTGCACAAAATGCACTTATGGCATTTTGCTTTTGCTTCCCTTCTCTACCTTCTTCTCCTAAATTTCCAACTAACCTTGCCTTTTCACTTTTGCATTGTTCACATTTTCTATGTCTACATTTTAAACAAAATTTACATTTCCGTTTACAATTTTATAAATTACTTTACGTTTCTGTTTTTTGTTTTGTTTTAGTGCGCATAGTTTTCTTATTTCAAACATTTTTTAACATTTTTTCGCCTTTTCCTTTTTCGTTTTTTGTTTTGTTTTTGTTTTCATTTATTTCATTACGTAAATGACGTCAAAAAGATAACAAAAGAAATGTTGTTGTATATATTGCGTTGCACTGCCAAGCGTCTTACCACGCCTCATGCTGCATTAATCAGAAATGCAATTTTCAAATTTGTGTAGTTAGAAGAGAAAGAAAAGAATGCGAAAAAACGTGCTCGTTGAATATGCAACACACGCATAGAAAATTATGCGAAGCGAAAATCTAAGGTTCATAAGTATGTGTGGCAGAGGGAGAGTGTGAGAGAGAGAGAGTGTTGGTTGAGTGTGTGTGTGTGTGCGTGTGTGTTAACAAAGCACAATAGTAGTGGTTGTGGTTCCAGTTGCTTTTGTTGTTGTTTTTCTTTATATGTTTATAGTAAAGGCAGAGTAAAGAAGTAAGTAAATTTTTGTTGTAAAAATCTTATAGATATGGCAACATTGAGTTTTTTATACCCTACGCAGTATACTACTACGGTAATGGGTTGTTTGTAACTCCCATAATTAGGCTGCGTAGGTGTGGAATGTACGAATCATTTGAGCAGATTGGGTCTACTTCGTTGACATAGCTTGATAAAAAACATCGATCAATAACCACGCCTACCTTTCTTACAAGTGAAAGTTACACAAAGTAGTAGTAAAGCAAAAAACATTATTTTGAAAAAAAAACGCGTTTAGATTTTTTTAAATATATTTTTACGTTTAAAAATTGAAAAAATTAAATCGATTATGCAAATTAGTTTTAGTCAGCCAACCCTGGTGCAGATTGAAGGTCTTCAAGTTCTGCCAACTTCTTCAGATGCTCTGATTGTACGTGGTTCTATAGAATGCGCTTCCCTCCTTCTGTTGGCTTGAGTTATGCTAGTTTCTTCAATTGGCAACGTTCAAACACATATGTTTTTCGCGATTCTGATAGAAAAAGCATGCTGATTATAAATCGGAAGTCAGATTTTCAAAATCAGAATGGCGAAAGGTTTTTTAATCCGGTTTGCATCCGATTAATCGTAATCAGCGACTCTGAAAACCCCTAAGTAACGAATTCGAAGCTGTTTTCTCGAAAACTTCTTTTTGGACGTTAGGTCTCTTTTTTTTTTAGTACACCAAGGCACAATTATATGTATAATGTTCGTTTTACTTTGAATTTTTGATTTTTAGAAAAGATATTTGATTTGATATTTCAGAAAAGAATTCTTAAAACTATAACGAACCCAAAAATCAAAAAGAAAAAAAATCGATGATCTTCGAATTTTAAACTGCAATGTCCCCTTAAGTCTTCCAAAGACAATATCAAAGGAGAATATTGATACGAATATGGTAAAATTCTTACTTCAGCTAATACCAAAAATATTTCATTCAAAACCAACAAAATTGCTTAACAATCACTCCCATTTACTGTTGAAAACAACGAAATATTTTATTAGAAATTATGTAGAGTATTTCTATAACGGCATTGCCCGAACTATGCATTCCATTTAGATTTAAATTTATGTTTCTTGATGTGCATTTACCATTAGTATTGTTGTTGTGGTTTTTGCTGCTGAAATTGCATATCTACAGTTGCAGGTATATTATGATGAGATTGACGTGTGCTTGTCAACATTTGTGTAACCTAAGTAGAGTGGCCAGATTTATGTAGGGAAATATAGGGTTAGGTTAGAGTGGCTATCGAGAGACACACTTAGGCCTGAACGGCCCATTGTGATACCACATAGGGGAATATTAAGTGCGCTATTTTTAGTTTACCATTTACGGGGAAAAATTCAAACAAAATTTCTTTACATTTCCACGAAATTTTCCCACAAATTGATAATGTTTTGGTAATTTTTGCCTGTGAAAGGAACGCAATGAGCTTAATTGGGAATGCAAGATAATTTTTTCATTGTTATTGGGATGGGTGGCTCACAAGACTTAACACGTGTTAAGATTTTTAACCTTCTTACCATCTTCCCCATCTCACATATCACACTTTGTCACATAATGATATCCTCTTCTATCGTTCTTCAATGTGACGTCACAGATTTTCTTTTATACAATTAATGCAAATTATAAACCAAACAATCTGGCCACACTGTCATTCTAAAAATTTATGCACACTTCTATTCTGACTGCATTTACCCATACTTATACATAAGTATATACATATGCTTGAGCATATTCAAGTAGGGAAATGTAAATTAAAAATGCAACAAAGCATGCCGCAACAGCAGCAGCAGCAACAGATTTCAGGTGATTATTCTATTTTTAGACATTAATGACGTCAAACATGCCACATGTTATACACAAAAAGCTTAAAAGGGCATAACGTATAATGCAGAACAACAATCATAATCACATTGCAATGATAAACTAGAGAGAGAGGGAGAGAAAGAGAGTGCGAGAGAGAGTCAAATGCCATTATAAGTTAAAAGTAAGTAATTAATAGAGGATAATTAAAAATATTTCTTACAAGAGCGTAAATAAGTGAAGATGCTGTATACATACATACATAGAATGAGAGAGAATAGTAAGCAAAGAGAGGCACTAATTAAAATGGAGGCTGTTTATAGGTAAATATGGGTACTTTTAAAAGAGAAACTATGAAAGACAATTCGTTTGAAACAGTGCAGTGCACTCTCTTTTGTGATCAATATATATTCAGAGAGTGTGGGATATTTTCTCTCTGAGCATGGATGACACACAGAGCACTAGCAATTTTTCCGAATTGTAAATATTTTAAATAAAAAATTGTAAATTTGAAGTTATATATAAACAGGCTTAATGAACAAATGTAGTCATCACAACAACAATGTATATAGAGACGGGCAAATCAGACGGCCGTTTCGGAATCCGCCACAATTCTTCATCAGTGATCTTAGTGATAGTTGTAAATTGTAAATATTGTACCTACCATGAAAAATATTTATATTTCCATCAATTTCTAGAAAAAGTTATGCAAGCAAAATCAAAAAAAAAAAAATTTCTTAAATTATTTTCGCGAACTTAGCTAGTAGAACTTAGCTGCTAAAGCAAAGAACAGTGATGCTGTCATGCTTTTCATTATTTTTTCCATTGCAAAATGAAAGACAGAACTTTCTAGAGTTATGAATGTGCACCAACACCAACAAAAAATCTCAAAATCCACAAATGCACATGCCAAAACACTAAATCAATTTCAACTTGAATACCAAAACTAAGAATTTAGCGAGATTTACAACAAAAATGCAATGATAACAACAAACAACACATAAAGAGTCAACGACGATGATGTTATTGTTGATGATGTTGTTGACAAAACACATAAAACCGTTGACGATGATGTACGACTTCAAAATTATGCTCAATTTCAATTGGAAATTAACAACAACAAACACAAATATACCAGAAAAAAAAAAAAAAACAAAAGTGAAATCAACGATAACGATACCAAAACAAAACGATTAAAACCCGAATTGATGTAACGAATGAGATACGAATTTGCGTATGTATGCATGTATGTGTGCGTTTTTTGTGGTCACCAACATTGCATTACTCACATAATTGATGAGCTGGATTTTGGTATTGTCAATCAACAGACAGAGAGCAAGTGGAGAGTGAGAGCGAGTGCATGCATTTTTGTTATTGTAGGTGGTATTTGAAGCATAGAAAGTCAACTGATTTTATTGGCTGCTCAAGTCTCAAAATAAAATGGCCATTTTCCTACTCTACTTACTTTGGCATTTTTAAAACCTTAAGCAGGGAGTGTAAGAATGAAAGAGAAAGAGATATATGAAGGTTATTGTTGTGATAAGTGGTATTTGCATGCATGTGCTTGTTGTTGGTGCATATGAAAACTTAGCAGAATTCATAGCTCATTATTCAAAAAAAAAAAAAAAAAAATGGCGTATTTCATTTTTATTTTTGCATTTTTAATGAGATGGGAGAAACAGAGAATTGCAAAGTAAATTTCAGTTTTTCTATTTAAATTTAAATCAGTGTCGGGTAAGTTTACATCCAACTCAAGAGTTAACCAAGAGAAGCAAGCGAAGGTAAGAAATTCAAAGCTTGTAGCCTTTTTGGGTTCTTTTTACCCCTGCACTGTACCACAGCATTCATTGTGCTCCTATTTACGAAGACTCTCTTCTTTCTTTCTCTCTCTTTCTCTTTCTTTTTAAGAATTTTCTATAGTTTATTGAAGGTCATCCTCTAAATCAAAGTCAATTATTTTGATACGACAAGTTTCAACAATTGAACTTGAAATTTTCGTTTGTACTTATTCAAACACATTGAGTAAATATTGAAAAAATGAGAAAATTTTGAATTTTTTTTCCGTTTTTTTTTTTTCGTATTTATTTCTTAATAGTTAATGAAGGTATAAAGTGGTGTAAGCAGTTTCTTTTTTGTATGGAAATTATAAGCGCAAAACGCAAAACAGCAAAAATTAGGTACATAAATACTTCAAACTACGAGATGAAAAAAATAATTTTAAACATACTTTTAGGTGGCCGAAAGTTTGAATTCAGTAGATAGATTACTTAAATTAAGTAGTAATTGAATTTAAAATCAGCTAGGTAATAAATAAGATAAAATTTAGCATACTTTTAGGTGATTAAAAAAGTTAAATTAGTTTGTGTTACTTTAATTTAATGGGAGCTGGGTTAAAATTATGAAAAATGAGTAATACATTTTAGATAACATTATATAAAATTTAAATTCTGTAGTTAAATTAAGTAGTAATTGAATTTAAAATCAGCTACGTAATAAATTAGATAAAATTGTTTCAAATTGCACAATCTGGAATACCAATTGTAGCATACTTTTAGGTAGTAAAAAAAGTCAAATTATTTTGTATTATTTTAACTAAATGGCAGCTGGGTTAAAATTATGAAAAATGAGTAATACATTTTAGACAACCATAATATAAAGCTTATATTGAAGCATATTTTTAGGTGTTTAAAATTTTAAATTCTGTTGTTAAATTAATTAAGTAGTTATTGAATTTAAAATCAGCTAGGTAATAAATGAGATAAAATTTTTTCAAATTGAACTATGTGCAATACTGATTTTAGCATACTTTTAGGTGGTGAAAAAAAGCATATTAGTTTGTATTACTTTAATTTAATGAGAGCTGGGTTAAAATTATGAAAAATTAGTAATACTTTAGACAACATAATATAAAGCTTATATTGAAGCATACTTTTAGGTGGTAGAAAATTGAAAAAACTTGTAATTAGCTACAAAAAATACTGAAATTAAGTTAATATATTTAATTTTCTCTTCTTTTATTTTTATTTTATTTAAATTTTAAAGAGTTTAGAAATAAAAATATACAGAAATTCATTTCCCCCAATCGCAACCTAACCAATTAAATATCTTGTTTTTTGTTTTCATTACAAAATGTGTGCCAAAAATGATAAGAGAAAAGCTTAAAAGCAAACGTATTTTAATTTAGGTTTGTAATCTTTGCTAAACACACACAAACGAAGGTTTTATAATCCTTTTGTTTAAAGAGGTGTGCGAAAAAAGAAAAAGTCTCAGGAAATTAGAATTTAAATATGTGTTGATGATAAAAAAATTTTTGAAATTGTAGTTGAAGAAAAAGAATGAAAAAAAGAAAAATGCTAAAATATTTGTAAATTACTAATTTTCAATCATACACTTAAAGTTTAAAATAATTTTGAAAAGTACTACAATTTCCCAATAGAAATATTTAAAATAATATTTTATTATTCAGCAATTTCTATTTTGAAAATTTATTTCCCCCATTCACACAAAATTTACAAGAAAAGTTTTGCTTTACTTAAGATCTTACATACAAGAAACTTAAACTTCTTAATCTTTCGATTAGCATCGTTCATATTTTTACAACTACATACGTAACTACAAGCGATGGCAAGTGAATATGTATGTAGTGTAGTATATAGCTACAACAATAAAATATTAGAAAGTGTATGAAAAACAATTTGGCAAATGGCCTCAAGTTCAGAAGAAAGTAAAAACTTTCTTGCATAGTCAGCAGAACAGCATAAATAAACATATAAAAATAAAATATCTAATGAAAAAGTTTTTGGTCTTGCTTTTTTGAAAGAAATTTGTATCTAGACTCATAAAAAATATATATATATTTTTTCATTTTGTGTAAATGAAAATTTTAATTATGTTGAGAAAATTTAAATTCTAAATTTTGTTTTTAAGTTTGCTGTTTAAATTTTAAAGCGCTTATGTAGAGAAATTAAAGCCACGAAAGCACGAATTTATTAAGCGCGGATCGTAATATTACAGGTTTCAAACAAACAAACAAAAACGCATTGTGATTTGAAATTCATTTAAGTAAGAGTTAAGAAATCTAGAAATCGCTGTACAAGATATTAAACTCAGTTTCTCAGAATTTTATGTCGCTTCTTTTGCCAGCTCATCTGTAACAAGCTTCATTCCAAGAAAAGTTGCTTTGTTTTACAAGGAAGTGATAAACCGACAATTTTCCGTGGAATTTTTTAAATTGCTGTAAATTTGTGTGCGGAATTTCTACGAATTTTAATGAAATTTATTTTATTTCGCACACAAAATACGCAAAATGGCTTTGAGGGCTTGCACATAAACACAGATTTGAAATTTATATATACACACACACACAAAACAAAGATAAAACTAAAACGCTAACGCCTAAAGGTATGCAATGTTCTATTGAAAAACATTTTCCATTATACTAAAATGTTTCTATTTTTTTCGTCGTTGAAAATATGACAAAACGTCCACACTAGATTATATTTAAAATATGTTAAATTCTAATTGTTTGGTATATTTTAAGGATATGTATCAATAAATGTAACAAATGCGATGTTATTTGTGATTCAGTGTATTTGTAGTTGGCATTCCGTGCATTGAGTTTAAATTTAATGCGCACATTTTGTGAGGACGCAAGTCGGCCCATCCCTCGTTTGCGTCTCACCAGTGGAGTTCTATTATTAATTTTATTTTTATAGATTCAGGAATTGTTTATTTTACTTTATTATTTTCTTTTTATTACCATGAATTGTTTATTTTATCATATATTTTAAAAATTGCTAAATCTAAGAAGTATTGTATATTAAAACGAAAATGCAACCCTTCAATTGCATAAATTAATAGTCGAGTGGCGAACACACTCATCTAGCTGAATGACGCCATGTTACGAACTCAACGAAGGAAAAAACAACGAAACTACAAGCAGATGGCGGCGAACGAAGAAAACTCTCTTTTTCGGCGATCAACAGCGGCAGCAAGCAGACGTAGATTCAGGTGAGTGTCTCGCGACGGAACAGTGACTAGGAAAGCCATTTTTTTTACACATCGACGCTCCTTGGTGCCACGCATCAGGAGGATCAGCGGGATAGGCCACGCCGTCCACCCCACAGTGTTTATAGAAAACAAAAATATAAAATTAAAGTTAAATAAAAATAAAAGTAATATTTTAAAAAAAAAAATGAATTAATAAATAAACCAAATATAAAAAAAAAGTGAAAACGAAGTGAGTGAGTGTTGCTCTTTTTTTTGTTCATCACCTTTTAGTGCTACGCACTAAAGGGTCCATTTGCCGGTTTCAGATCGACGCTCCTTTGTGCCACGCACTAGGAGAGATTCGAGTGATAGGCCACGCCATCGTCCAGCAGAATTTAAGGTGCAACGCACCATACGATAGTTTGTAAGTAGGTGCTCCATAGTGCCACGCACTGGGAGGAATCACAAGGCCACGCCTTGAGGAAAAATAAAAAAAGTGAAATTCAGAAAAATAGAGGGGCAAGATCCCCAAGTGAGTGTTGTGTAGTGTCCGTAAATTGAAAATAGTTCACCCCGGTCCCTGTAACAAATAAATTTCTGTAGCCTCGAACCCTGGACTCGGCGAGTGATACCCAGGCTAGAGCTTCGTTACAATTTGTTAATATTGATTTGCATTGTCGTAATTTTGTTGGAAAATTTTAATATAAAATTAAATAAAAATAAACAAATAGAGTTTAATTAATTGCGTTTGATTTTTGAGTAATTTCTTTTTTGTTTAGTTTTTTAGTTCACTCATTGATTGCATTTAATTAATTGTGCAAAATGGTTTTAGTATTTGCATAATCAATTATTTGAAAAATATCCTTGTTGATTGTTGTTTACTGATAATGATCAATACGTTTTTATTTTTTTGCTAGCCTTAATTATAATTAAAAATAATTATATTTAAAATTTAAATATTTAGCAACTTTTAATTAATTTAGTAATTTTTTATCAACATAATCAATTAATTAATCAATTTTTGATTATTGTTTATCTAATTTTATGCATGGTTAAAAAATAATAAATGCATGCAACTTCCAGTTTATAATTTATATGTAGACTTACTGACCTCTAGTGCTGAAGAAGAGAGAGACGGGAAAGGGAGAGCAAGAAGTAAAGGAAAAGGTAACATAAAGGAGAGTTTGATGGCGGGAGAAAAGGCGAAATTGAAACATAAAGGTTTGATTGAGGGGGAAAAAGAAAATAAGAGCAGGCAGGAAAGCGAAGAAAGAGAGGGGAGAAAAAAGTGGAAACGAGAGAGGGAATGATAAAAAAAGTGAGGAAAACGGAATATGGGGAAGGTGAAAGAGAGAAGGATTGACGGTGAAGGGAGAGTCTCTCTCTCGGGCGGAGTTAGAGGGTGAGGAAGGGAAAGGGGCAGAATGGAGAAGGAAAAAAGAATAATAGAGAGTGAACGAGGAAGAGAGAAGGAAGCAGTTTTTCGAGAGGGAGAAAACGAAGAGTGCATGGGGAATTCAGAAGAAAGAAAGTGGGAGGTTAGACAAAGTAAATCAGGAGGTATGAGAAAATGGATAGAGAAAGAGAGAGGAGAATAGATAGAATAAATATACAGAAAGAGAAAAAGATCAGTTGGTTTGGAGGAAAGTGGAGGGAAAGCGAAGAAGATTAGTAAAAGAAGTAATAAAAAAAGGGATGAGAAAAGAAGAAGAACGAAGTGAAAAGTGTGAGTAGAGTGTAATAGCGAGACGGGAAAGAAGGAGATGAGTAGAGCAAATAGTCAGACTTGGCGTGGAAATTATGTTAATAAAAGGCTGGATAGGGATAGTGGACGGAGAGTAATAAGTACAGAGGATTAGAGAAAGAGGGAAAATGGAAAAAAAGAAAGAGAAAGATGATGTAGAGAAAGTAATATAAAGGGGAGAAGAAAACGGTTGGAAAAATGTAATTGGGTTGAAAAAAATAAAAGAACAGAAAGTAAGGCATTTAAAAAGAAGAAAGGCGAGAGATGGGAAGAAAAGGGTAAGGGAGAAAAGTAGAAAGAGAGGTTAGTGAGGCAAAAAAGGTGATTGAAAAGCAAATAGAGTTATAAAGAGGAATGGGATAGAGAAAGGGGGAACGCATGTACTGAAAAAAAGAAAGCTACCCTATGCAGAGTAGCTGTGTCTCTCTCCCATTCCACCTTTCTCCACAGCCATCTCTCTTCAACATTTATTTTTCTTCCCACCTCTCTTTCTTCGTACTTCTTTCTTCTCATCTCTTTCTCCTGCCACCCGTCTCTTCTCCCATCCGTCTCTGCCCACCGCTTTATCTCCCCACCCATTTATTTGCCCGTCTCTATCTCTCCCCACCCCTTTATCTCCTTACCCCTTTCTTCCTCACCCCTTTCGTTCCTCACCCCTTTATCTCCTCACCCCTTTCTTTCCTTACCCCTTTCTCTCCTCACCCCTTTCCTCACCCCTTTCTCTCCTCATCTCAATCTCTCCTCTCCCTCTTCACTCTCCCTTCCCTCCCCCTTCACTCTCTTTTCACTCTCCCTTCACTCTCTCTCTTTACTCTCTCTCTCCTCACTCTATCTCTTCTCATTCTCTCTCCTCACTCTCTACCTCTCTCTCTTTATCTCTTAACTCTCTTTCTTTTCACTTTCTCTTTCTCTATTCACTCTCTCTCTCTCTCTCTACTCTATCTCTCTCTCTCTACTCTATCTCTCTCTTCACTATCTCTCTCTCTTCACTATATCTCTCTCTCTCTCTTCACTATCTCTCTCTCTTCACTATATCTCTCTCTCTCTCTTCACTATATCTCTCTCTCTCTTCACTATATCTCTCTCTCTCTTCACTATATCTCTCTCTCTCTTCACTATATCTCTCTCTCTCTCTCTCTCTCTCTCTTCACTATATCTCTCTCTCTCTCTCTCTCTCTCTCTTCACTATATCTCTCTCTCTCTCTCTCTCTTCACTATATCTCTCTCTCTCTTCACTATATGTCTCTCTCTCTCTCTCTCTCTCTTCACTATATCTCTCTTCACTATATCTCTCTCTCTCTCTTCACTATATCTCTCTCTCTCTCTCTCTTCACTATATCTCTCTCTCTCTCTCTCTCTTCACTATATCTCTCTCTCTCTCTCTTCACTATATATCTCTCTCTCTCTCTTCACTATATCTCTCTCTCTCTCTCTCTCTTCACTATATCTCTCTCTCCCTCTCTCTCTTCACTATATCTCTCTCTCTTCACTCTCTCTGTCTCTTCATTTTCGCTCTCTTCACTCCCACTCTCTTTTCACTCTTTCTCTCTTTTCACTCTTTCTCTCTCTTTTATTCTTTCTCTCTCTTTTCACTCTCTCTCTCTTCACTCTTTCTTTCTTCTCTCTCCCTTTCTCTTTTCACTTTCTTCTTTCTCCTCACTCCCTCTCTTTTTTCACCCCCTCTCTCTTCACTTTCCCTCTCTTCAGTCTTTTCTTTTTCCTCACTCTCCGTCTTCCTCTTACCGTTTTCTATTTTCAAACAATATATCAATCCTTTCAGTGCAACACCATCCACCCAATAGTCCGATTTTAGCATTCAAAATTAAATTACTAATTAATAATAATTAAGTTTAAGGTTAAATTTTTTAAAGTGCATACATACATATTTATTTACATACATCATGCATTGAAAATGATCTGCCAAACTATTGTGCGTAGCAATTTCTAGGTATATTTCTTCTTTTCGCAGCTTCTAATAATATAAATTAGATGCTAGAACCAAAGTTCCGTTTATAAAATGCTTTTAGTTCCTGGTATTTTGCTCTATCTCATGTATTTGATATCACATAAAATATATTCTCATAATGTTGAATTCGCCTGCACGTGCTTCTGCATAACTTTCATAACTTTCAATAACGAATGAAAGCAAAATTTTCAAATAAAATACGAAGAAAAATCAAGCACTCATGCGGCTCAAGTATACTAGAAATCATAATGGCATAGAACGAAATTTCGCAAGAAAAAAAAAAAAAATAAAATAATTAAATTAAGTACTCACTAAAACTCTTCACTTTTTAATGATCATTTTATGCAAGCATACGTCCACATGCCTTTCAACATGCTCAGTACTGGTTTAGTGTTATAAAATTTTTATGTGTGTTTTTTGTTGTTATGGATTCGCAACTGGTTTCATAACAAAACAACAACAACAACAATAACAACAGCCATGGAAAAATAGATGACAATGACACACGCGCGGCCACGCTGGGTGCACACATAAACAGTTTCCACATTTTAAAATCCCTGACTTAATACTATAATCCAATTAAGAGAGAGCGCGTTGTTTCCGTTTCCGGGCATACACAACAACAAAAAACGGAAGAAAAAAAGAAATCAAACACACATACATACAAAGACTTTGCTGAACTGAACAAAAGCATCAGCTGCATGTATGTGCATTAAGGCTGATATTCTATGCTTGTATGCAAGTGTGTATGTGTGTGTGTGTGTGTGTGTGTGTATGAGCGTGCGTGCATGTGAAGGCGTATGTATTTGTGTGTTTTTATTTTCGCATTTTCGTATATTTTCCACTTTAGCTTGAAGCGTTTTTATTGTATTACATACTTACATACTTACGAGTGTGTGTGTGTGTGTGAGTATGCCAGTTGCAGTGTTTGTGTTTGTGTGTGTGTTATGCCCAGCAAATGACATGTAAAATTTTTGTTGCTTGACCATTTAGAAAGCAGCAGCAGCAGCAAAAGACAAAAGTTTTCAATTTTTGTTTTTATTTCTACTATTATTACTATGTATTTGGATTAGTGTCGCTATGGCATAAGTGCACTCATACATCCACAGGCACACACAAACACACACACACACACACTCACACATGCAGGGGATATGTTTGAATTTCCAAATGCATTTCCTTTCTCTTGCTCTTCACGCTTTTGCTTTGGCGGCAGCCAATGCAATTTGTTTAAATATGGAACAAATTTTTTTTTTTGGTTTTGTTTGGAAATTAATTAAAAATAAATTCAACATTTTAATGGGATTACACAGGCATATATATCCTTCGCACACATACATTGAAAAGTTGGCAGAATTTATGCATGGTCCTGCATATTCACATAAAATATAAAATAATTGCTGGGCACGTTTTTTAATTTCTTCTTCTTTTTTTTCTCAATTCTCAAAAAAAAGTCTTTTTGTTTTTCATTCTCATTTTGGGCTTTGGTGTTTAGAATTTGTAATTTTTTGGAAAAGTTTCGCATTAGATAAGAACGTGATATTTTTCTTTAGAAATTTCTATTTCATCAGAGATTTATATATTTTCTGCAGCATTCACGCTTTTCAGCTAATAAATTGAACTGCGTTATGTTAAATGCCGAATTTATGATTTTGTTTTCATTTCATTAATTTTGGTAATTAATTTGTATTTTGTGATTAATCAAGGACTAAGGCTTGATTAATGAGACTAGGATTTAATTTTCTTTTCTGTAATTTTCTTTGCTAATTCATTCACTTACTCGTTCCTCACATCCTTCACGTGAACTGAAAGGCAAAAAAAGGTTGTGATATTGTCTTTTACATAGTGTTGGGCAAAGTTCAATCATCGGACTAATGAGTAAAAAGTAATGACTAAAAAATTCAATCATTAATCGTCAATTATTCACTATTTTTTATTTGCCATTTAGTTATGTCTTATTGACTAATGAATAATAATTTTAATTTGATTGAATGAGTAATTCATTTAGTGATCACATTTTATTTTTATTTTTCAATTACTATTTACTTTTTAAAATTTTTAAATGAAACCACTAAGCACAGCTGTAAAAGAATGCATTCAATTTAATTGCAATACCTTGAAATCATTGATTTCAAATTCCAATTAACTTTAATTGACTTTAAATTCAAAGTGACTTCTATTGACTTTAAATTCCAATGGACTCCAAGTGACTTCAGCTGACTCCAATTGACTTCTAGTGACTCCAATTGACTTCAAATTCCAAATGCCTGCGAGTGACTTCATTTGACTTTAAATTCAAAGTGGCTTCAAATGACTTCAAGTAAATCCAATTGACTTAAAATTCCAATTGACTTCAAGTGACTCCAATTTACTTCAAGTGACTCCAATTTACTTCAAGTGACTCCAATTGAGTTCAAATTCCAATTGACTTTAAATGACTTCAATTGACTTTAAATTCCAATTGACTTCAAATGACTCCAATTCACTTCAAATTTCAATTGACTTCGAGTAACTTAAAGTGACTCGAATTGACTTTAAATTCCAATGGACTCCAAGTGACTTCAACTGACTCCAATTGACTTCTAGTGACTCCAATTCGCTTCAAATTCCAAGTGCCTGCGAGTAACTCCAATTGAATTTAAATTCCAATTGACTTCAAGTAACTTAAAGTGACTAAAATTCACTTCTAATTCCAAGTTACTGCAAGTGACTTCAAGTGACTCCAATTCACTTCAAATTTCAATTGACTTCAAGTAACTTAAAGTGACTAAAATTCACTTCTAATTCCAAGTTACTGCAAGTGACTTCAAGTGACTCCAATTTACTTCAAATTTCAATTGACTTCAAGTAACTTAAAGTGACTAAAATTCACTTCTAATTCCAAGTTACTGCAAGTGACTTCAAGTGACTCCAATTTACTTCAAGTGACTCCAATTGAGTTCAAATTCCAATTGACTTTAAGTGATTTCAATTGACTTCAAATTCCAATTGACTTCATATCCCAATTAGCTTCAAGTGACTTCAATTGACTTCAATTGACTTCAAACTTCAATTGACTTCAATTGACTTCAAACTTCAATTGACTTCAAGTGATTTCAATTGACTTCAAATTCCAACTGACTTCAATTGAATCCAATTGATTTCAAGTAACTGAATTTGACTCCAATTGGCTTCTAGTGCCTTCAATTGCCTTTTCGTGACTCCAATCGACTTCAAGTGATTTCAAATGACTTCAAATTCCAATTGACTCGAAGCGGCTTCAAGTGACTCCAATTGACTACAAGTGACTTCAAGGAGCTCCAGGTGACTTCAGTGCAGTCTTGATTTTGAAGTCATAAGCTCTGCATTCCCATTCTCATTCAAAAGAAGATTTGACTCTAAAAGAGACTTTTCGAAATGAATAACAAATCGGTGACTCCAAAAAAGACTTGCAACTTAAATTTTTATTTTGGACTCCAAAAATTTTATTCAATAATTGCAATCAAAAATTATTTTTCATTTGTAACTTATACCCTCAATTGATTGCATTCAATACATTCAAAACTTCACTCAAAACTTATGTCTTAAACATATTTCACTTTCCTTTTTGCTTTTTCTGAGTTTTCATACTTTCTCAGCTTCTTTCTGTGTCTTTGAGTGTGACAGCCAACATCTTCACCGAACTCAGCTGTCGACGGCGCTAATGTCAACGATACCCATTATTAAGAAAGTTATGTAAAACGTTTTTATCTTGCTTATTGGTACAACAACAAGCACAAAAATAACAACAACAACAACGCGATGCTGTCGAAAACATTGTCAAAATTGTGTTATTTGCAAATAACTAAATGTACAACGTCGAAATTGTGCCACTTAAGAACTTTGAAGTTGAGTAAGATTAAAAAAAAGAAGAAGAAAACTAGACGAGAGTGTGTGTCAAAACATTTGCTAACTGTGCTTTTCTATACTGCTATCACTCTCGCTCTCTTCTCTTTCCTACCTGCTTTTCAGGTTTTACAACTTTTATTTAAACTTTAGCATTTTAACTTTTATGTTGAAATGAAAAATGCTGAAGAACAAGTTTCTTGTTTTCTAGGTGTCCTAGTGTCAGTGTGTGAGTTTCTCTCTCCCTATCTCTTTTTCTCCGTTTCTCTGCTTCGTCTCTGTGTATTTGCCTGTACAGCTTCTAAAAACTGTTGGCAGCCAGGTGAAACTATTTCATAAATGTGACACTGACTATAAATTTTACCTAGGTTCCTAAATACATATGTATGCACTTACTTAGTTAAGTATAATGCATGCAACTTATAGTTACAGGCTGACAATGGCAAAAGAGTGAAGTGTGCGAACGAGTGAGTGAAGGTGAAAAAGTGACTCAAGTTATTTTAGTAAACGAGGTATAGTTACAGGCTGAAAAGCC
Organism: Toxonevra muliebris; assembly: GCA_963691655.1. NCBI lineage: Eukaryota > Metazoa > Arthropoda > Insecta > Diptera > Pallopteridae > Toxonevra > Toxonevra muliebris. Next base: position 5,659,515 of record OY829329.1, read on the forward strand.
GTAAGAGTAGCAGCAATTTTAGGTTTTTTGCGGTCTTTTTTTTTTTTTTTTTGTAAAACAGTTTCGTAATTCAAATACTTTATGTAGTTTTTAACGTCTGTTGCTTTTCGTTAGAAATAAACATCAATGGCATCTGTTGCTGTTTGGCTGCTACTCGCCTGCTGTTGCTTCAATTTCTCTTCTGTTGCTGCTTAAAGTTTTGATTTTTTTGTTCAATGGTTTTTTTGTTGCGTTATTTTAAGTTAAAACATTTTCGTAACTGATGAGTTGAAAAGTGTTGCGCTTATTATTTATTATTCTTTTCCAATCACTTCACGCTTTGTATTTCTCATGCAAATAGCGTCAGAAAAAATCATTTTCAACCTTAATGAGATTAAGTAGAATTTTAGTTATATAAATGTGAGGAAAGGAAAGGAAAATGAGAGTAAGAGAGAGATTGAAATACTCTTACTGTCAAAGAGGATAGTGCATAAAGTAGAATGTAGAAAGATAAGCCAAGGATAATGCAGGATTAAATAGAACTACGTAGAATGCAATAAGTGTATAAAAAACATAGAAACTTTTTAAATGAAAGATATTAAGTTAATTGTTTTGGTGTAGAAAGTTGAATAAATTTTGTGAGATAAATGGGTGTAAATAGTTTAAGTAAAGCAAAGAAAACTGTAACTAAATACTGATAAATATTAGTATTTGAAATTAATAAAAATTACCGTTTAATCTAAATTTTAAAGTTTTAATTTTTATATATATTTTGCACAAATGCAAAATTCGCCAAAAAGTAGGCAATAATTTTTTTCAACAACAATGTGTATGTAGGTTAGTGCATAGGCAATAGCAATAGGTTCAAAAATTGTAATAATTTTGCTAATATTTTTTTAAGCTTCTTAGCATTAAATTATATTTTTAAAACCGCTTAAAAGTATGCAATGAATTTTTTTCCAAGTCCCAAAACTATAAAATATAATGAAAATTGCAAAACTTTATATATATGTTTTTAAAACATCATTAATATTAAATTGTTATTTAAAAATTGCCCAAAAGTATGCAAAGATTTCTTTCAGTAATCTGAATATGGAAGTTCTAAAAGCCCAAAATGGAAATAAAAATTTGCTAATATTCATTTTAATCATTACCATTAAAATATATTTTTAAAACCGCTTAAAATTATGCAAAAAAATTTTTTCACCAGTCCTAAAACTATAAAATGTAATGAAAATTGCAAAACTTCTTGTATGTATATTTTAAAACATCATTAATATTAAATTGTCATTTAAAAATTGCCCAAAAGTATGCAAAGATTTCTTTCAGTAATCTGAATATTGAAGTCCTAAAAGCCCAAAATGCAAATAAAAATCTGCTAATATTTTTCTTAATCATTACCATTAAAATATAATTTTAAAACCGCTTAAAAGTATGCAATAAAATTTTTTCACCAGTCCTAAAACTATAAAATGTAAGGAAAATTGCAAAACTTTATGTATATTTTTTAAAACTTCATTAAATTGCTGAAAAGTATGCAATGATTTTTAATAATCTGAATGTAGTAGTTCTAAATGCAAAAAATGCATTGAAAATTGATAAATTTTAAATATATATTTTAAAACTTCTTTACCACTAAATTTTAATTGAAAAATCACCTAAAAGTATGCAATGAGTTTTTAAACAAATATGTTAAAACACTTAATTTCTGTATTTCAAATATAACAGAACGATAAAATATATTTAAGAATGTGTTTTCTCGCTATTCCAAACTTTAAATCCACCCTAAACTATGCTATATTTTATTATAATAAACAGCTACGTGTTTTCCTGGTATATTAAATTTATCTTCATACATACATCGAATAGCAGTAACATGTTTTTTAATATTTTCCAAGAAAAGTAATTTGTCATTTTTTTTTTACAAATATTCTTCCAAATAGTATGCTATAGATTAAAAAATTTTATTTGATAAATCCTAAATAGCATTCTACAGTTGAATAAATATGTTTATAAATAAGTATACGTTTTAAGAGTAAACAGTTTTAATGCAAGTAAAAAAAATTTAAACAGAAAATACATAAATATTTTTATTAGAGATTTCAAGTTCACCTAAAAATATACTATAGTTTTAAATAGCTAAATTAAAAAATTAAAACTTAAAATAAATAGAATAGAAATGAAAATAAAGTTGAAAATCACCATAGCTTATGAAGTTCAAAGTTTATAAATACATAATTTAAGCTTATAAATAAAATTAGAAATGTTAGGCTAAGAATTTATTCAGTTGTGTCTAAAAATATGCTATAGTTCTTAACATATTTATTTAAAATCATCTAAAATTAAATAAATATTGAACTCACATTCTCTTTTTCAAGTTCACCCAAAAATGTGTTATAGTTTTTAATATACTAAGGTATATAAAATCATCAAAGCATATTAAATTTGTAAAAGGCGAAAAATACTTTAAATTTAAAAATTAAGTAAATATTAAATTGACATTCTATTTTAAATTTCACCTAAAAATATGCTACAATAAAAAAATTTCAAATACAAGAAAATAACCAAAGCTTATGAAGTTGAAATTTCATAAATACACAGTTTTTGGTTTTATTCTTTCAATTGCGCTAAAAAATATGCCATAATATTTATTATATTTATATGGTATATAAGTAGAATAATCAAAACATATAAAGTTTCAAACGGTAAATAAACATTATATGCTAGATTGGAAAAAAACAAGAACAAAATTGAATTCATTTAAAAATTTGCTACAGTTTTTACGATATATTTATATGCAATCAGTAAAGCATATAAAAGTGTATATTTTACACATGTATTTATATCAAATAATATATATAAAAAAAAAAAAATCATAAATAAATCACAATGACATCAAAGGAGTGAAAGATTTTATGCTGGTTTTGTAAACTGCTTGGAACTTTTATATGCCTGAAAGCACACAGTAGAAATATTCAGTTATGGGTAGATATGTTTATGAAATTGTGTAAAGAAATGATTTAAAAAGGTATTATAATAATCCACTGCCTTTTTAAATTGTTTCTAGTTTAAATTTTCATTTAAAAGTTTACTGTGTAAGTATTTTACCGAAAGCGACATCTGGTTATGAAGATAAAGTCAAAACAGAAAAGAATTGTTTTGTGTAATAAGCCATTTATATCTAATTACACAGTCCAACAGCATTTTTGCACCACAATAGCCCCCCCCCCCTATAATCCTGAAAGGGTATATTGTATAGATAATTTTTGTAAAACAAACTTATAGTCCAGCACGTCTCAGTTTTTTTCTACAGTGGGTCAAAGTTTTCTTATTTTGGTCGAAGGAAGCTGAATACTAAGTGCAAAAAGTGTTATAAATTGATGTCTGAGGAAAACCTTATTGGCAAAGTTGTGCAGTAGAATTTTACAAGGGTCATTTCTGTAGAACATGTTAACCCTTTAGTTCCTCTTTTTATGGGACAATTTGACCCCTTTTTTATGAAAACCTGAAAAATCCTTTCAAAATAGATATTTAAGGATTAAAATATTCCACAAAAATATATGCCAGAAAATTTCACTAGGGGCCACCGAAGACATGAAAGTCATATATAACGGTTATCGGTTACTAAAAGGAAATAGCAGCCTACCCACATAAATAAAATATACTATAATGTGAATTCAGCATTATGCTTAATTTAGATAACTGTAACCTTAATTTTGTAAAATTATTTTTATTTTTCATCTAAAAGTATGCTATAATTTTTTGTATATTTTAACTAGAATATTGCTAAAACTTGGTTGGTGTTTTTTTTTTGCTTTGACTCTGCTACGAATGAAACAGTAGTATGAGCATGACATTAATTAACACTTGCTTATTGCTTTTTTAATGACCTTTTAGTTTTTAATTTCATCCAAAAGTATGCAACATTTAATGTACATATATTTTTCCACAAAATGCTGCCTATATCTGGCCATGATGTTGATATGTGATGTGAAAAAAGCAATTAATTTAGTTAAAAATCATTAATAAATATTTATTAAATTTCATCTAAAAGTATGCTACAATTTATTGTAGTTTTGATCAAAGAAATATAAAAAACTATTTATTTCACAGCTTCTGGCTGAATTTTAAACCTTGCATACTTTTTTTCAATGAATTCCTTTGTGCCTCTGCTTGGTTTTAGCTTAAGTTTATAGTTTCTTCTACTCTTATCTCCATGCCAAATATATCACTTTTTCTTCACACTATGCCTAGTATATCGTAATCAAGATTTATTTTATCACACTTCTTCATTCTTGTCCTCTTACAATTTATGCGGTTTGCTGACAATGAAACCCGCTAGGGCAATTAACTATAACAAATAGCGAAAAGTTCAATCAACACATAATAAATAATTTTTTTCCTGCCTAAAAGTATGCTAACGAACTAATTAAATACTTGAGAATTTATAATGTTTCTTCAGTCGTTTTCGGTTACTTCAACTTTTGCATGCCTTCACATAAGTAACTCTAACCTCATTTTATATATGTATGTAAGTATGTTAATAAATGACACTGTCAAAATTCTTTTCGACAACGGTTAAGCGTGTCAGTAGCAACAACAACAACTAGCTCAACCCAACTCAGCATGATTTTGCATAATTTTTCTATGCTGGTAAAACTTTCAGGCTTCAATGCCTTAGAAATTCACTTAACTTCAACCCATTTTTCTTTGCATGGAAGCAGTACATTTACCGAAACAGTGAGTGCAAGCAGTAAAAATTCACAAACACACATGTGATTTAAAAAAAAAAAAAAATAATATTCATGTGTACAACAACAACTACAGCGATTTTGAAATATTTTTTCGCATTTTTCTTTAACGTCACTCTAGCGCTATAGTTTGCAACGGGAAAATACATATACAATACACCTAAAAATATGCAACGAAATGTGTAAAAAAAAAGAAAAAGAAAAAAAAAGAAACCAAGCATCACAAACACATGCAAACAAGCGATAAAGGTGTGTGTAACAGAAAGTGAAAAAGCAATAGTATTCTTCTATATATGTTTGTGTAAGTATGTGTGTGAACCTCTCTATACGTGTATGTATGCATGTGTGTGTATTTGTTGCATGCTTGCGACACGTTTCAATTGCATTTGCGTTGCTAATAAACATTTTGTAGCCTTAAGTGACAGTTTGCCTGGTTGCCGTTGTTTGTTGTTGCTACTACTAGTGAACCGAAAGATACAAAGGGCTTTCTTTGCCTACTTCTTGGCGCTTTCATGTGCATGCATGTAACATTTTGCTTTGCATAATTTAAATTCACATTTTGTGGTCTTGTTATCCTTTTGTGGCGGGCGAATATACACAAGAATTCTGTTCTACGCTACCGCAGCCATTGCCACAGAACAGCAAAGGATGGTGTAAGTAATTTCTATGGTATGTTAGCCACATGCAAACACACATACCTAGAATATTGTATTGTTGTAGTGGTGCAGTTAGGTGCATATAAAAGTCTTGAAAGTAGAACCGGTGCTGTTATTGATATTTATCTGCACAAGTGATTTTTAGAATTTTTTTTGCTTACTTTGGGCGGCAACTGGTTTAGAAGTGTGTGTGTGTGTGTGTGTGTGCAAATACCTTGAACTTCCATCAATATATTAATGATGATAATATTACTGGGGGCAATTGAAAAAGACATTCAAACTAGCTGGAAGGTTCAGTGATCGAAATTCAATCACACTCTAAGGACAAAAATTATATTGGGAGCAGAATTTGAGCGCACTCAATTACATTTACAACAAAGAAAATATTCTACTGCAAGTGTGTGATGAAACGGAAAGCAAAATAAAACACTTTGTTTTGCTAACACCACCCCCCGCCCCCCCTGCTCCCCACCCCACTGCTCTTTCAGTCCACTCAGCCCTTTCTACCTTTCTTTTTTTTTTGCTTTTGTTTTTCGTTTCGGTTATAATCCCTAAATAAATTTAACTCTTGCTAAAAAGCATTCTGCATCACTGCCTACTAAAAATTCGTATAAAATACAACTTCAATTAAAAGCTATATTTAATTTATAGTAGCTTTTTAGGCGCAACATAATTCAAATTACTTCCATACACTAAGTAATTAGTGTTAGAATTTAACGTTTATTTATTGAAACCACATAAGCAAACAAAAATTAGAAATATGAAATATTACTGTGGCACTATTTTCTAAAACTATTTTGTATGCAAAAATATTGCATAATTTTTGGCGCGTTGTTATAATTGTGTAATGATTACAAAAAAAAAAAAAAAAAAAAATCGAAGTAAATTTTGAAGTATCTATAAAATATGGCGAAAATATTCATAAAATTCATGATTTATAGTATCTACTTCAAAAATTTATACACGTTTTCTTTATCCTTCTCTTTCTCTCTTCGTCGTCATTTCTGTGTTTTTCTTTATCTATCTCTTTCACTCTCTGTCTTTGTAGTTTATGATACGATTATGATTTGTGGGCTGTTGGTATCCCAAAAGCGTAAGCTGAAAAAAATTCACGTAATCGAGCTACATACTCAGACTCTTTGCCAAAAAAAAAAAGAAAAAAGGAAACTAGAGAAATCGCTGTAATTTCGCTTGTTGTTGCTATTTTTCGATTTTATTTTCGTGTCGCTGAAGCTGAAAATTAAAGATGAAGACGAAACTCATTTGATTGTTGTGCGATTGGCATTGCAATTTGTTGATGTGGCATTGTAAAAAAGAAAAAAAAAATCGAAAAAATATATATTGCATATTTATTGGCATAATTTATTGTCTAGTAAGATTTTTTGTTACGATTTTTTTTCTTCATCTTTTCTATTTTTTAATAATCATTTGCTTGATTGTATTGGGAACAATAAATTGTTATAAGACATTCGTATTGAGTGCGGATATTGTGAGAAATTACATATCTACATTTTATTTAAATAGATATTGTATTTGATGCCTAAAAGTATGCTTTACTGTAATTTATTTCTATTTATATATGCGATTCTGAGTTGAAATATTTCAAACTTAAACTTGTATTTTCTTTTGCATATTCCATAAAAACTTCCATTTCATTTATTTACATTACATAATATGACAAAAAATGACAGAGTTTCCTTTGCATTGCGCTCGTTGCCTCTCGTGTGTATAAAGTTTCTGACCTGATTAAAAAAAAGATGTGAAACTCACTTGCATATAGAATTTGCTAGTATAGCGGTAATTGCAGCGCGTTGCAAGTTTTTACAATTTTTCTGCATGGCTGAAATGTTTTTTTTTTTTTTTGCTAAATTGTATCTAAAGAAAACTGGAATTGAAATGTAGTATACTTTAGTGCTTAAATTTAAAGAAAATTACAATTGAAATGTAGCATATTTTAGTGCTAAAATTTAAAGAAAATTACTATTGAATTGTAGCATACTTTAGTGCTGAAAGTTAAAGTAATAAAATAAAGACATTTGAACTGATTTTGAGGAAAAACTTATGTAACTGTGAGTACGAATGCAACTGCTTCAAGGGAGTTATCTCTATGAGTCATTGAGAGCTTGCCGGATATAATTTTATGCAGGGTTGTGTAACATTTGATGCAATTTCTTCCTCAAAATAGAGGGACTGGAATTTCTGGCAGAGCTGTTTCTAGTATAAAAATAGTAAGAGTGAAATATCTGAAAATTTAGGACTTTTCTTTTTCATAAAGAGTACCTCAAAAATTGCTTGAAAGTGGCGCCCTCTAATGGTCGATTTCGGTACTCACACATAGTTTATAAAAATTAAAGTAAAGACTCATTTCCACAATAAGCAAAAACCTCAGGAATAAATCAAATAACTAACATCTAAATTTTGACAATTTACGCAATTCGTTTGTATTTCAAAAGCGCCCTCTAATGGTAGGTTCTACTATAAATGTAGTTCCTAAATCTTGGAGTAAACAATATATGCCAGGCAGTTTTCACCCAAGTTCTGATGATTTCTTTAATTTATTTGTATGGGAGTGGCGCCCTCTAGCGGTAGTTTTTGAGTAGTAGTAGTAGTGGTAGAAACTTGGAAATATATAAATTAGAATCTAAATTCTTATGATTTTAGTGATTTTCTATGAAAAAAAAACACGCCATCTAATGGGGGTTTTTGGAACAATTGTGGGAAGTGTGCCATCTAGCTTAAGATTTTGAAAGTTTTGCTTCTTCTGCTAAATCAAATTCATCAGTATGAAAGATTTGGCTGTAGATTTTGAATCCAAGTGAAAATAATCTATGAAAAAGCGCCCTCTATCGGTGGGTTTTGGAAGATTTGTAAGTGCTGCAGTATCTAGCGATAGATTTCATTTTAGAAATTAATCGATTTGAATCTTAATCGTACTGATTTGTTTGAAAGGCGCCATCTACCTCCGGTTTTTAGAATATTTGTTTGTAATACGCCATCTAGCGACAAATTTAAGAATTTTTTTATGGTTTTCAAGCTGTTCTAGCTAAAAATATCAACAATGAATAGCTTTTTCATATCTTTAACCAATTTGAGTTTAGTAATTTATTTACTGAAGACGCCTCTGACCGTCGACGTTGAAACATAAGCTAATACAGCGCCATCTAGCGTTTGATTTTGAAATTTCTATATATTTTGGAGTTTTCCTAACTACATTTATCGAAATTAGTCAATTCTAAACTTAACCTCAGCGATTTTACTGAATAGTTTATAAGAAAAACACCTGGCGGAAGATTTTTACATAATGGCTCCCTCTAGCGATAGATTTTATAAATTTGGCATAACTAATTTAGGTCGAATGAAAACTAGTAAGCCTCAAATTGTACAGGAATGCTGAAATTCTTCTTTCTTTCCAAGGATATTAAGAAGAGCATCACTCTAAACTCCATTTATAATTCATCCAACAATAAATGTATTGCATAACTTTAGGCGAAAAAAAAAGAAATAAACACCACTTCAATATCTTGAATTTAAATATTCAAAACTTGCATTTACAAAAAAAATATAACACCAAAACAGCAACAGAAAAATGTATTGCATATTTTTGTGGGCAAGATAAAAAAACCTCAACTTGTACAACAGCATAACTGTAGGAGCAGAGTAGCACTTTTACATATACGCTCAATTTCCCACTTAATGTTTCTTTATTTCTTTACTTCGTTCGTTATTCACTTGTTTCTTTTTTGCTTTACTTTAGTTTGTGTGCTGCACTCTCGCATGTCGTTTGTAACTAGTAGTAGAATTTTATACAACTTTCTACGCCCTCACAGCTTCCCCAGACTTAAGCTTCACTCCAATATCTATACATAAGTATATGTCTTACATGAACACGAGTAGAACAACTTAGTCAATTTGCTCTTATTGCACTTTGGCTACTACACGACTCTTCAGTTTCAGCTTTAACTTCTGCATTCTACTATTTCAACTACCATTACTGCTGCTACCATTCCGTGTGGCTGGTTGCCTCGTTTTGAGCATATGCCTAGACATAAATAAAAATTTTATATGTTTTCTTTTTGCTTCCTGCTCTTCTCTTTTTCGTTTCCTCGGCATGTGCTTGGCAAAAAAAAATGGAAGAAGTTTGTTGTGTGTGTTTTTGTGTTGAACGCCTAAAAGTATGTTACGAAAAAAAATTGCTTTCTGTTGCTTCTTTACCACATTGCTTTGTGGTATGTTTGTTGTGTGTTTTTAGGCTCTTCCGTTTCCGTTTACCAACAACACAAGCACCACAAAACGAAAAGGTAATTTGTGTGGCAAAGTAGAAAACTTTAGCTGATTTGCTTTATTGGCAGCCAAGTATAAATGTATGCTAAGTTTTATTTTCGGTGCGCCATTTGTGTTGTAAGTATTCACAAAAAGGAAAACTCGTTGTTAACCAAATCACGCAATGTTCTTTGGTAGTTTGGTTCGCTCTTCTGTCGTTGTAAATTTCCTTTTAAATTTTTGTACAAGTTTTTATAGCATTGGTGTGTTTTTTGTTTTGTTGCTTTGCTCGTTTGCAGATTTCAAATAGAGTAACTTTGTTGGTAACAACAAATTTTTCTTTCCATTATTTTTTTTCTTTTTGTATCGAAAGTTTATTGAAGATACAAAAATTGTTCAAAGTGCAAATGCAATTTTTAAAATTATTTTAGCAAATACAATAAGCTACAATATTATTATCTATGAAGTATCTGCGAACATGAGTTTTATAATTTACATGCTGTTATTATTTTGAAGCATACTTTTAGGTAATTGCAATGCAGTGGAATTGCTAACTGAAAGATTGTAATGTGAGAGAGTTTCAATTTTAAAATTAAAGTGTTCAAGCTTATATAAAATATTACTAGGAAAAACAGATATTTTTTAAGGAAAGTTTATTTAGTTCTATTAAAAATATAAAGCATAATTTTAGGTGGTTATAAATACAGTATGCTTGACTTATATACTAATTATAGGAATATTAGTAGGAAGGAAAATATTTTCTAAAGAAATTTGCTTTTTCTATTATTTTTTCTAATTTTTTTCGATAATATGAAGCATAATTTTAGGTGTTTTCTAATATAATATGTGCTAAATTATATATACAAAATGAGTAATAAAAAATGTGAAAAGTAAAAACTGTGAACAAAATTCAAATTTCTCAAAGACGGATGAAAAATTTTTCAATGCGTTTCAGAAGAGGATTGAGGAAATGAAAATGCACAAATTTTATAATTTTTATTAAAATTTATGTGGGAAAGAAGTAGAGAGTGTGCATGAAGTAAGCTTAGCTCCTCTGTAAAATCTCTCTTTATCATCTTGCCATAGTGAGTACATATTTTGAAGCATACTTTTAGGTTTATCAAAAAATAACAATACTACATAAATAAGTTTATTTTTTTATTATTTGAATATTTTCTATTGAAGCATATCTGTTTACTAATAAGCAACGAAAACTCTATCGTGCTACGAAGAAAATTAATTTTAAAGCATACTTTTAGGTAATTGATTATAATAGGATGGGAATGGTTTAGGCCAGCTTAGCTCACATTTGCTTCCCTGTTCAAATTCTATCTAGAGGAAAAGAAGAGCAAGACAACAGGGAAGCGGAGAGAGGGGAAAGGTGAGGAGAGGTCCAGTACGTGTAGGAGGAGAGGTCCAGGACGTGTAGGAGGAGAGGTCCAGGACATGTATGAGGAGTGTGGATAAGGAGGTGGAAGAAAAAGTAGACCAACCAGTGAATGTGGAGGAGAAGTGAGTAGAATCACAAGGAGAAAAAAGTTGGAGGAGTCAAGCATAAGCTGAGTGTTACTGAAATTAATTCAGTTCAGCTCAGCCGCTCTCCCTCTCTCCTTTTAAAATTCTTCATCATTATTAAATTACAGTATTTTTAAAGTAGTACACAAATAGTACAAAAAAAAGAAATGCAAATACTTTAATATTTATTAAAGTTACTTTAACTTGATATAAAAGAAGCAAGACAAATTTACAATTATATACAGCATACTTCTAGATGCTCCTCCACACCAAACAAATATTGCACGCAGAAGAAAATAATAACGTGCCTGCTCGAGTAGAAAATTTAAAAGTTTATATTAAATAACTGCAGCTAATTTATATGACTTCAAAGCTCTGCAACTCCACCAAAGAAATCTTCGACATTTTTCGAGGCAATCAAAGTATTTTTCCGCATGCCAAAAAGTATGCAAAAGTTTATTTTCTTGCATGATACTTTCGAAAAAAAAGAGAGAGTCAGACAAAATAGAATAAAATAATAGAAAAGAAGAGAAGAAGCAATACATAAAAGAATAGTTGAAAAGTTGATGACAAAATGCTGACAATGTGAATGCGTGCTGAAAATAAAAAGAGCATAAAAGAGGAAAGAGGAGGAAACTACTATTTTGTGCATCCGAAATGCATAAAATTTCAATGAAGTGCATTGATGAAAAATATATGTGGAAAAAAAAAAAATAGAAAGAGTCAAAGTTGTTAATGTTACGAGGCAGGATATTTGAAATTTATTCGCATATCAAAAACGAGCGCAATTTATAGAAACGATTTATTTTTCGCAATGGATGTGCATCTTGTAAATTGAAATTCTGTGTGTGCCATCGTTACTGATAGTCACTATTGTGTAACACAAAAACGACAATATGTTTGGTGAAACAGTGAAAAAGATATTGTAATAGTCAAGTCGCTGTCCTCAAAAGTGTGAATTGCTGGCGTATTTTATTTAGAGTATCCAACTGATAAGCAAACGACGTATGAGTGCACAAAATAGCAATTTCAAATTGTGAAGGATATTGAAAATATCTATTAAACAGATTGAGAACGCTTGAGAGCTAATATTTTTTTTCTTAAAAAGGCAAAAAAAAAAACCAAAGCATTTTAAAAAATTACTTAAAAGTCAAATACGCATTATATTGATAAACAACTCAAAATTGTCAAATATTCATTTAAAAAGTAAGCCTAAAAGCATGCTAGTATTTTTTTTTTTGCACATATGCACAAATAAATATTTGGCTTTTTTATATACTGTAAAGTTAAGTATGTATAAAGTCAGTAAAAATTATTGCGCAGATTTAACAAAATAAATAAATGACTAAACCAACGGCAGCTGCTTGCGGTTACCAAAAAGTATGCAATGCATATTTTATTGATTACAAATAAATTGCAAAAAAAAATAAATCATATAACAAATACTCTTACTTATTTACATAGTATATGCTTATTTATAAATAACATATTTGTGCCTCTGTTATTTATTTAATTTTTTCAACGCACGCAGTAAATTTTCAATTTGCATATACTGTCTAAAAATATGCAAAAAATATTTTTGTGCGTTATTAATGTCTGCTAAAATAATAAATGTTTATTTATGATTTTCAGACGAATAGAGTACTTAATATAAGAGTAGTAAAAATAGACGAAACCATATAGGCGTTCCTAAAAATATGCTTTAATTTGTAACAATAATAAAATTATATTATTGTGTAATGTAATGATTGTAAAAATAAACTATGCTATAATTGATGACTATGATTTTAATGTGGTGTTGGTTGTGGTTAGTTTTAAATAGCCGCTGAAAATTGAGTAATAATAATTTTTTTCGCGCCGAAAAGTATGCAAATAAAAATATTTAATAAGCTTAAATAGTGGTATCCATGAATTTGCAATAATTGTGTTGCAATTATAAATATTTTTCAATATAAATATTATGCTCTTGGTGAGCATTCTGCATAATTTGAAAAGACTTAAAAATATGCAATAATTGGGAACTAATTAAATAAATGTGAACGGCCATTCCAAAGTAACGGAGAGGACAAGGGGACTCTTATAATAATGATATTGATCTCATACAAGGATATGATATTTTCCTTTGATACTAGGGGGTTTTTGAGGGTCCGATAACAAGTTCTTACCACCAAAGTTTCGTTAAGAAAAAATAATGAGTCCGTCTAAGTTATACATCAACAAAGTGGGTAACGGAGATGTCGCGTACGAGATGGGGAATCTTTATTTTCGATTTCAAGTCCCTAATTCTGCGAATGCCAGCGGGTTAGCGAATTTTTTTTTGACGATTCATGGACCTTTGTAACTTACGAAAATTCTAATGGTTTCGTTGAAAAATAATTACATAATGAGAGAAAAGACATGGGAAAAGTAACGGAGAGGACAGCCAATAGTAAGGGAGAGGACAAATACGATCGCTCTCTTACATTTTTATGTTATATGGAGAATCGGCTCAGCAAATGTTTAATATCTGATGACTCAGTTACATACGAAATTTTGCTAATTGCATTGAGCGTACAGTAATTTAAGTCATTTACAACTTTTATGAAAATTAAGTTTGAAACTAAAAAATTAAAATTAAATTGATATTAATAATAACTCAACAATGTCGAACGCGCCATTCAGCGAGCCATTCATCACTAACGCAGTAGTCAAGCAACCCACTTTCACCCCTTCCCTCTGCAATATTGCTTGACGAAGTTATGGCAACCGTAGGCTCTCAAAGGAGAGGCATAACATGGAGTCCCACATATCAACTCGAGGATTTGGATTTTGCAGACGTTATATATCTGTTCTCGCACAAGCTCAGCGATATGCAAGTGAATACTGATCATCTAATCAGAGCATCACGCAACGTGGGCCTCGAGATAAACATCAAGAAGACCAAAGCCATGCGAATTAATAACATCAACGATCAAAAAACACTTGGAGACGTTCAATATATCTAGAATTAAAGAATAAAAACACAGCATGGCAAAACGATGGAAATGCCTAGTTGAAGGCGCGATTGAGATCGTGTGAGGATTTTCAAGCCACGCGCATACTCCGAGTCGTTCGCACCCCTCCAAACCTCTTCTTCTATAAACACATTTTCATTTCTCTTATCGCAAGTCACAGAACCGCCTACGTTTTGCTGATTTGAAGATTGTAACGGAACTTTCTTTCTCTTGGCCGGGGTAGAACTCAGCGGGCTCCAGAGGTTCCTTTTGTTACAATTATTTATTTTGAGCAGGAGACCCTAGTTTCGTTGAACACAAAGACACAACTTAATATTTTTACAATTCATTTAATTATTCAGTAAATAATATTAAAAAAAAACAAATTCACTTATTCTAACACTATGCTGATGATATATGATGCGTGGAAAATCAGGTGGATGCGCTAATGTAGCGCCACTGCTGTGCTGAAGATAATACAATGCTTAGAGAATGCTCTAGTGTAGCGTTGCTGCTGTGCTGATGATAATACAACGCCTGTGTGTGCTCCGCTGCATTTGGTGTACCCAATGATTTGGCTTCGGTTCGTTGTCTCCCTCCTAGGGACCAAGTCGGCTAACATCCACGCGTAGAAGTAAGACCTGGTGTTTTATTGCGTACGAGACCAAGTCGGCTTATAGTTATGAAGGTCGCTACATACACGTCAATCATAAATATAAGACCTGGCGTTTTCTATCCAACGGGACCAAGTCGGCTCGCTGCTATGAAGGTCGCTACGTACACGCTAATCATAGAAGTGAGGCTGAACGTTTACTATCCCGTAGTCCAGGTCGGCTCGCACATGAAGCTCGCTACATACACGTCAATCATATACGAGCTCCGAAGCTTACTAAAAATGTTCGTATCTGGGTCGCTAGGCTTGTCCGTCAAGGGCGGGAGGGGGGGAGGGAATATGCCCTACTGGGTTTTTTTCTTGTCCTATAGTCATTGGTACATCAAATAACTTACCTACACACTCTATCTGCTATCCGCTGCTGGCACTCTGGGTCTTGGTTCGCTGGCTGCTATCCACAATCTCCTATTGGCACTCACATCCGCTTACTCGTCGACGGCCATCCACACAAAGAAAACGTACTGCTGTTGTGCAAGCTCTTTATAGCCAGTTCTTCTTCTTCCTTGTAGCACTGGAAAATGACGCGCTATTTGTATCTTTTCTGCGATTGGCTGTTCTCAATCGTATGATCAGATTTTGAATTGTCATCATACGAAGATCCCGTTACTTGTGTGTGCGCTGCTGGCAGCATGAATAGTAGTTTATTTTGTTGTTGTTGTTGGTTCTTTGGCCTACGTGACTTCTACTTTTTTCTTATTCATGCTGGTGTACAGTGGCGGTGTCGATGTACAGTGGCGGTGTTGCTGTACAGTGGTGCTGTCTAGGCCACAGCCGTATATTGTGCGGCAATAATTTGAATTTCAAATTTGTGTCGTTATAAGATACAGCCTAAGTTCCGTGTTTCTTCGAATTTGAAGCCTCAGACGCAAAAATTTAGTAATTTCCGAAAAGAATGAAATGTCGCGATGCCGATTTTCCTACCCTCGTGAACGCACTCGATTTTCATGCATCTTTCAAATCGCAATAAATCAATAAAAAAAAAAATTTTGTATTTGCATTGTTGATTGATTTTTTCCTCTGAAAAGCATTCATTTTATATGTGAAATAAAAGTAAACAAATTTTTGCAGTTTTGATAAATAAAAATTATTTCTCTACCTAAAAGTATGCTTTAAAATTTTAGCTAATATGCAAATCTATGCATTTTGTAATTCCGAAACTTTTCGGTTTGCTTTACTCACATCATTGCGCAATAAGTTTTTGAGCAATTTAACATACAAATTATTACATTAGCGAACAACTGCAAAATGAAGAGAAATATTCAGTTCAGGAAAATTATACATTAGACAGTTTCTTCTATTTAGTTTTTCATCAAATTCAAATTGTTTTTTCCGGTTGTTTTGGTTTCGGTCTGGGTTTAAAGTTGGTTGTATAAAAAAAGATTACAAGGCTTGGAAAAAAAGGTAACGAAGAAGTGAAAGGAGGGAGAAGATATCAAACTAGCTAAAGTGACAAATACAGAATGATCCCAGTGATAAAGCGGTGAAGCATTTACCAACATTCAGTTGCAGTTGTTACTAAGTAATCGCTTCAAAATTCATAGCCAGTGATAAAGTTGAGAAGCGCTTGAATAGAAGAAGGAGAAGGATAAAATTAACTCAACTCAGCTCAGATTTTCTCCTGCTTTCTTTTCCTTCTCAGATCATCCCTTCCCATTGGGCCCCAGTGAATATATGAAGCGCTTACTATAGAAGCAGAAATGATTTAAAAATTAAATTTTAAGTATGTACTTACTCATGAGTTTTCATTAATCAATTGCTTCAAATTCAATATTCAGCAGCAGAGTTGCGAATCGGTTACGGAGGAAGCAGTAGGGAACCATATATGTAATGGAGAAATTTTTCCGGAAACCAGTTCACCTTAGCTCAGATTTACCTCTCTTTTCTAAAATCATTTATTTGCATTGAGACATGATGAATATTTGAAGCGCTTACCATGGAAGCAGTAGAAATATTTACATCTGATTTCTTCGGTTACTCTCCCTTTTACAGTTCCACCTTCTAAAAATCATAAATTGCTGTTGAACCACAGTGAAAAATGAATGCGCTTACCATGGAAGCAATAGGGAACCGCTGACGTAATGTGGAATGTTTAATTGAAAGCATTCGTTTTTATAAAGAAATTAATGCCACTCAGAGCAATTCATTTTCAATTTTGTAAAGATATTTTGAAGCGATGACAAAGCACTTCTAAAGAAGGCTGAAGGTAAAGCATTACTAAAAATACTGAAAATTTTATAAAAGTAAACATGCGTTTTAATAAAAAAAAAGCTTCAAATCTTGTCAAAATGTCAAAAAAAGCATTACTAAGCGATGATAAAGCGCTTCCAAAGTAATGTCTTTTCAGATTTTTACTCCCAAAATATGAATACTGAAAAAATTTTGCAAAAAAGGCGTGAAAATTCCTCCTTTTTCAGTAGCGAGTGATTTCCCTTGCTCAAGCTCTACTCAAGCGATTCCGAACCGCTTCCAA
Organism: Toxonevra muliebris; assembly: GCA_963691655.1. Lineage (NCBI taxonomy): Eukaryota > Metazoa > Arthropoda > Insecta > Diptera > Pallopteridae > Toxonevra > Toxonevra muliebris. Next base: position 5,676,791 of record OY829329.1, read on the forward strand.
AGTAATCCAGAAGCAATATTTGCTATAATAACTTTCATTCTCTTTGATGAAATACTAAAATCAAAGAATTTACATCTTACTATCTGTCAAGAAATTTGTCAGACCGTTTTAAAAATGCTTCCGTAATGCTTTCCTTAGAAGCAGAACTATTTCCCCACTGGGTTTATGCAACCACAACAACATGGTCGTGGTGGGCGACTTGTCTCTATTTGCTGCTCTAATGAAATGTAAGAAGAAAAAAGTACATTATTTCCTATTATTTATGACAAATGAATGAATAAATGAAGCAAACAGCAAAAGACAAGAATGAAATAATGAATACATTACCAGGCTAGAATTCCTGTTGCTATTTCTTCAGATGTGAATATTTCAAATTGAAGTAGCTGTAGATGGATAATACTTATTTCTTCTCTCTCTTTCTCCCTCTTCCTGTCTCTCACTTTCTTTGAAAAGACAACATAATTGCAAATCGAGTAAGCATGTTTTAGTGATACAAGCTCTAGCCTTTGGTCATTTTATATTGAATAAAAATAGGTTAGAGTTTTTTCTTTTGCGGTTGCTTTTCAAATCCATATCCATGCAAGATTCGTGCCTGCATTGCTGTCACCATAAATCTTTACATATGCATTTATTCATACAAATTCGTATATATGTATGTATGTATGTGTTAACACTGACATGCATATTTGATTTGCTTAGTTTATTTGTTTGTTGGTTGTGCATTTTACATACATTCAATCTGGCAATAAAAGCTAAAAATTTTAGAAATTGTTATTTGCAGTTTGCACAATAAACGTTCATTCTACCGTTGTACACTTTGCATACATAAAATATTATATGCAGCATTTTAGGCGTTTTTAGTAAATGAACGAAATGGATGAAAAGAAAAAATTTGCTCAATTTAAGTTCATTTGTGTTTTTGATGTGTGCTGCCTGCAACTTTCTCCTTTTCTTCTTCTTTTCCTTCTTTCTGTGGTTTTGGTTGTTTTGTGTGTTCTTTAATATTTTCTACACCGAGCAGCAGTAGCCCTTGCCTTTCCCATTTATAAATTTGTTTGGCTACTTTTGTGTCTGTGTGCACAACCACAAATGTTGTGTGTTGAATTTCGAATATTATGTTGCATTTGTTGTATTTATGAAGAGAGTAGAATGTGCCTGAAATATTTGTTTCAAAATAAATTAGAGATTTTAATCAGATCTGCGACATTATTTGTATGCGTGTGTGAAATATTGCATATTTTTAGGCTTAATTAAAAAAAATAATTACTTTCCGTCTTGTGTATATGTTTATTTTTGTTTGTTGCTTGGAATAATAAATTTTAAAATTCCAGACTAGTATCTGAAAGACTAAAAACTTGTCAAAATTTAGCATACTTTTGGGCTTGAAATTAAATTCATATTTTAGATAAATATTTATCATAGTAAGCAAATGGTTTCGCGTCTTTATATTTATGTGTGAATAAAATGTTGCATAGTTTTGTGCTCTGTTAAAAAAAGATACATTTTTATTTGTTAGGAATAATAAACTGTAAAAAAACTTATGACTTATAAAATTTAATTAAGTATGTTACTATATTTAAGCAAAATTTTAAGTTTCTTAAGTTTTAAGTTTAAACTCCTGACTAGTACATTTAACTACTGCATATTTTTAGGATCCAATTTAGATTTTGCTGATGTCATAGAATGCAAACCTAAATAATGTATTCCAAAAATGAATTAAAAACTGTTATCAGACCTGTGTCATTATTACTCGGTGTGCTTGTATGAAATGTTGCATAGTTTTGTGCTTAATTAAAAAAATATAAATAGCTTTGATGTGCATATTTTCAGTTGCTTGGAATAATAAATTCCAAAGATATATGCTACATGAAAACTTTTTGGAAAATCTTGAATATTTTTAAGCAAAACTTTTATTTTGAAATTTTAAACTCGTATGCTTTACTTTGCCTACAACTAGTGCATACTTTTAGGCTCAAATTTAAGTTTATTTTTAAAACAAAATATCATTAAGTGCAAGACTAAGTAATTATACCAAAGGTAAATCAGAAATTGTAATCAGATATCCATTATCAGTTTTTTACACGTGTAAAATGTTGCATACATTCTGGCCAATTAAAAAAAAAAATATTGTGTTGGTGTGTGTATTTATTGTTGTATGTTGTTTATCTCCTTTAATTTCGAAAGTTTTTACTTACAAAGTTGCTTTAGAAAAGGTTTAGTATATTAAAAGAAATATCAGATATGCACTTGCATATATTTTCATTAAAAATAAAGCATACTTTTAGGTTGTAATCTAAAAATCTTCAAGCTATATTTTGAAGTTTTCTATTAAATTTTCTTTCATAGCTTTTGGTAAGATTGAAATACTTTCGATTGCATACTTTCATCTATTAAAAAAATAGAAGGAAAATAGAAGCATGATTTCTTCATTTAATTAAAATATTTTACAAATTTGAAGCCTCTCCCATTTGTCAGTCCGCTTCTGTAGTATGCAAAAATGAAAAGGAAAGAAGTCAAATGCCAATGGACATTGATCAAATTGACGCAACTTGAGAAGATAACATCAATGCAGTTCAGTGTTTTTCTCAGTTATTTGAAATTTAAAATTTTTGCTCAAATAAAATTGCATACTTTTAGGCTTAATTGGTTATTTGCAAAAGTTGTTTTGTAGTTTGGGCAGCAAAGGTTTTCTGAGAAAATATTTCTGTCTTGTGTAAGTTTTGAATATGGGTTGGGAATATGGAAAATGTCAATTTATTTGTTTGATTAAAGTTCTCTCTCTCTTTAAAAAAAAGATCTGCATAGCTTTAGGGTTTAATTTAATATTTTTGTAGTTAAATGATGGTTAGTACAAGTTGTGATTTAGGGATTTAGGAAGTAATAATATTGGCAAATTTTTGTTTTACAAAAAAAAAAAAAAAAAAAATGTAGCATACTTTTGGGTGGCAAATTTAAAATATTTTTTAATTTTTTCTATGTACATATATGTAGTGTCTGTTCGAAATAGAGACTTTTACTAAATTAAAGTTCAGGTTCCTAAAGCCGTGTGTCTTGAGATAGTAGGCTTCCTCCTTCCCCTCTTTTTGTTCTCTTCCAGCTCTTCTTTGAGAGAAGCCTTGCTTGTTAGAACTAACTTAACTTTCCCTTTAAGGTTTTTTCATCTGTTTCGACTTGTAAACAAATTTAAAATTTTTACATATTTAGCATAAATTTTTGCCATTTTGCTTTTTAAGCATGACCGCATTTATTTTGATATCTTACACACACGCACACAATCAAACAAAGCTGAAGCTGTTTCTTTTATATTTTTACCGCCAAAGAGTAGAAAAGCAAGAAAACCCTGCAGCTTCCTTTAAACCTTTTTTATTTATTCATTAGCTTTTTGAATGAGCATACATAGATCGAGCAGAGAAGTGAGACCTATCTTCTTTTTTTTTTTTGAAAATATTTCATACAAACAAACAGAAACACATACACACACATCTGCATGCATACTCTTGTTGCGGTTGGAGGAAAAATTGAAAGAGATTAAGCCTAGCGGTTGATTTTTTTATACATTTGTTTTTTACGTGTGGTTGCTTTAAGTTGAAACTATCATTTATGCCGATAGTTACTAAAGAAACTCACGTTTAGACTGCTATAGCCTAAAAGTAGACTACAGCTATAGATTTTATAAAGTTCAACTATTTAGTTGTTTGTGTGTGTATGTTTTTTTTTTATTATTATTTTTGTAGCTTGAAACGAAACTTTAATGGTTTGCAATTATTTTTCTTATTTTTGGCTTGTGGTCGAATAAAATGAAATAAACATTCTATAGAGTTTTTCAGTGAAATAGCTTGAAGTTGTTTTAGCTCATTTCAGAGATAAGCAAACAGAGGGGGGAGAGAGAGAATGAGACTTTTCTTTTTAATCATACTGTATATGAAGCTGCCATTGTATCTTTTTCTAGTCTCTCTACTTACTGTTTCTACTTCTTTTATAGAAAAATTAATGTCTTTGTTATTCGAGACTAAAAAAATTTTATGTAATTTATTATGATGTTTATTATTGCGGTTGTTGTTTTTGGTTTTAGTTTTCTACAATTTCTCACTTTCTTTGCTGGCATCTTTAATGTGATTCTATTAATCTAAAACTGTAAGCAGCAGAATAAGAGCATCATAATTTTGCTTTTCTGTTTTTCTGCAGCAACTTCTTTTGAGTGAATTATAATTTTATGACTTTTGAACCAAGAAATGTATGCGGCAGTTTCTAGCGGTTATAAATGCATGCTTTAATGCATACTTGACTCTAGTTTCTAGTTGACCTCAATCTCAATGTTGGAATGTGATGTAAAATTTCAAAATTTTAGAACTTCAATTGAATTATTAAGTTATTGAGAAACTATCACTTTACAGTCCTCAAATACGCAGTTTGACTAATGCATATTTGCTTGAGCTTTTTTGCTAGATGGCGCTACCTGTAAAAGCTTTTGTCAGATCGATAATAGAATATAGAATTATATCAACTTTTGCTTTACTATTTCATTGAATTCATATAAATTTCCAAAGTTTGCAGCAAAAATTTAACCAATGTCGCCTTTTCGTTACCGTGTCTCTTGATTTTTTTTTTGTATTTAAAATATTTGAATAGGGCCTGAATTTCACCGCTAGATGGTGCCAATGGCAAAAGCTTTAATCAGTTTGAAGAAATATTCCTCTGCTCGAGCTTTATAATGATTTTCTATGAGCTTGTGATACTTACGTTAAAAATCAAGGATCTTCCGACTTTTTCCTTTCTTCTTTTAATTCTTCCAACTTTTCCAAATTTTTCTTTTCTTTTTTTGCCTCTAATTAATAATTTGTCGTTAATATATTTTGTTCCAGAATACTAAATTGTATTCAAAAAGCTTTATAAGTTCAATTGTTTCTGGATTTTATCACTAGATGGCGCCACTTGTAAAAGCTTTAATCAATCAAAGAAATATTTTATTTTTCGATTTTTATTATGATTTTTAGCCAGGTCTAGTATAAAATCCTTACATGAAAAATTTTAAAATCCTTAAGACTATTACTTCTATATTTAAAAAGCTTTCTTAGTTCTGTGCTTTCTGTATTTTTCCACTAGATGGCGCAAATTGCAACAGCTTTGAAGATACATTTCCATTTCTGGGAATTTTTACTATAATACTAATAATACTAGATGGCGCCACTTGTAAAAGCTTTAATCAATCAAAGAAATATTTTATTTTTCGATCTTTATTATGATTTTCAGCCAGTTCTAGTATGAAATACTTACATGAAAAGCTTTCTTAGTTCTGTGCTTTCTGTATTTTGCCACTAGATGGCGCCAATGGCAGCAGCTTTGAAGATACATTTCTATTTCTGGGCATTTTTAATTTTAGTAACTTACATTAATCCCATATTTGATGTATGAAAAGCTTTATTACCACAACAGCTTCATTGTTTTGTCACTAGATGGCGCCTCACTTAAAAGCTTTAATCGGATATTCAATACTTTACACCAAAATTTAACCGACCTTCATAAAATAGTGAATAAATTTCATTAAAAAAAATTTAAAATATGAACAAAACATAGAAGAAATTTTAGAGTATTGCATTTCCTAGCGAAATTGCTATATTTTATTACTAGATGGTGCTGCTTGCATAAGCTTTAATCATTGGGAAAATATATTCCGGTTTCTTGGCCTTTCCGATTTTCTGCCTTTAGTAGCAATATTATCTTAAAATTTTATAATTTAAAAGCTTCACTGACCAACAGTTTCAGTATTTTGTCTTGCTAGATGGCGCCGCACTCAAAAGCTTTAACCACTTTCAAGTATTTGATTACAAACATGATACCAAATTTGATAGTAAAATTTTTTAATACTTTTCTTTTTTCATTAGTTTGCCAACTATAGTAATTCTCTCTCAAAAACCTGCAATAGATTTATTTTTATATCAATTCCACACATGTTTGGTTAAAAATTCAACTGTTTTATAATTTAGTCACTAGATGGCGCCACACTCAACACCTTTATTTTAATCCAGATACACCGAGCTCTCAAAAACTGGTCAGTCATGAGATTTTTTGGGCTTTGATTAAAATGTGGTCAACTTTTGTTTTAGCAATGCATTCCCCAAATTGTGGTTGTGATCATTAGATGGCGCCACACTCGAAAGCTTTCGGCATGGCTGATTTTATATTCTATCGCTCGAACGCAACACACTTGAAAGCTTCACCATCAGAAATATTTCTTCAGCAAGTCATAAACATTGAAACGGTTATGAGCTTACAATGCCATTGAAACTGACTATAATATTTAAAACTTATTTTTTCTCTTTTCGTAAAAGTAAAAAGATTAATTTCTTTTACATTTCCACTCTTTGTATTTTGCTTCCCTTTTGGAAATTAATGTTTATGTTTTAAATTTTTTTTAAAATAATTTTTATTATTGCTTACTTGAATACTAATGATGAAAATACATACAATGAAAATAAATGCATAAATACAGGGCAAGAGCAGCAGCTCAGTTTTAATACCTACTTAAGGCTGGCAGTATAATGTGAAAGCCAAGGGATTTGCTTCTTTTTCAACTCACTGCACATAAAAGCTTAACTCAAGTGCGTTGCGTTGAATGAACTGTAAATTTAGCGCTTACTGAAAGAAAGAAAAAGTAAAAAAATCTGCTAAGTAAAGTAAATCAACAGTATGCAAATAATGTGTGTGGGTATTTTTTTTAAAAAAAGAAAAGAAAATAAATAAAAATATTATTGGCATTTTTTAATGCAGCATATAAATTATGTAGGTATATAAAAGTGTATAAAAACAACATTTTTCTGAAGCCTTTTTAAAAAGATTTTGCACTTGTTTCGTAATTTCTTTTTTATAATTTATTCTATACGTAGGCTTCTTCAATTAATAAAATTTGAATGGAAAGCTGTTGTTATATTTTAAAAATTACCTAAAAGTATGCTAAGCTTAAGTGTCGTCTCGTGTCTTAAGAGAAAAAGTAAATGCTAAAAATTTCTTTACTTTACTCATTACTTATTTAAATTCAGTTTTCATATACCTACATGTCTGTCTATAAAAAGCGGCATTAAAATATTTTAATTTCATTTACTTTTAACATTTATGAATATTTAATAGAGCATGCTTTTATGCTTTACTCAGTTGTGAAACCACTAAACCACATACCACACATAAACAGAAAAGCCATAAATTTGCAATATTCGAAATTTAATTTCACTTTGTAACTTTGAGTAAAATATTTTGCACATACATTTCCTTTTTCTATATCATATAGTTTAATGAAATTACTTTTGCGCCTAAAAGTATGCACTCAAAACAAATATTGTATATGTTTAATAAGCTAAGTATACTTTGATCTTTTTTCAGCGTATTTATGCATAAATAAAACTAAAGTTTTCTCAAAAATTTTTTATCCATTTACCAAAGTCCTCCTGCTTGGCTTTTCATAAGATCAAAGTATTTTTTGTTAGCACCTAAAAGTATGTAGCAATTTACATTTTTAAGAAGTACTAAGGAAAAAATACACGCACTTATATATTTCACAAATATTTGCGTTTACTTGAGAAAAATTTGCGCTAATTTTTTATGCAAAACACATATGAAATTGTTGTTGCTTCTGTTGATGCCATATTGCGCCTAAACATATGTAAACATTATCAAAGTTTTAAGCGAGTTTACCCTTAACTTTCTACCTACATACATTTATTGATACTTATGTGAGATAAAAAGCCAAAGAAAGTGACTTGAGAAGTTGTAAGCAATTTTCATGTACATGAAAATGGTTTTATATATATGCATACATATACATGTGTTTGTATGTATGTGTCGTTGCGTGCTTATATTTTTTATAGCGCTATATTTCATCTTTATTATTAAGAACTTTGCAAACGCATTTTTCTTGCTTTCATGATTTCGGTTTTCCCATGATTTCCCTTTCAAACTTATCTTATATTTTACCCTTTTGGCAAAAAAATTTTTCCGCTGTTTTTGCATATTTTTAGGTGCTTCTGTAAATACATATGCGTGTTTATTGAAATCATTTTAAGTGGTTATATTTTTTGTTTTGTTTATTTCATCGATATTTTATGCATAAATATTTTTTCTTTTTTATTACATTGTATGCGTTTGGAAATATACACAAATATAAATAATTCTATTAACATTTATCTTTTATGTGGTGCAACATACTTTAAGGCATATACATAAATAATCTAAGTACATACATTTGTTTTATTTTTAAGCTTTAGAGCATTAGTTTTGATATCATTTCTTTGTAGAAATATGTGCGGCGTCCCCAGTGACAACGATTGCAAATAAGTTTTGTTGTTTTTTGTAAGCTTTGGCTTTACAATTTTGATTGTGTCTGCCTGAAAGTATGCTTCAGAAAATTTATGAAATGAATGTTTCATTATTTACTTCTAAAAACATTAAAAATGTTTTAGTGCTTGTTGTTTTTATGCTTTTTTTTTACAATGAAATGGTTTTATTTTTTGTTTACATTTGAGTGGAGAGATTTTATTTTTAATTTGGGGCAAGCAAATATCAAATCAGAAATATGAAGAATATTTCTAGTGAATAAAATGAAAAGATATAACAAAATTTAATAAATTCAAAAAGAAAGAAGAATATTGGTATAGAAAAAACTCAAGCTTAGTGGGTTTTGATTGAAAAAAAATATTAAGTGCAAGTAAATGCCATATGAAACATTAATTTTTAATTATACAATTCCCAGCATTTTCAAGCACTAATTTTCCTTTCCCTTGTTCTGGAAACCCTTTTTGCCTAATCTCCTAAAAACATCTTTGCTCTACACTTTAATATACAACCCAATTTCGTATTAGTATCAACTGCCGATTCCCATGCACTTTACAATTTCTATACTACCATTTTTGCTATACAAAATGCCCAACAACGAACTAGTTTTGTAAATCGTTTAATTTTTCGCACCTATACCTGAATAGAGTTCCAGTTGCGCGCACTTGAAGAATCAAATTCTCTTATGTGTGAGTGCGCCGCTCACTTGCTTACTCACACACATACACACACACGGTGGTGGAATGATGGCCAGTCGACAGAAAACCGCAGGGTTTGAGTGTGCACAAATTTCAATACTGCATCCAAAGTAGAATTATTCTCTTTGGTTGCCTTTGTAGTTTAAATCGTGAATTTGCAGATTTTTCACAGTTTTACGAACTACTTTTGGGTTTAGGGTTGAAAAGTAGCGGTTAGCAATACAAAGCTTAATAAAAAAAACCCATTTTGGTAAATCTTGTAAATGAATTGGTTGAGTTTTTATAATTTTAAAGTCTATTTTTAGGTGCAAGTTGAAATAGAATAATTTTTCTACAGAAACTTCAAGTAGAAATAATCACATCATTGAACCTTCTAATTAAATTGGTAGATTATTCATAATTTTGAAGTCTACTGTTGGGTGAAGGTTGAAAATTATCACTTGAAGATTTTTTACTACATAAAGTTTACTTTGAAGTGTATGTTGAAAATTATCACTTGCAGATCTTTTACTACATAAAGTCTACTTTTAGGAGTATGTTGAAAATTATCACTTGCAGATCTTTTACTACATAAAGTCTACTTTTAGGAGTATGTTGAAAATTATCACTTGCTGATCTTCTACATAAAGTCTACTTTTAGGAGTATGTTGAAAATTATCACTTGAAGATTTTTTACTACATAAAGTTTACTTTGAAGTGTATGTTGAAAATTATCACTTGCAGATCTTTTACTACATAAAGTCTACTTTTAGGAGTATGTTGAAAATTATCACTTGCAGATCGTTTACTACATAAAGTCTACTTTTAGGAGTATGTTGAAAATTATCACTTGCAGATATTTTACTACATAAAGTCTACTTTTAGGTGTATGTTGAAAATTACCGCTTTTCTGTTAGTCTCAAAAATGAGAAAAACTTTGTTGAACCACGCTAGTAGGTTTGTAGATTTTTTATAGTTTTAAAGACAACTTTTAGGTGTATATTTGGTCTACTGAAAATTAATACTTTTCTCATAAAAATATACAAAAAAAAAGAGAAGTAAATCCTCGTGGTAACTAAAGCAAAATTGTAGTTTTTTTTTAATTTTAAGGTCGTCTTTCAGCGTGGAATCAAAAATTGATTTTTTTTTCCTATGAAATCTCAAACAAAAATCATTTCTTGTAAGTTGTTTTTTTAGAACTTTAAGGCATGGAATAAAAAATTTCACATCTTCCCATAAAATCTTTAAAAAGAATTCACACTTCATTGAATTCACAGTTTTTCTAGGCTTCATTTAGGTGTGGGCTGAAAATTAACACATTTCCTACTATACTTAAAAGCTTTTAGAAGAAATCACATCTCGTTCCTTCCCCTAAGTGAATTTATAGATTTTTATAGTTTTTCTACCTACTTTTAGGCAAAATAAAGAGGAGTACTATATTCCGATAAAAGTCTAAAGAAGAAATGATACCCTGTTGAACCTCTTAAACGAGTTTTTGATTTTTCTTAAATTTAAAGTATATTTTTAGGTGTTACTATATAAATAAATAAAGCTTTTTTATATTAAAGTTCCAAGATTAGATTGCATTAAGACTTTAAAACGGTATCTGAGTTGTGTCCTTGTTTTTCTGGGTTGTTTTTTCCGCCGCTGATCACGAATCTTTAAAAAAAATGTTCGGATTTCGTCAGGTTTCGGTTTTTGAAAATTGGAAAAAAAATTTTTCTGTATTTTGTTTTGCTTTTCTACCCGAATTTTGCAGTTTTAGGAGTTTTTTATAAAACAAAATACATATTTCATAAAATTTAAAATTTTCGTAAATGATAAAAAAAAAAATGAAGAAATTTTACAAATACTTTTTTTTTTTCATTCAAACCTCCTAAAATTGCATAGTTCGTGTTGAAAAGCTAAACAAAATAAAAAACAACTCGCCCATGAGCACCTACCTTATCAAATTTTCAAAAACGAAAATTTACGAATTTACACGAAACCTGACGAGAATCGAAGAAGATTGTTTACAGATTCGTGATCAGCGGTAAAAAAAAACAACAGAAAAACCAGGCCAGCACACAGATACTTACTATTTTTCTGTTGTACAGTATTATTTATACTATCAAGCGAAAAGGTGGCGTTATCCAAAAACACCGTAAGCTTTCTCACAAACTGACGAGTCATAGATGAGCTATAAATTGGAAGAAGTTACCATAAATAGGCCCTATGTAGCTGCGTTGACAAGGGCAACAAATTGTGCGTGTACCACTAAATTTAATTTAATTGAATTGAAATCATTGAGAGACAATTAACTTTTTAATGATTGATTTTCCTTAGGATTATCTGCTCATCATAAATTGAGATGAATATATTTTAAAAAATATTGGTTTCAAATTTTAACTCAGTTGAGAAAAGCCACCGCCGCTCTTTCGCTTTCCGTAATGGCGCCATCTGGTGACTAGCTATAGCTGTTAGGGCTTTTAGAAGTGGCGCCATCTGGTGACTAGCTATAGCTGTTAGAACTTTTAAAAGTGGCGCCATCTGGTGACTAGCTATAGCTGTTAGAGCTTTTAGAATTGGCTGCATCTGGTGACTAGCTATAGCTGTTTGAGCTTTTAGAAGTGGCGCCATCTGGTGACTAGCTATAGCTGTTAGAGCTTTTAGAAGTGGCGCCATCTGGCGACTAGCTATAGCTGTTAGAGCTTTTAGAAGTGGCGCCATCTGGTTACTAGCAACAGCTGTTAGAGCTTTTAGAAGTGGCGCCATCTGGTGACTAGCTATAGCTGTTAGAGCTTTTAGAAGTGGCGCCATCTGGCGACAAACTCTAGTCCCTAAAGCTTTTTGCAGTCACGCCATTTACAGACAAGCTTCAGTAGTTCGAGTTTTTAATATTGATGCCACTGACAGACAAACCATATCCTTTTGAGTTTTCAATAATGATGCCATCTGCAGGTGAACTTCTACAGCTATTGCAATAGAAAAGCTTTTTATTCGTTTCTTTTTTTATGCCACAAATTATGTGCATATATTAGACAAATCTATTTAAATCGCTTTGCCTTAACTTTATTTATAATTTCTCAAATTAAAAAGTTTCCTCCGGAGAAATTTTGTGATTTTACTGAACTCAAACCAGCAACAACTGACAGCTGATGCAAAATATTAATACCAAATACTAATCTGAAATTCGATTAGCATACAAACAATTTAAATCAATTTATAAATTTCAATCGCTCTCAGAAGCTTATACGATCATCATTATCAGCATCATTGGCGGTAGTACATAGTAGCAATGAAGAAAACTTTGACTGTACGCATACATGCGCACACACACACATATTCAAACAAATTGATTTTTCAACATATTCAATTATTCTAATAAGATTTTCGATATAAAACTTATGTGCGAAGTGTGCGCGGTTCGCATAATGAATAATGAACTTTTACCACAGTCAATGGCATAGATAGAAGGGGGAGGAGAGTAAGGCGAACTGAAAGAAAAACAGAGGAAAAGATGCTGTGTGTGTAAAGTCCTACCAAAAAAAAGAAGTGTTTCAAAATCTTCAAAAATATTCCATTCACACCTCTGACTCACTCACTAACTGAAAAAGTTTTCTGTGGTTTTGATGGCATTGCATGTACACTTGATTGAAACTTCTCAAACTGATGTAAGAGAGTGGGGGAAGAGGGGAGGAGGGGCGGGGGAGGGTTCAACAGTACATGCTAATGCTTATGTTCATTTTAGCTAAGCTAAGTGGTTGGGAAATGTGTGCTGGCAAATGTCTTGAGGTGAATTATAAATTAGTTTGCAAAAAGAAACAAATAGAAAGAAGTTCAGTCAAATTGATACCTTTTTCGGTTGCGACTCGACTAAATGATGAAGAAGCAGGGGAAGGAAAGAAAGGAAGGAAGGATAGTATAGCAAAAAATGAATGAAAAAGAAAATTACTGGGCAAAAGCGTAAAGAAAAAAAGCGTCAGTTCAAGCTAAGCATGAAGAACTATTGTGAGAAGATTTCTTGAAGTGCTTCAATCCTTTCGAGACCATTGGACACCGGCGACCCAAAATTCATTTTTTCAGTTTTTTAAAAAATATTTCACTGATTTTAGTAAACCATTAACCATTGAAAAGCGAATATATTTCACTTAAGTTTATGTTAAAAAAGTTTGGAAATTATTACCTAATTGACGGTGTCAGAGTGACCTAAAAAAAAAAAAAAAAAAAAAAATGTTTGACCTATTTGTAGTAAAAACTATTTACTCAAACACGATTGCTCATTTTTTTAAACTTGGGTTTACTTTCTTTAGAAATAAACTTTTGTTATGGGTCAACGGTGGCCCTAAAATCTTCAGTAGAAACTTTTTTAAAATTTTACAATAAAATAGGGGACAAAGAATGCGAATCTGGTCTCGGTTTGGCTCTATTGATTCTAGTTTGCTTACGGTCAAGAAAGGGTTAAGGGAAAAATTACTGCTAAGTTACTTTGTCTATCTTTAAAAAAAATGTCTAATAAAAATGTACAAAAAAAGTTCGTAAAAAATCCCATTGAGGGCCACAGGGTCACCGGCGACCCATGAAAGTTCAGACCTTCAGAGGTGCAAAATTTATGTTTTGACGAAAAATGGAGGTCAGAGAATACAAATCCGGTATCGATTTTGCGCTTTTTCCTTTGCTTTCTTTACAGTCCTGAAAGGGTTAAATATTCCGGAAGAATCTCTTAAAAATTTTATCACCCTCAACATTAACATGTGTAAATTTTCTGTCACTCTGACATTAGCACACACAAGACAAGAGAAAAGCAATAAACATTTATTGCTACTCCGACAACCAAAATTCTAATGCCCAAAAAATAATAAAAAAAATAATCAATGTAACCAAACGAAAACGCGCATAAAAACTTATGAAATTTTTCGCTTTTAGCACACACAACCAGCGCCATTTAAATAGATTCACATTTCTATTTTCTGTAGGAGCGCCCACAGCATTTTCGTCGGATTTTCGACTATTTGTTCGTTTCAGCTTCTTCCTCACCGCCACGTTTCTCCCTGCTCGCTTTTCCTTTCGTTTCAACCAAATAGACGGCCACTGGTAGCTGGTAGGGCGCATAAATATTTTTGTAAATATTTCTTTGTGTAATGAACCTAAAAAAAAGCACAAGTTGCTGTGGCATTTTTTCTATACTTACTAGAATTCTGCGCCAAATGTCTTCCGTTTCAATACCTCACATATACATACATACAAAGGTATTCATATATGAGCACATAGACACACACATGAGTGTGTAGGAGTGTGTTCATATGCGTGACAATAATATTCAACTTAGTTTGTGTGTAATACAAAAAATGGGGGGAAAAAAAATAAGAAACCAAATTATCATCGATTTCTCATATATATTTCCAATTTATGTGTTATTTTTCTCTCCCTCTTCTCTTCTCTTTCATTCACTCTGTCTCCATCTCCATCTCATGTGTGTGGCATAAATTTCATTGCTTTCTTTTTATTGTAATCAATAAACCAATAAATGTAGGCAGGTGTAGAATTTATGTATTGTAATACATAGAAAGCGAATTTAAGTGGAGGAAAAATAAATAATTCGCTTGCAGTAGAGTGTAAAGATGTTGGACAATGTAAAAATTTTGACTCAGATATTGAAATAAAGTCAAAATAGAATTTCACATCATTCATTACAAAAGAAATTTGAGTGAATATTTTGACGATTTGGTTATTGTTTGTTATATTCTCATTTTTTTGTTTGATTTTTGTTCGATACTGAAAATGTTTGTATGGTTCAAAACTTTCTGGTTTGATTTAGAACTTTTTTGTTTGATTCAATACTTTTTTTTTTTGCTAGATCTGGGACGTTTCTAAGTGATCTTAACTTTTTTGTTCGTTCTAGAATTTTTTTTGGATTGATTCAGAACTTCTTTGTTCGATACCGCATATTTTTGTACGATTCGGAACTTTTTGGATCGATTCGAAACTTTTTGGATCGATTCGGAACTTTTTGGATCGATTCGAAACTTTTTGGATCGATTCGGAACTTTTTGTGTGATTTGGGACTATTCTTGTATAAACTTAAACTTTTTACTCTATTTAGAATATTTTGTTTTGACTCAGAACTACATTTATTTGATCTGGGAGGTTTTGATTTGATTCAAAACTTTTTTGTAAGATTTAAAACATTTTTGTTCTATATGGAATTATTTTTGTAAGATCTAAGACTTTTCTGTTCGATTCAGAACTTTTTCTTATATTCAGAACTATTTTCGTTTGATCCAGGACGTTTCTGTTCGTTTTAGAACTCTTATGTTTGATTCAGAACCTTTTTTGTTAGATCTAGGACTTTTTTTTCCGGATTCAAAACTTGTTTGCTCCAGCCAGATTTTTTTTGTTTGACTTAGAACAACTTTCATTTGATTTTTGATGTTTTTATTAGACTGACAACTTTTTTGTTTGATTCACAATTTTTTTGTTTGATTCACAATTTTTTTGTTCGATTCACAACTTTTTTGTTTGATTCACAATTTTTTTGTTCGACTCACAACTTTTTTGTTCGACTCACAACTTTTTTTGTTCGACTCACAACTTTTTTTGTTTGGCCCACAACATTTTTGTTTGATTCACAAAATTAGTTTTTTGCTCCAGAAGTTTTTGGTTGAACCAAACCGAACATTGGTTTGATCCTTAAATTTTTTGTTTCATTCAAAAGTTATGGGCTATTCATAACTTGATTAATCAAGAGCTGAGCTAAGACAGAGGTTACAGGGTGTGCCAATTTCTTTTTGAAGCAGAAAAAAAAAGTTCAATAAATAACCAAATAGTGAAAGGAGAGGGGGAAAACAAATAGAACTGAAGTAAGTAAATTGCAGTTCCTTTAATTTGAAATGGATTGAATTTCACATGTAATTAAAGCTCAATTAGTCCGCCTCCATTTTCTCTTCTCCCTTCCACCTTGATTCATTTTTACCTCCCAGCTCAAAGTCCATGCCTCACAAAGAAAGGAACAAACTTGCTACCAAATCACCATCAATTTTAAAGCTATTCTGTCTATGCAAAATTTAAATTGCTTGATTAAAAAAGCCACTTACACTATCCTCCACTTTTCGTTGCATACATTTAGGTGAGCCATAAAATACCACTGCCACAATAAAACTTAATATTTCCTTGTTAAATGAATCAAAATGAAATTTAGAAATTTCACTTTAATACCAACTATAAAATTTTACTGGTTTGCTACTAGCAACATTTGCAATTTACAACTTAATTTCACACTATGATTTGCAGGTGCACTACGCTCAGCGTACATACATACAATATATGCAATTTACGAGTGCAGCCTAAAATTATGCAAATGTAGATGTTGACTATTATTGCTGATGTTCCATGCTGTGCAGTCCTGTGCTGGGTAAAGTTTTACTGGAGCAGTTTGGTGTCTGTCTTCGTATTGCTTTCTGCTGCTGTTGCTGCCGTTGCTGCTGTTGTTGTTGTAATCGCATTTCATGCAAATTAGCTGCTGCAATACGATATATACTTACATGCCATATATAAAACGCAGCGTCGGCTAATTTCTCTTCGTTGGCGTGGCTTTCATTGAGTTTTTGTTTTTTTTTTTCGTTTTTTTTTCCATGTGCCAAGAGATTGAATTGTAAGCTTGCCCTACTGTTGTTGTTGTTGTTGTGATTGTCGTTACGTTGATGGAAATTCCAGCTGACGTTTTTCGTTGCCTTTTTCGATGCGCTAGCGTTAGGTCATGTGAAAAATCATTTGTGGTAAATGTTGGTGGGTGGGATTTCACTAAAAAGAATCAGCGAACGAATAAGCTGAAAAGTAGTTACGTATAAGGAAAAATCCATTTTGAAAATTAATGTTTTGTTTTTTTGTTTGCGAATGAAAAATTAAAGCTCATTTATCAAATTTGAATTGAATTTTTCGGGAGGCTTAAGTTTTGATAATTAGCGTAACCTAGTGGAAATTTGTATGGATTTAGAAAATAGAAACTGATTCTCATCGGTGGAATAGATTAAATAAAAAAAATTATTGCATATTTTTAGGATACAAAAAAAATTTAGTAAAAATAGTAAAGTTTTTTAAATTTACTTATCGGGTTGCTTATTTTCATCAATTGAATAGATTAAATAAAAAAAATTATTGCATACTTTTAGGATGCAAAAATTTATTTTAGTAAAATAGTAACGTTTTTTAAATTTATTTATCGCGTTGCTAATTCTCATCAATTGAATAGATTAAATAAAAAAAAAATTATTGCATATTTTTAGGATGCAAACAAATTTTTAGTAAAAATAGTTACGTTTTTAAAACTTATTTATCGCGTTGCTAATTTTCATCAAAAATTAATGCATATTTTTAAGATGCAAAAAAAATTTTAGTAAAAATAGTACGTTTTTTAAATTTATTAATCGCGTTGACAATTCTCATCAATTGAATAGACTAAATAAAAAAAATTATTGCATATTTTTAGGATGCAAACAAATTTTTTAGTAAAAACAGTAACGTTTTTAAAATTTATTTATCGGGTTGCTAATTTTCATCAATTGAATAGATTAAATAAAATAATTATTGCATACTTTTAGGATGCAAAAACAATTTTTAGTAAAAATAGTAACGTTTTTTAAATTTATTTATCGCGTTGCTTATTGTCATCAATTGAATAAATTAAATAAAAAAAATGATTGCATATTTTTAGGATGCAAAAAAACTTTTTTCTTACGAAAACTCCAGAAAAAATCACACATCATTCACATTAAAGTAATGGAATATAAATAAATCTTAATTTTTCGTTTTTCCTTGTTTAACTTTTATTTTATGTTACAATTCAAAAATCATCATCTACAAAATCTATCTTCATTTTACGACAATCCCTTAAATTATGCCAAGATATTGCCATATCTTAAAGTTAATATGACTTCGACAAGATAAGAATTTTATTACCATTAATCTTGAATGGTTTAAGGTTAATGTAATGTCCTTCTGTTTTCTCGCTCTCTCTGGTTCATTAATTTATTTTACCAACTCCTTTTGCTCAATAATAACACTGCTCCAGAGTATTAATAGACAAAAAGTTATTGTATTTTTCGTTATTGGTTTTTGGTTTTGTTTTTTTTAATAAGAAAATAATAAATAAGGATATGCTAAATACTAAAATACACGACAAATCTGTTGAGATTTGTAAATATGTGTTGTCTCTCTGCTATAAACGGAGACAGACAAAAAGACATTTAAACAGAAAATCAGCCAAATAATAGCAGAATTATATGAACATACAATCGTAGATAATTCTTTCCAAAAAAAAAGAGAAAAAAAAAATAGCTACCTCTGTTTGTTTGCCTGTCTGTCTGTTTCTGTTTTTAATGTTGTATTAAATGTTATTTGGATTTTGCATGTTCTTGGGTTATTTTATTACTTGCTACTGCTGCTGTTGCTCGCTAACAGTATCATCTCGAGCGCAATCAGCATCAGCTGGTGTGTGCTTATCGTGATTGAAGCAAAAAGCTTAGCATTACATGTTTTTCTTACAAAATCCTTTGAGACATTGTAACATGTAAAATGCTTAAAGATTTTGTAAAGTTTTTTTTTTTGTTTTATGGTTTTTGCGTTATTGTCGTTTTCGTTTGCTCAATATCATGAACACATGAAACACACAAAATGTTTGCATATTTGTAGGAGCTTATGATAAATTTTGTGTATAGAAATAATGCATAATTTTTGTCTGCATTTGCTTTTCGAAATTGAATTATTTTCTTTCTTTTTTTTTTTTTTTGTAATTTTAGTGTATGAATATAAAATGAATAAAAAAAGCTTTAAAAATTAAATATGTCTGGAATAAAGTATATACATATATGTACAATAAACATTGCATATTTTTAGGTGAAATAAAGTAATGTTATTTTAAATGAAATTTATATGAGTTTTATTTTTGATATGATGCTTAAATTTCTAAACTTAAATTATTCATTCCTTAATTTCATATGCGTAAAATTTCAACGCATTTTCATTAGAAAATTCTTCTAAGCTTAAACACAAACTCGCAAACACACATACATACATACATACATTCTTGCATGTTTTAAATATTTTCATGTATCATGCTCGTGTTCATAGTCGAGTTAAGCATAAATTTTCACTATAACTGGTGAATTTTAAATAGATAATTTTGCCTCAAAGGGACCCATTTTCTTTTTCACACTTTCTCTCTCACACACACACACACACACACACATTCATACATACATATTTTGGCTGCTGTAATTTCTATACTTTGACTTTGCTACGCTGTAGTGTGTGGTTTAGGTATCTCTGTTTAAGCATAAATTATGCTTGTTTTTCACAAAAACATGATACACATATACATACATACGTAAAGCTTGCATACATATATGAATTGATTTAGAAATTTATGCATGTATGTGTGTATGGTTAAGCCTTCATACCCAGCAGTAAAAAGTAACAAATGATTTAAGATGGTAGCACATTGAATTTTCAAAGTTAGGTTAGTTTGAAATTAAGAGAGAGTGTGCCAGAGAGAGAGAGAGAGAGAGCGAAAAACTCCTCCCCCTTTCCTCTCAGAAACTGTTGTATGCGCTAGTATATAATCTCTTCACCCAGCCTCTTCTGCTCTCTCTCAATCTGTTAGTGTTCTCTAGCGTGTTCTCTTTATCTTATGACATACGAGTAGAAGGTTATGTTATGAAAAAAAAATTTCTGGTTTGTTCTCTCTGGTGTCTTCTCTTTATCATATATGAGCGTAAATTTCCGTTTTTTCTAGTATCGTCTCTTTTTCATATACGAACAAAATGTTCTCTTTCGTTTTCTCTGGTATCCTCTCTTTATTATATAACTATGTATAAGTCAGCATTAGCCAAAGAGTATCAATCTCTTCTATCAAAAATAAATCAGTCGATTATTGTGAATGCAAGCATAATCAAAAAAATCTGTATTCATTAGTTATGATATTTATACAAAACAGAAACTTGGATTCTTTCTAGTATTTTTTCTTTATTACGTTAGAGTCGAAAGTTCGGTTTTTGTAGGATCCTTTTTTCATCATATACGAACAGAAAATTCGGTTTTTTTCAAGCATTTTCCTTTTTGCTGCTATACTTGAATAAAAGTTCATGTTTTTTCTTTATAGTATCGTCTCTTTATCACCCATAAATGGAGAATTCTTTCCTATCTGCTACTTTCTCTTTATCATATACGAACCGAAAATTATGATTTTCAAGTATCTCCTTTATGTATCATATACAGTTTGAAGTAGTGCTCTTCCTTCCCCTCCCCATTTTTACACCTTCTCTTTCTGTTTCCATTTTCTTTGCTTCCCTGTATCTCTTCCTTCCACTTCTGTTTCTTCCTCTTTCTTCCTCCCTCTCTTACAACCCATGTTTTTATTCATCCTTTCCATTCTTCCCCCCCCCCCCCCTCCCCCTTCTTTCTCCTCTTCCAATTCTCATAAAAAATCTTCAAAAATTACTTCCAGGTATTGATAATTGTAAACGCAGACCAAGTTTTCTACTGGGTGCTGTTTTGTATATAAAGAGAGAGAGAGAGAAAGAGCGGGAGAGAGAAATAAGTTCTGAGCGCAACCGGAATACATAAAAGTTAGTGGTTATTTTTTCTTCAACTACATTGCCGACTTACAACAAAATGTAAAACTCATTTACAGTATTTGAACACAACAAAAACACATTAGGGAATTTACTGGAGAAAATGTTAAACCAAAAATGAAAACAGCAACAACAATACACATGATACTAAGCACGAGAGTAAATTAACAGATTAACAACAACAACCACACGTACACATACGATACTGTATATAACTGTGTTTTTTCATACAAGTGATTCATACAAAAGAAGAAAAGCAAGAAAATCGGATATTAAAGTTTCTGTTTCTATGAGGATAGTTTTTAATAATAAAAGCAAAGTAGTTATTTAAAAATTTGTGTATTATTTGCATACTTCATTCATAAATTCACAAGTTTGAAAAAGTATTTGCATTTTATGTGTGTATTTGTGTGTGAATTGTTATATTTGTGAAAATATCATCATCAATCCCACAGAAAACAGTAAAAAGCATAAACTGTAAGTATTTAATAGCTGTTGCTGTGAAATTCTTTTCGTAAATTAAGTGCTATGTGTTTTTTTAGTTACATAAATATTTGTATCCATTACGCATAAATTTAAGTTTTCAAACAAAAACGATTATACATACATTATACTTGTGTATATTTAAGTACATTGAATATGAAAAAGTTTCGATAAAACTTTTATCTAAGTTTTTGACTTGAGAGATTTCCTGGCACTAGAACTTTTTGTTTTTTTTATTTTTTTGGTTTTGGTTAACAAATGATTTCTTCTTATTTTACTTATCCAAAAATATTTTAAATACTAATCGAAAAGTTTTCGCTTTTAGTAACAACAAGAGAGAGAAGATAAGTTCAGTTTTTCACCTTTTATTTGTACTTTTTTTTTGCATTTTTTGTAAAAATTTTCAAGGAAATTTCAACTAAACTTAAATACTGAGTATTATAATTAGTAAAAGTTATATATGTGCAAAAGTTGAATTAAATTTCGTTGGAATAGTTAGTTTTGAATAGATTTTCACCAAAAAATATGTGAATTTTATTATCTAAGGATTAAAGTTTTGTACTGCACACTATTTAAAGATTTATAGTGAGTTGAATAATTTAGTTGCACAAGTGTTCAATGAATATTTTATGGTTGCATGGAAAATAATAATAAAAAAAATCTAAAGGAGATAGAAAATAACCAAAATCTATGGCTATTGTATGAAAGCAGGAAAAATTTAATGGAAAATTGTAAATTATTTTTTAGTATTTCAGTGAAGAATAAGCCATCAATCACTGTCTAGTTGCTGTGATTGTATTGTGCTTCACTGAAGCTTGGCGTATTATTTCTGAAGGTATTTTTTTCTAAACCCCTCTTCCTAGCCAGGGGAGAGGGGGGGAGGGGATTCATATGTTGAAAAACATGTTGTTGAAACCCTGTATCCGCTAGTGTATAAATGTACGCAAAACGCTTGTCCTGAATTTATATGCCTATTCCATTAGTATTTATATATTAATTAAATAATTGGTACTCTAGGGTTAATTTTCGCAAAACAAAATAGTTTCACATTCGTAGTTTTGGCATGCACCAAACGGTTTTTCTCTCTTGATATTGTAATTTTATGTAGTTTTGTTGTTGTATTGGCGGAGTAAAACGACATTCAACGGTTTTCATCTTACAATTAAAATCCAACAACAATTGTGAGAAGAGAGGCTTATATATACCTACGTGCTCTAACATTATTCTCTCTTGATAGTAGCAATACATGCGCTCTTTTGTTGGTATAACTTCTACGTAAACAACTCAAGCAACGGTTAATGCTCTCTGGCTTAACACATAAATACAAAAAAAGTAAAAACAATTCTAAACGCACCTAGTCTAGTCATAGAAGAGAGTGAATAAAAACTAAATGAAAAGTAAACAACAACAACTACGATGATGAATGAAGTCATAGAAGAAGATGTGTAATAACTAAACATAAAAAAACAACAATAACAATTCTGAACACACCTTAGTTTGAATTTATTCACGATTATTTTTATTGCTTAATTTTTAATGTTTAGCTTTGTTGAATTTCTATTTTCGGTAACTTTGTGTCAGTAAATTTTTGCAGCTTAATAACAGTCAGAACAGGATTTGTATTCTCTTTTACTTGCTTATTTTCCATGCATCATTTGTAGTCAGAGAAAGGCTTTTCAGTTTGCACCCACTCTTTCTGAATGACCTCGATGAAATCTCATTCTGTATTTATTCTTTCTGTGCCCTTCCTCTCATATTTCTACGCTCTATATCTCTCTCTTTTAGTGCCTAAATTTGGAAGTTAATGATGGCAAGATAATCCAGCTATACATAAGGTCATAATTCTCTCTCTTGCTCTCTCTCTCACTCTCATTCTATGACAATATAATTGCATATATTCGATTACGGTTTATGTAGTTTGATTTAAGAGAACAAAACGAAATACAACAGCAACAATTCGTAGTGTGCTCATTCGAGTTAGAAGAAAGCAACAACAATAATCTTTATCGTACTCAATTGAGTTAGTAGATTTTACTACAAAATATGATTGTATGTGCTCTTTACTTATTTCATTCATATATAATGTCAATTATTCTCCGAAATGAGAGTTAAAATATATGAGTCTTCACTCTTCATAATTCATACTATGTAAATTTTGGAAACCATAGAAAATTAAATTAAATTATAAATATGACGTAAACTTCTGCCAAAAATTTTGCGATTTCACAAAAAGTTACGCTATTTCTGTTTTCTACGTTTTCGGCAACAATTACAATCAGCCAAAAAAAAAAAAACTACAATCACAATAAACATGCGAATTCAAAACTATGATGAAGCACGAGCGAAAAGTAAGTAAACTGCCATTAACTCAAAAAGTATGATGGAATGGGAAATTTCATTTCATTTATTTATACAGCAAGAGATTGTTTCCTGTTGTTGATTTATAATATTTTTGACCTTTCAAAGCAGCACACAGAGAGGAAAAGAGAAAGAGAAAAGAGGAGAGCGAGTTATAGAATGAGCAAATATTTTGCGTGTTATTTTCATATATTTATAAAAATTTTTAATGTAACAAAAGTTGAAGCTATTACATTGCATGATAATCCATTTGGAAAAACCATAAAACAAATTTCTTTTTAAATTAAATTTTACATTTTTTTTCTGAATTTTGTATGGAATCATTTTGAAGAAATTTCTATAGCATATTTTTAAAACTTTTCAATGAGATTTTAGGAGACTTTCTTGCTTTATCCTCAAATCCTTACAAGCTATTTTTAAAAATTTGATTCATTCACTTTTCATTACTGTAGTTTTTTTTTTATAAAACTGACACAAATTTATTGAGCTTTTTTATGCAAAAAGAAACAAAATTAGAATAGTATTTGATTGTAAATACAAAACACAAATTTTTTATGCACTTTTGTAACAGCAGCAGTAGTCATAATAACAAATTACAAATAAGCAAACAACTTCACGTATTTGCTATAAATTATTTATAGTTGAAGTGCCAAAAACAAAACAAAGATATAAAAAAAAAATAGAAGAATAATTTTGTTGAATCCATTTTCTGCTACTTTTACAATTTGTTTATATTTGTAAACATGATTTCCATGAATTTAGATTTCCGGTTTTATTATGATGTAGAAATTTTCGCTTTCCGGTTTTGCTTTTTGCATTGAAAAAGAGAAATCTCTAATGCCATGATGTTAGTTTTTGTAATTATAATATTTTCTTGTAAATTCTATCAATAACCATAATAGTTTAGCCAGGAAAGCTAATAAGTGAAGCATACCTTTAGGTGGAATTCTTTTTAATACTAAATGATGTTTACAAATTTGTTTCGTAGCTATTACATTTTCTATGAAATTTTTGTAATTAGTTCAACTTCTTGAAATTGTCTACATTATTTTGAATATTGAATTTTCTTGAAATTTTCGCATTTTCTAAAATAGTTATTGGGAAAAAATACAGCATACTTTTTAGTGCTAATTTTATTACTATTTTATCAACATGAAATTAACTGCGTTTGCGGGTAAATTTTTGGTGTATATAATTCTTTATCATCTGTTTTCATAATCAAAAATAAATGTAGCATGCTTTTAGGGGGAATTATTTCAAATGCTTGATTTTGACAAATAAGTTTTCATATTTTTTGTTGAAACTTTTGTAATTATTATAATTTCCTGAAAATCCGTATCATTTCCTATTTTTACTTTAATATAATAAATAAAGCATACTTTTAGCCGGTGATTTATAGTATTTTACTATTATATTATGCCAGTTTATTTATAACAGTACTAGGTTAACATAGTCAATGCTATGTCAGATGAGTACATTGTCATGTCTCTTAAGATGCTTAAAGAAATATAGCATACTTTTAAGCGATAATTAATTGAGAAACATTACTGGACCTTCCACTGTTAGATCAGTTCACATAGTCTTTATGTTCCATAGTTTTTGTAATAGAATATAAAAAAATCAAGCATACTTTTAGGCGTTTTGAGAATTTTTGGGATTTTTAAATTTTCTTGTATATCTTATTATTGCAAATGATTTTAATTACATATTGCAAATTTCAAATTGCATATGAAATGAAAAATAAAGCATACTTTTAGGCGCTAATTTATTTATGATATTACCAAAGTACCATTCTTATCTTATCTGCAGTATGGTACTTTTTCTAAGCTAATCTAATAACAAGTAATAAGTGGAGCATACTTTCAGGCATATATTTATTCACTTTGTTTTACATGCTTTACTAACTTGCTTCTAAATTATTGCTTTCAAATTTTAACATAGTAATTTTAGTAATGTGAATTATGTGAAAGCATGCTATAAACAAGATAGCAAGTGTGCTTCCATCGCTTCATTTCAGCGCTGCCTAAAATTAGACAACAATAATTAACTATGTACTGGGCACAAGCTCATTACATTTACCTTATAAATTACAAAAAAACGCAACTCAAATTAGAATTGCTGTAGAAATTTTAACAATTAATGCTTTAACTCTTCCACTCAATAATTCGCAAAATTTATGTATAAATTAAGTAATTCATGTAAATACACACACACACAGAAGTATGCTAAGTACACGCCTCTTGGTGAGTTGTGTGAATTGATTAATGTGTTCCAACGTGCCAAATTATGTCAGAAACATGCCACAAATACTAAATATTTAACTACTTACTTACCTCTCTACATTATTTGTTTTTTTTTTTTATTTATTTTGCTTACATTATTTTCTACCTTACTGTTACCCTACTACATTCATGCCTACCCAACAACAACAAAAGACTTTGTTGAAAGAAATGGCAATGAAGAAATTTTGAGTAATGACCAAACCTCAATATAGAAATTAATACGTTTGAAAGTTTCAACTGTGCACAAATTTATAAGTATAAAGGAGTAAATTTATGCAATATTTAAGGCAACGCCTAAAATTCTGCTTTCTTTAAAATGCTAATCAGATATTGGTGAAACGGCAGGAGTCTACAAATAATCAAGTATTAAAGAAATGGATGGTAAATTAAATCAAAAATATCTGTACTCAGATATCTCCAATATATACTTATATATTTCTCGATTTAAACGCACGTTATGAATTATAGCACAAATAAAAAGAAGAGATTGATTCTGTAATAATTATGCAGTAGATTTCAATTTAGTTGAATTAATATTTTTTAGTCTAGCACGCAATATTCTTAGAAATTTACTAAACTTCCATTTAAAGCAATTGCTTTCTTTCTCTGCTTATAAGTATGCTATGTTTTTTTTTCGAAGCTTTTATCATATTGAAAATTAAATTTGCAACAAAAATAAAGTAAATGTTAAAAATAATTCAAATTACATTGAGATGTTATTAAAAAGAAAATATTTTTATTTGAACTATATCAAAATTACTATTTCTTGGAAACAAAGTAATTTAATTTGAGATATACAATAGATTTTGATTTAAAATTGACATTTCGTTGCCAAGGGAAACTGTGTTGAATTTTTTTTAATATTAGTCTGCCTGAAAGTATGCAAACTTCATGTAAGTTTTAAGTTTCCTTTACGTAAATGATAAAAACCATTAAAAATTATATAAAATCTAAATTTCACTATTCCTAAAAGTATGCAATATTCAAGTATTACATATTTTTTTACTACATATAGTATTTAAAACTAAAAATAAAATAACTGAAAAGCCTGTAATTGCTAAACTGAAATGCTAACAAAGGCTTTTTAATTTTCTCTACGCCTAAAGGTATGCAGCGCTTAAGTTATTTTTGTATTTTTTTTCACCAAATATTTCATTTGAAATTAAACTAATTGCTTAAAACCGCAAATTACACACAAACCTTAAAAATGTAGACAAGTCTTTTATTTTATAATTTAATTATACCTAAAAGTATGCAACACTCAAGTTTTTTATGTGTATATTTTACAAAACACTGTATTGAAAATTATAACCATCGACAAAAGCGTGTAAATACTAATTTTAAATGAAGACCCATGATTTT
The DNA here is from genome assembly GCA_963691655.1 of Toxonevra muliebris. Classification (NCBI taxonomy): domain Eukaryota; kingdom Metazoa; phylum Arthropoda; class Insecta; order Diptera; family Pallopteridae; genus Toxonevra; species Toxonevra muliebris. The sequence goes on from OY829329.1 coordinate 5,703,881, forward strand.
TAAATGCTTGCTATGCCTAAAAGTATGCAGAACTTTGGTTATTTATGTGTTATTTTTATTAAACTATTAAATTTAAAATTAAAACTAAAACCATATATTACTAAACGCAGACTCATGGTTTTAATTGTGTGCCTAAAAGTATGCAAAATTTTGTTTTGTTTTTTGTTTTATATTACTAGATTCCCTATTAAATATTCAAATGGCAATTAAATGCTTTTTGCTAAACAAAAAATTAAGATACAATCATATTACTCTTAATTTTAGGTTAGTTAAATTTAAAGTGTGCCTAAAAGTATGCTAAATATATGTAATTTTACACCTTTATCTTACAAGTTCTGCCAAATCATCAACTTTCTTTTCGCAAAGTATTAATTTTTATTATTAAAATTTATGTGTTTCGCTTTACTAATAATATTAAAAACACATAATTTTGTTAGAAAATATTCTTTCAAGCAACCGCATCATACTGACACACTGAAGGCAGCCACAAATTTATGCACGTGCATACGCACAAATACATTTTTCCTTCTTTCCTCTCTTTCTCTCTCTCTCTCTCTCTTTCTCCCTCCCTCCCTTGTAGTCGTGTTGTTGTTGTGCGCTATAAAGTACTCAATTTATTTGCACAATTTACCATAATTACATATTAAATTGCTACTATGCTCACCATATCTTCTCAATTCTATGAACGCAATTATTTAAACATTTTTGGTTATTTTTGTTGCTGTTATTGTTGTTTTTGCTGTTATGGAATTTCATCAGCAAGAACGTTGAATTTTTAGTGTTGTTGTTCTATAAGAAACCAATATTACGTATATAGAAATTTTGTGGGCCGTTTGATTTTGTTGGTTTTTCTTTTCATATTGTGTGCTCAAATGCGAATATCGTATTCTCATCTCATTGTAATCTTATTTAAATGGAATATCCTTGGCTTAAGCTGCTTTTGAGCTAGCTACTTATTAATTGTATTTTTTACTTTTTTGTTTATAAATATTGCTGAAAAATATTTTACACAGCCTGCTATTTTAAATAAGTTTTCTTTTCTTTCGTTGTTCTGCTCGTTTTCACATAGCTTTAGGCATTTCAGTGCTTGAGTGGTTTATCAGTTACAAACAATGAAATTTTAGTTGGTGGAAGTAAGCATTTTCTTGAAATGTAAATGCGTTTGTATACGACGATTCCTGAAAGCACTTATATATGTATAAATAAATATGCATGTATGTTGTGTATATCAATGATCACAATTGCTGGTGCTAGTATTGATTTTGGATAGCTATTATTTTCGTTTTCTTGTTTATTTAAGCTTGAAATTGGCTTGATTTTCCAAAATTTTTGCTTATATTAACTTCTTATTTTATTCTGTGGTTATATCAGAATTGAGAATTCACAAAGGAAATGAGTTTAAAAAATTGATATACAATAGTAAAAGATTGTTTTTTTTTTTTTTGTTTGAAGCATATTTTCAAAACTAAAAATTTCTTCAAATAACTTAGTCGTGAAGATCAACTGTAGCGCTTTCTTCATATGTGCGCCATTAAAAGTTTCAGAAGCTTTTGCGCTCTCAATTGCTCTCACAAGAAATTTGGCGCTCAGAGAGCAACAGAAGTGAGCACAGATATGAATCAATTTTTATATTGCAACCATATGCAGTAATGTCTTGTCAAAACTACAACTACAAAAAAAGCACTAATACTAAAATAAAATTTCACATATTTGGCGCTCTGAGAGCGTAAGCTCACACATATACAACGGCACAAAGACATAAAATGAAATGAACTTATTTACTCAGATCATTTCAGTTGTTGAAAGAAAGAGAGAGAGAGCGCCATTTTGTTTTCTTAGAGCATTCTTCACTGTTTGAAATGAATAATTTTGAGGTTAGTTCAGATTTATTTTTGTCATGACTTTAAAATTTGTTTTTTCTAATTAATTTTACTAGTTTATTTTAAATCTTATATTCCTTAATAATCATTTACATCTAAATACGTACACAGACAAAAGATGCAATTTTACAAGACAATATAATTAATTTCGCTACAAATAAAATTGTGCACACCAACCACTGACCACCACCAGCATCGACCATCAACCAACAACAATAACAGCTACAATAAAACGAGTTTTGCTTTCGTTTGCCGAACAATTGTCTTTGGAATTCACATTTGAATTAATTTCACCAACTAAATGTCATTTTGCATTTCAAATAAATGTAAAAGATGACAACCGCAAGCCACATGCCATACCATGCCACTAAAAACAAAAGAGAGAAAGAGAAAGAGGTTGAAAAAGTCAGTTGACAAAAATATGTGAGAAAATGAAAACAGAAAACAAAAACAGTCAAAAAATTGCACTGTGGAAGAGAAGGAGAAGAAGAAAGCAGAACAGATACTAGTAAAACAAATCCTAGAAAGGAAGTGAAGTAGCAGTAGTAGCAACACAGCATAGCGAGAACTGTGAAGAAGAAGAGTGAGAGAGGGAAAATAACTCAGTGAGAACATGGAAAGCAGAAGAGTTATTGTGAGGAGGAAGCTGAGAGGTTTCGCAATGGCAGTAGTGTGGGGAAAAAACGATTATATGAAAAGTGAAAGAAGAAGAAGAGCAAGTAGTAAAAAAGAGCAGTAGCAGCATCAAGAAGAGCATATGTAAGTCGTGCATCTTAAGAATTTTAACCACAAAAGCAAAAGTTACGATTTGCAACAACTGTGCAATTCTATGAAAACAACAACGACAAAAACAGCGACGATGCTCAAAGCAACCAAAAAAAAACAAAATCAAATAAAATTATATAACTATATAAAATTATATGCATAAAAACAGTCAACAACGGAAATAGCAAACGGAAACCGGAAACCAAATGTAAAAGCAAAAAAGTAAAAAGATAAAGTGAAATAGTGTAAAAAAATTCAAACGCAAAGCGGATAAAATGCAACACAACAACTACAAGAACACAAAAGAATGAAATAAAAAAGGGTGGCAAATGCTACGACAAATAAAACAGAGGCAAAAATAAAAAAAATAAATAAAGAGTTGAAGGAAGTAGAAGCAAGATGAAATACAAGTGAAAGAAAATGCATTCAAGGAAAAGCTACCACATAACAACAACAATAACAAAAAAGAAGTGCTATAAATTGCATAAAAAAAGTATTAAAACTATTTTATAACATTAACAGTTGATAGTTTCTGTTGCTGGAGTTGATACGAAGATCAACAGTAACAACAAACAGTAAGCAGAACACGAAAAACAGTAAACAGCTTTAACAACAACAACAACACTCATACCTGTAGCTGTACTGTACTCAAAATGAAAGATGGTGCTCTAGAAGTGCAGAAAGGGAACAGGCTTACTCACTCTCTCTCTCTCTTTTGTGATTATTTTAGTCTCCCTGTGAACGCGATTAAAACCGAACAGAATTGGTATTGTCGTGTGTGCTTAAAACGTAGATCGGCAAACCAAACTCATTTGGGCAGTGCACTCATCACGCGCATTCTTACGCTCTTCCAATCAGTCGTTGTTCAGAGAGCAACGAAGCAACATGGGCAGTGAGTGTGTGTGTTGATTTTTTCTCATGTACACAGCAAGAAACTGTATGTATGAGTAAAAATTCGCCTTGTGACGGCTTCTAGGTTTATTTTTATACAGTGTGTAGCAATTATTCAGCGCTCACCAACACAATCTCATTTTACTGGTTTTTTTTTTAAATCAAATAAGCATGCATGTCTGAAGAGTAAGTAAATAAAAAAGAGAGGGAGCACGCAGTTAGAAAAAAAACAATGTCATTGCAAATAATGAACACAACGACTGTGTAGTGATACTCTCTTCTTTGCTTTCTCGATGCAAGACATCCCAGCGGGAAAATGACCAATGCATTCATTATTGTAATTAAAGTGTTATATAAAACAAATATAGGCAATTAAAGAAATGTGTCCTTAAAAGCCCTTCAAATTTTCCCGTTATGTACCATTCTGCCATTTTGTAGCTTTTTTTAGCATTTATTTGAAAACTATGTACAATAAAAATTTTTGAATTTGGCATGAAAATTCGCTACATTGTTCTTCATACACTTTAATTGAACTTTTCACATGCACACATTTCAGTTTTTTTTTTTTAAACACTTTCTAATATGTATATTTTGGTGGGAGGATTTTTTGTTTGCTTTTTTTTTCAATGATTTTGTTGTGATATTTGATATTTTCCAAGTTGTCTCTTGTTGTTCGAATGGGTCAACCAGTGCTACAACAAAAAAAAAAACTATTACAAATTGCCAATTATTGTTATTGCCTATTGTTATTAGTGTGTTTGCTTATATATATGCTTGAAAGTTGTTGGGTGTGACAGCAGCAGCACCAATAACAGCTACACAAAGAATATTGTTTGCAGTGTAACAAATGCTTGCAGTTTTTTGCGCGCTTTCAGCTCTTGGTTGCTTTGTTTCTCGGCAAAGTGTTTTTAATTGTTTGTGTTTTTGTTTGTGCTTGTAGTTTTATTTTGTTTTTGTTGTACAGCTTTTTTGTTTAGTTTAAATATTTTTAGCATTTTTTACGCGTAGAAAATTGCTACCATGTTATTGCCTGCTGTTTTCGTTTTTCTTTTCTGTTGTTATTGTTTTTTATTGTACTTGATGATGATGTTAATTTTGTGCAGAAATTTCATTTCATTTTCATTAAGCAAGAAGTTAAACAAGCATGTATTTGAAAAAGGAGATAGAAAACTACAGATACAGAGAGATAACAAATGAGAAATAGAGTGAAATGGGGAGACTACTCGTGACAACGTTTGAAACGGAAATGTTTCATTTAATTAAATGCTGCATTTTATGCAGGAAATGATATGATTGTTATCAAGCGTGATTTACTTTTACTCTTTTACTTAATTATAAACTTATGTTAATACTGTATAGTATATGGTTTTTTCCTGGCCTTACGGCAACACATGTCTTAAGTCCGGGGAATGTTCTATTCAATGCAATTTCCTTTTCTTTTTACTTTGTAATTGCAAAAAAAAAAAAAAGAATTAAATGCGCATGAAATAATAATAGCATTTTAGTCTATTATAAAAACCTTAGCTCATTTCAAAAGAGTTAACATTTATGTGGAACCATATGCAAAATATTCCAGGATTTACTTTTAATTGATCATTTATAATCGTTGGTATCTACTGAGAGTGGAAGAATTATTTCACTGTCTTTTTACATTTGTTCATTGCTTTTCATTTGCTTTGCTCTGGTCTCGTCGGGTCTGTTTTATTTAGGGTTTTTTCTGGGCTGTTTCGGTCTGCTGTAGTCGGTTTTGATCTGTCCAGGTTTATTCTAGTTCTATTTTGGTCTGTTCCAATCTGTTTTGACCTGTTCAGGTCAGTTAAAATTTTATTTTGGTCTGTTCCGGTCTGTTCTAGATTTGTTTTGGTCTATTTAAATTTATTATAGTTATGTTTTGGTGTGTTCCAATCCGCTTTGGTCTGTTCGGGTCTAGTCTAGTTTTATTTTGACCCTCTCCAATCTGTTTTGGTCTGTTATTGTCTGTTATTGTTTGATCTGTTCCAATCTGTTATAGTCTGTTCAGGTCTATTTTAGTTTTTTTTTTTTTGTCTATGTTGGTATGTTCCAATCTGTTTTGGTCTGTTTAGGTCAGTTATAATTTTATTTTGGTCTGTTTTAGCTCGTTCCAACCTGGTTTGGTCTGTTCCGGTCTGTTCTAGATTTGTTTTGGGTTCAGGTCTATTCTAGTTATTTTTGGATCTGTTCCAATTCGTCTTGCTCTGTTCAGGCCTATACTAATTCTGTTTTGATCTGTTCCAATCTTTTCATATTTGTTCAGGTCTATTCTAGCTTTGCTTTGGTCTGTTTTGATCTGTTCAGGTCTTTTCTAGGTTAGTTTCGATCTGTTTCAATCAGTTATGGTCTGATCAGGTCTGTTCTAGTTTTGTTTTGGGCTGTTTAAATCTATTCTGGTTATTTTTTGGTCTATTTGAAATCCGTTTTAGTCAATTCAGGTCTATTCTAATTAAAGGTTTGGTCTATTTTGATATGTTCCAATCTGTTTTGGTCGGTTCAGGTCTGTTCTAGTTATTTTTTGGTCTGTTCCAATCCGTTTCAGGTCTGTTCAGGTTTATTTTAATTTTTTTTACCTATTCCAATCTGTTTTGGTCTGTTCAGGTCTCTTATAGTTTATTTTCGATCTGTCATGGTCTGTACAGGTCTATTCTAGTTTTGCTTTTGTCTATTTTGGTCTGTTCCAGTCGGTTTTGATCTGTTCAGGTCTGTTCTAGTTTAGTTTCGATCTGTTCCAGTCTGTTGTGGTCTGTTCCGGTCTATTCTAGTTTTGTTTTTGTCTGTTTTGGGCTGTTCCAATCTGCTTTGGTTTGATCAGGTCAGTCATCATTTTGTTTTAGTCTGTTTTAGACCGTTCTAGCTTGGTTTGGCCTGTTTCGGTCTGTTCTAGTTTTGCTTTGCGCTGTTCAAATCTATTCTAGTTATTATTTAGTCTGTTCCAATCTGTTTTCGTCTGTTTAGGTCTGTTCTAGTTATTTTTGGATTTGTTCCGATTCGTCTTGCTCTGTTCAAGTGTATACTAATTCTATTTTGACCTGTTCCAATCTTTTTATATCTGTTCAGGTCTATTCTGGCATTGTTTTGGTCAGTTCCAATCTGTTTTGATCTGTTCAGCTCCGTTCTAGTTTATGTGTTCAATGTGTTCCATTATGTTATGGTCTGATCAGGTCTATTCTGCTTTTGTTTTGGTCTGTTTCCATTCATTTTTATCGGTTCCGGCCTGTTCTAGTTTTGTTTTAGTCTGTTCAAATCTATTCTAATTGTTTTTTATTCTGTTCTAATTCATCTTGCTCTGTTCAGGACTGTTTTAGTTTTGTTTTGATCTATTCCAATCAGTTTTGATCTGTTCAGGTCTAATCTGGTTTGCTCTGGTCCTTTTCCCTTCTCTCTTCTCTCTTATTTTTCCCCTCTTCTCATTTTTCTTTCTCCTCTGTCCCCTCATCCTTCTACACATACATATATTACTTTCCTTTTCTAATCTACTTTTATAGGCCCATTTTACTCCTTTATACCGCATAAAGTTCCAATTTCAGACAGTCCTTCCCTATAAGGGAACTACCCACTGTAACCAACTCATTTTAATCGTATTATATTAAGCTCTTTTCTCAAGCATCTCCAATTAATAAATTTTTATTTAATTTGTCTACTTGCAGCATAACAACGCAATGCCGTCTACCACAACCATCGTAGCCACCAAAGCCAAGAATAATCGCCAACACTTAAATAAAAATAAAAATTTCAACGCATATGCCACAAAAAATTATGCAAAACATGCAATTACATCACCAGCAACTACAACAGCAACAACAACAACGAAAGAAAATTCTAATCATCAGCGGCAACAGGAGCAACATTATTGCGAACAGCTTGAGAGGAGCAGCAAACATAATAGCGCCAACAACAACTGCAACACGAGTAACAATAAAAACAACGATTATGAAAACAAAAGTCTAAACTTGAAGTTAAGTGGTGGAAATAGTAGAACAACTACAGCCACAACAACAACAGCAATAGCTAGAAATATCAGCAGCAACATTTCGATTAACAAGAGAAAGAATGAAACCAACAGCACCAGCAAAAACACAAAAAGTAATCATAAAAGAAACGATGAGAATAGAAAATATTATCACACTATGATGAGGACGACGACGACAACGACGATGGCAACGACAACACCAGCAACAGTAGCACAAAAAGCAGCAACAACAACGATATCAGAAAGCACAACAACGATGCCAGCAGCAACATCAACATCAACACTTAATACTTTATCCAATCTAAAATTATCATGTACTACTAGCAATTGTAAAAACAGCAGCAACGTCGTTAGTAGTAGCCAAGGCAGCAGCACCAGCAGCAGCAGCAACAGCAACAGTATAAATTTTAACGTTTTAGATATATCAACAGCAACAACAACATCCAACACTTTCACATCATATATTCCCCGCATTTGCCGAACATTTCCGTTTGAATTACGCACAAGTGCAGCGTGTAGAATATTGAAGTTTTGGCTTTTGAATTCAAGAACAGCAGCAACTGCAATTTCAGCATTAGCAACAATTGGGGCGGTAGCTTTAACGGAGGCTTTGGTTGTAGGATCAGCTGCGGGTGCCTCCTCTTTAGGCGATGGCTATGGTGATAGTATAAATTTTGAGAGTAGTTTTTTTGGTGCGGCTATTGAAAATATAACAACAACAACAACAACAGCAACGGCAACGGCAACAACGATATCAACAAATTTCTTTCTGCACAATACAAATGCAACAACAACGCTATTTATCAACAGCATTGCTAGTAGCAATGCAAACAACAACAACAACCATAACAATGGCAGTTTTAATCTAATGGATTTTAATAATTTAAGTGGTGGTGGTGGTGGTGGCGGTGGTGGAAATGTTGCTGATGGTTCTGCTATTGCTGGTACTGGCATTTCTTCTATTGGCACTTCCGGCAGTAACCGCATTAATGCCAATACCGGCAGTGATATTAGTTTTAATGATAGCGATGATTTAACAGAAGATGAACAAACTGAATATATATTCGATCGGACTGATGTACGCATCATTTTCATAACATTGTATACATTGGTGTTTTGTTGTTGCTTTTTTGGTAAGTACATTGTAAAATTCGATTAAAAATTTCGATATTTATATATGTATACTCGCTCACGTCCACTGTAAAATACGAACTCCATACTTGCAAAAAGATGAGAACAGTTAAAGAGAGAGAGAGAGAGAGAGAGATTATTGGGCGGAGTTATCGCAATCTCACCAACCCACATACATATGCATATATTAGTATGTGTGTAAGTGTGTATGAATGTTTGTCTGTAGAAATATGAAACTTTTGTTTTACTCTCTCTCTCACTCTCTCTCGCTCTCTTCACTATTTCTGCCGCCTTTAGCCAAATTAAAAGTTACTCATACGCAATGTTGTTCCTAGAATGTAGGTATGTTGTACATAAAGTTGTTAAAATCTACTATAAATGCGTGTTTATTTTAAAACTGCACATGTTGTCATGATAGCGAAAATCCGGTGTCAGCATTTAATATCCATAGCCTTTGATTTTATATCGATTTATTCTAGCTTTAAGGTAAATCAACTAAAGGCTATTGGGTTACTGTGTTACAATGAAGGGTAATATACACACGTCACTACAAACGTCACTGCAGATGCCTGTTAGCAAGGGAAACTTATTTTCTAGTACTAATATTGAACACGTTGTTCTGCCTCTAAGGTTCTGGCAGATCACAACTAAATTCCTAGTAATTGCAGTTTCATGAATTTTTGAGCAGCCAAATAAATTGCCAGAATTTATTAAAAGTAAATTGTAAAAATTGTTTAAAATTCTAAGAAAAATATATATGAAATTGTTATCAGCATCGATGTCATACAAATTTCTTACCTTTCTATACAATTTGGTTTGAAATTGAGTATATGGGCAATAGAGAAGCAGGTAAATTGATAAAATGGGTGGTTGAATGAGGATAGACAAATAGGTGGATGAGTAGATAAGCAGATAGGTTGTTAGGTAGATAAGTAGATAGGTTGAGCGGTACATAGGTTGGCAGGTACATACATAGAAAGTCTGAGAGGTAGATACATTGACAGATAAGCTTGTGTTTTTTACCATAGTTTTGTTACGCCTACAAATCTGATGAGTCAATTAAAATATTCAATGCTTTTTCTGAGGGGGAAGGGGAGGGGAGGGCACTGGCTTCAATGCAATTAGAACACAGTTCCTCCCTCAGTCAACCAGTTGTCTGGAAAGCATCAATTGTTCGAATACAGTCTGAGGCATGTTTCAGACATAAAAATTTCCAAAAATACGGATCCGAATTACATCTTGGATAAAGATGAACTAGGGCCCATGGGAATTATTCCTACCGTTTCCGTTTGCAATAGTTTTATAGATTTTATTTTTATATACTGGCATTTATTACACTAAAGAGTTAAGCGCACAATACCATATTATTATTTATATTAATATTTAAAGCTTCGCTCTACTTGCTCTAGAAAGAAAAACAAATGAACATGACACTATAGTATAAATCGTATAAATATAATAGATATAAATCTGTGCCAGCTGCAGAAAGAGCTAAACAATGAAAATGACATCAAGTAATGATTAATGGTTTATAATAAATATTTTTCCTTCTTTCTTTCATTCATTATTTATAATATCTATGAATCTTGCACCTTCTTGCATGAGCAACAATTTGAGTTTATTGCTGGAGAAAATAGGGAAAAATAATATATAAAATAAATAGTTGCGATATAAGCATTTATTATTAACGTTGACCTGAACTTGATTCTTCTATGACCAAGTAGAAAGAAAGACAAGAAAGGGCAGCAATGTGTGTGTGTGTGTGTGTGTGTGTGTGTGTGTAGATAAGATAGTGAGTAACTCGCACTTATTATTAGTGAGAGCATAATTTTGTTTATCCAATATGTAGAAGTTTACTACTACATAAATGTAGGTAATTAAATTTATAAGTTTACAAGCAGATAAGTTGCGTAGATTTATGTCTTTCATAAACTCAAATAAACAAATTTTATGCTGTTTAGTTGGCAAATTTCGACAGACAACGATAAAAGGATTAAGTATTATATAAAGCTATAAAAATATCATTATGTGTCAAGATAAAATAGAGATGCAGCTAAAAACTAACTCTTCTTGTGTATAATAACATTAAATAACATTAAAATTTATTCAAAACTCAAAATCACAAAAACAAACAATTGTAAAACTTTGAAGTCATAAAATTAGACCGCTATAAAATTTGTATTTTGAAATACAGTGTGAAAAAATTAATTATTATGTACTGAAACGATGCAGAGTCCAAAGCTGACAAGCGAAAAACTTTTAAACTGAGAAACTAGGAAGAGAGATTAACAAAAAGGGATTCTAAAGGATTAGCTGAACAAGCAAAATACCTAAAACTTGTTCTAGTTAGATAGGAAACTAAGCTGAATAGTTGAAACCGTAGACCAATGATTGTAATGATTTGGTGAGCAGCTTTTTAAAAACAGCCACACAAAAAGATTATAGAGCAAAGTTCAGCGAATGCAAAGCATTCAAAACAATCCCTTACTTAGCCATGAATGAACCTTTGTAGGAATCAAGTTGTGAGCAACTCAACTCTCATCTTAAATTCAGTTCGATATTGATCTGAATCTCTCATTGCTTATACAAAAATTCTTTGAAAGTTTCCCTTTATATTTGAAAAATATAAAAATAAATGACTGCCCATCACAAATAATAAGCATTTAAATAAATAATAATTTATTTAAACTAAATACGAAAATCTCCCAAACACCCGACGAAACACTTAAAACTGGCAGCACTTAGAAATATTTTGGAGTTTCATATCGCTCATTTACTAAAAGACTGTCATAACTCAAAAATCGCGATTTTGCAGAAAATGCGTTTAAAGTTTTCAATTAACTACCACTTTGCAGAAAAAAGAAGAAATCTTATAATTCTCACGCGCAGAGTACACAAGATATTAATATGAAATTTTTACACAATATGAAGCGTGACCTAATGAATAATTCTGCATCATAAATCCAAAAATCGTGTTTTTTGACTTATGACAGTCTTTTAGTAAATGAGCGATATGCACCAACACTAAAGTCGGATTTTGCTCTCTTATATTGAGAGCGTAAAAATTTCATATAAAAAAGTTCGATACTCTCTCTATGGTACCGCCTTAACAGATAGTAAAATATTGCACTCAATAATAAAACAACAACAAATCATAATATTCGCTCACAGATCCAATCTCACTCTCAGCACAATTTTCACGAATCCAAAAACAATGTAGTGTTGTGTATGGGATCGGCTGTAGTGAGAATGAGAGCGAGAACTGAAATTGTGTATAAAAGCACAACAACAAAAACATTTGGATACCAGAATAGCGGAACACCAGGCAGATATAAAGAGAGAGAGAAAAACAACAACAACACTATCACAACATATATTAGAAAAACAACACACTGCGAATTTCAGACTAGTACAAATATTGAAGAGAGAAAAAGAGAGAGCACATGATACACAGTAGAGAGAGTCTATTACACAAACAACAAAAATTAAGAAAAACGATGAACACCAAAAAAAAAAACACAGAAAAAGATACAGTGTGACAAACCCAAATATTCAGCTATAAAAAAGTTTTTATTTTTTTTTTAATGTATAACAATATTTTAATTTTTGTAAATATTAAATAAGGGGAGGGAAAGAGAGAGAGAGAGTACGAGGGCATTTGGAGGAAGAATGATTGCAATTGAATTTTTTTAGACTGTACCTAAATTATTTTTGTCACATCCAAAGTATGAGTAACATAATTTTTTTTCGTATAAAATTCTGTTTAATTAACAAATTAGTTAATAAATAATAAATTAGTTAAATAATAATATTAATACCAATAATTACAACATATTGACATTTGAGTACTGTATATTAACAACAATTTTACGCACGAATTAAAATTTGCATAGCATATTTCCTATTTCCTTTTGCCACAATTGTGTAATTATGTATTATACACATTCATCAGAACGTTAGTTAAATCAACCAGCTACGACGACAAGCACGCTGTTACGATTTACACGCAACTTAAGCTGAAAGCGCAATCAAACATAATTATTATTACAATAGATAGGCAGACAAATATGCAAAAAGACAGACAGATAAACAGACAAATCGACAGATATCTCTGAAGATTCGCACACACACACACACATACAAAAGGAAATATCAATTATTTACATAGCGCACAAATAACTATGAAGTGCATAAGCAAAGCAAAAGCAAATCAACGTAAAGTAGCGCATTATAATTACAGCAATAACATGCAAACAAACACACACACACAGGCACACCAGCGATTAGTAAATATAAACAAATGTGAGTAAACAAATAAACATACACACAATTAAATATACACCCATTTACAGTTGAATGTATACAACACGAACGGAACTAAACAATTGCGATTGGGGAGCGGTTTTCTTTTCGGGTCTTTAAATTTTTGTTTTTTGATTAATGCCCAAAGATCAAAATCTGCGAGATATTTTTTTTTTTTTTTTTTTTTTTTAGAATCAAGGAGGTGGGCGGGGAAGGGCTGAGTTCATTCCAAACCCTTTTTAAGGCCCGCTAGTGACTAGTACTTATTATGTAAATGCTTAAATGCAGAACCATAATATGCTTGCAATTTTAGGCATCGTTATTGCTTTTTCACTACAACAACTGCATAGTGAAATTTGTAATCAAGTTATTTGCCTTAACACACACATGAAAGTACACACAAACACATATGCATACTTAAGCAGTTATACACACACACACACACACGTGCATTCATGGTATCTGCTTTTAAATGATGTAAACTCAAGTTGCATGCAAATCGACACTTTACAGTTGCTGTTGCTGCCAATTTCCTACCCTGCTGTTACTTTTGCTGCTGGTTACTAACAAACATTAATGCTGGGTGCCGATAATAATGTTGGTAATGGTCTTAACTGCAGTGGTAATGTTAAGGTTGTTGCTGCAATGGTAATCCAAATTGCTCATATTATTGTTAGTCTAAGTAGAAGGTTTTTTTTTTCTTGATTTAGGTATGCGAGAAATACACCCGCACATATGCACACACACACACACACACACACACATAAAACAAATAAATGAATTATGCAATATACGCAATGTACAATTTGCCACAGCAATTGGCTAATTACAATAGCAATAACAATAATTGCAATTAGCTATTACAGTAAGGAAAGGTTCGTCTTCAGCTGGTAGAATAATCACCGTTATCCTTGGCTTGTGGAGAGTCAAATTAATACAATACTCATCCTTGAATTCTTTGAATTCTTGTGGCACAAGAAAGCTAAATCGACTCAACTGATGATGACTCCAGGATAATAAAAGCTCCCAATTAGCAGAATTCTGATTTTAAAGTGAAAATTTCAGATTTCGAATGATGATTTCTGATTTTGAATTACGATTTCTGATTTTAAAGTGAATATTTCTGATTTGAACTAAAGATTTCTGATTTTGAGTGATAATTTCTGATTTTGAACCGATGATTTCTGATTTTGAATGATGATTTCAGAATTTAAAATGAAGGTTTCTGATTTTGAATAATGATTTCTAATTTTGATTGATTATTTCTGATTTCGAATGATTATTTCTGATTTTGAAGTAAAGATTTCTGATTTTGAGTGATGATTTCAGATTTTGAATGATGATTTCTGATTTTGAATGATGATTTCTGATTTTAAGTGATGATTTCTGATTTTAAAGTGAAGATTTCAGATTTTGAATGATGATTTCTGATTTCGAATGATGATTTGTGATTTTAAGTAATGATTTATAGTTTTGAAGTGAAGATTTCAGATTTTGAAGGATGATTTCTGATTTGGAATGATTTTAAGTAATGATTTTTGGTTTTAAAGTGAAGATGTATGATTTTGAATGACGATTTCTGATTTTGAATGATGATTTCTGATTTTGAATGATGATTTTTGATTGAATGATGATTTCTGATTTTAAGTAATGATTTCTAATTTTAAAGTGAAGATTTCAGATTTTGAATAATGATTTTGAATGAAGATTTCTGATTTTGAATTACGATTTCTGATTTTAAAGTGAATATTTCTGATTTTAAATGATGATTTCTGATTTTGAGTGATAATTTCTGATTTTGAACTGATGATTTCTGATTTTGAATGATGATTTCTGATTTTGAATGAAGATTTCTGATTTTGAATTACGATTTCTGATTTTAAAGTGAATATTTCTGATTTTAAATGATGATTTCTGATTTTGAAGTAAAGATTTCTGATTTTGAGTGATGGTTTCAGATTTTGAATGATGACTTGTGATTTTGAATAATGATTTCTAATCTTAAATTATGATTTCTGATTTTGAATGATTATTTCTGATTTGGAATGATTATTTCTGATTTGGAATGATTATTTCTGATTTGGAATGATTTTAAGTAATGGTTTCTGATTTTTAAGTGGAGATTTGTGATTTGAATGATGATTTCTGATTTTGAAGTAAAGATTTCTGATTTTGAATGATGATTTCAGATTTTGAAAGATAATTTGTGATTTTGAATGATTATTTCTGATTTTGAATGATGATTTCTGATTTTGAATGGTTTTAAGTAATGATTTCTGATTTTGAAATAAAGATTTCAGATTTTGAATGATGGTTTCAGATTTTGAACTGACGATTTTTGATTTTGAATGATTATTTCTGATTTTGAATGATGATTTCTGATTTGGAATGATTTTAATTAATGATTTCTAATTTTGAACTAAAGATTTCTGATTTAGAATGACGATTTCTGATTCTGAATGATGATTGCTGATTTTGATTGATGATTTTTGATTTTAAAGCGATGATTTCTGATTTTGAGTAATGATTTCTAATTTTGAAGTGAAGATTTCAGATTTTTAATGATGATTTTAGAGTGAAAGTTCCGATTTTTAACTAACAATTTTTGATTTTAAAATACAAATGGCAGATTTTAGAGATTCTAAGAGATAATTTCTGATTTTAAAATAAAATTTCTGATTGAAATGTTATTTTCAATGATTTCTGAAAATTCACTGCATAAGATTCTTATAAACTCATCCCTTTACCGCTTTTACACCCTCTCTCTTTCCTAATTTTTATTTCTTCATTTGTTTTCTTTTTAATATACAAAACTCAAATGGTTTTAATTATCCCACATTCAAACTAGTGAATTAATATGTATCGCTTATTGTCTTCGTAATTATTATTCAAAAAACCATAATTTAATTTTCCTTTTCTGCTCATTTTTAGTTTATAATTGAAAAGTCAAAATGTCAACGCGACCACTTTACTAATTAGAAATAAGAATAATTTATGGTTTGTGAGGTCAAAGTTTAAGCCGCAAACAAAATTTTATGTGAAATTTAGTTCACCTTTAATTTAATATTGTAATTAAGATGTTATGATTTTGTTTAACACACACGCGCCTCCTACTTCAACGAGTACTTTGTATATCATAATACTTATTGATTATAATCAATGGCTAATATATTAATTTGTGGATACTTGTGTTATATTAATGTAGTTAATTAAATGTGTCTCATTAGTTGCCGAAGTCCGTCCACCTTCAGCATATTATACATGTAAATATAATTAGTATTTATATATTATAATTATGCTACTAATAAATAATTACAGATTTCGTACATAGATAGTTGACAACAAACATGTTCTAAAACGTGTAACGAATTAGTTAATGATATTAGTTTTTGTTTTTTTTTTTTGGATTGAGCGCTTTAGTTATCAGTTTTATACTTTTATGTAGAAAATTTCAGAATATGATTTCATTAGTTTTTAAAGCCATATATAAAATCCTCTTTTGTGAATTTTCATATATTTTCTCATTGTTTTTCCTTGAACAGTTGTGCAATTCTTAATTCATAATTCCAAGAAAATCTACGCTGTTCATGGATTTCATGTCGTATACGCAACTTGTCGCTGGTAATCTGTTTGCACACACGCGCTCTAAATTGGACAAAAGCACAATTAAATGACATCGACTCAATCATGCACACATTTCATTAGTTCCGCCTGAACACATGAAAAATCAAATATGAATTTCCATGAATCAAGTAATTAAATTGCATATAATTAAATTGCAATCTCAAAAGAATAATGATAATAAGAAATGATACATGAATAATTTATGATTGAGCAAAGCATTTATCAAAAATGGATAGAGTGCAATAAATATAAATATTTTCTGAAACAGTAGAGAGAACCACTTTAAACTAGAGTAAAAAAAAAATCTTGGAGCGTAGATTTTTCTAATTAAGTAGTATTGTTTGTGGAAATATCCCAAAACCCAAAATAATTGTACCATTGCCAATCCAATAGTTTCAAACAGCGTACATTTTCGAACACTCTTGAACACTTACTTTACATATTGAACAATTACACACACTCATGTTCGTTAACATTTGTGTCGGCTGCATTGTTTTTGTGATTATTTTCGAATTGAAAATTCTGAATTTTTTCGTATATGTTCATGTTCAGGAACTTCTGGGCTTATGTATATCGATTTTTTGGTATATGTTCATGTGCAAAAACAATAATGTTTGTATTTGAACACTTAAGTGTTGAAAATTCTTAATTTTTTCGCATATGTTCATGTTCAGGAACTTCTGGGCTTATGTATTTCCGTATATGTTCATGTTCAAAAACAATAATGTTTGTATTTGAACACTTAAGTGTAGAAAATTCTTGATTTTTTCGTATATTTTCATGTTCAGGAACTTCTGGGCTTATGTATTTCCGTATATGTTCATGTTCAAAAACAATAATGTTTGTATTTGAACACCTAAGTGTTGAAAATTCTTGATTTTTTCGTATATGTTCATGTTCAGGAACTTCTGGGCTTATGTATTTCCGTATATGTTCATGTTCAAAAACAATAATGTTTGTATTTGAACACCTAAGTGTTGAAAATTCTTGATTTTTTCGCGTATGTGCGTGTTCGAGAACACCAAAGTTTGCATTTAAACACACATGTGGTAAATATTTTTAATTTTTTCATACATGCAAGTGTTCAAGAATATCAAGATTTGTATTTTGTGCGGGTTGAAGAACATTAAGGTTCGTATTTAAACATTCATGAACTGAAAATTCAAAATTTTTTTATGCATATGTGCTTGCTAAAAAGGATTTGAATTTGAACAGTGATGTGTTAAAAATTCATTATTTGTTCGTATATGGACGTCTTCAAGAACACCGAAGTTTTTATCTGAACACTTATGAGCACCGGCATTCTTTATCTTGTCACACATGTATATGCCTAAGAACGTCCACAGTTTGTATTTGAACACTCATGAACGTATAAAAAACATCATCATGAGTCGAAGATTCTAAATTTTTTTTCGCAATTATTATATTTTAAACTCATGTTCATGCCTAGAAGCATCACAATTCATAGTTGAACACCCATGTTCTGTACATTCTGAACCCTTTTGCAAATATAAGTGTTCAAGAACTTCTGGATTCATATTTAAACGCTAATGTAGTGAACACACATTGCACATGCACATTTGCATGTGCAAATGTTCATGAACACTATGATTTGTATTTGAACACTCATGAACGTATTAAACACATCATGATTCGTATTTCAACTTCATGAATCGAAGATTCAAGTTTTTTTTTTTCGAAAATGTGCGCGGCCCTTGGCTAGAGTTTGTATTTGAACATTAATTGACTGAAAATTCATACATTTTAAACTCATGTTCATGCTTAAAAATATTAGAATTTGTAGTTGAACACCTATGCTTTGTACATTCTTAATCTTTTTGCACATATACGTGTTCCAGAATTTCTAGGTTCATATTTGAAAACTAATGTAGTGAACATACCTAACTTTTTTGCATGTGCATATGTCCATGAACACTATGATTTGCATTTGAACACTGTCCTGTTTAAAATTCTTGTTTTTTTTTTTGTATATGTAAGTGTTCAAGAACATCAGACGTTTTGTTTGAACGTTCATGTACGTTTTCAAAAACATCAGTGAACATATTGATTATTCAAATTCTATTTGCATGCTCAGGAACATCAGGGTTTATAATTGAACACACA
This sequence comes from Toxonevra muliebris, assembly GCA_963691655.1. Taxonomy (NCBI): domain Eukaryota; kingdom Metazoa; phylum Arthropoda; class Insecta; order Diptera; family Pallopteridae; genus Toxonevra; species Toxonevra muliebris. The sequence goes on from OY829329.1 coordinate 5,722,583, forward strand.
GGCTCTGTACATTCTTGATCTTTTTGCACTCGTTTCATACTTGAGCACTAATGTAGTGAACATTTTTGTGTTTTTGTCCACGTGTCCAAGAACATTCGTATTTGAACACTCAAGCGTTAAACATTCTTGTTTTTTTTCGCATATGTAAGTGTTCAAAAACAACACAGTTTTTTATCTGAATACGCATATGCTAAACATTCCTTATTTTTTCTCATATGATAAGTGTTCAAGAACATCGGAATTTTTCTTTGAACACTTAGGAACATATTTCGTTATTCATAAACTGAAAATTTTAAAATTTTTTTCGCACATATAGATACTTAAGAATACCAGAGTCTGTAGTTGAACACCCATGTTCTAAGAATTTTTTAACTATTTTGACATGTACATGTCCATGAACATTAAGGTTCCTATTTGAACACTTATATAGTGAGAATTTTTGATTTGTTCGCAAATGTACATGTTTAAAAGCATCAGAGTTCATTGTTTTAACACTCGTATACTAAATTTAGTGAAGATTTTCGATTTTTCAGTGTATTTAAATCTAATAATTATAATTTTTACAAAAGGGAAAAAGAAAGTCAATTATAATTAAGTTTCAATTTCAAAATACTCAAATTCAATGCTTATTAAATTAAAACAAGAACAATTTATTCAGACCTGTAGACAAAGAAAATATCAAATTATAAGTATAAACTGAAATTGACAACATGCACAAGCCAAAAACAAAACAAAATATTCGCCTTTGCATATTATCGTATCCAAGGTTATTTTCTTTTGTTTGGCATTTATTTTCATGCTTCACTTTCTCTATTGCCCCACAAAAAAAAAAAAAAAGAAAAGAAAAAGAAAAACAGCTACAATAACAAAGAAACTGAAAAGAGACAAATTAAAGCCTCAATTTGGTTAACAATTATTAACTTTTCAGTAGTAGCACATACATAACTACACTGCTAGAAATTCAGAAATAAACAAGTTAATTATTTTTCATTTACCACAAAGATTTTCTGCAGTTCATTTTCATTTTCATTTTCATTTGGCTGCGATTTTTCTCTGTTCTTAGCGCTCGTTTACTTTTAGCTTTTTGTATTTGTATTTTTTCTTCTTTTTTTTTTGTTGCTTTGTTTTCATTGTCATTCATTAAACAACGCAGCAACACTGGTTACTATACAATATTGTAGCTGTTTGTTGACCACAATAACCAACCATTATAAAAATAATAACAACAGAAATAACAGCAACACAGCACCACCGCAGTAGTCAGTAGTAATCAGTAGCTGTGATATTCTTTCCATGAGTACAAATATAATTGTCACTTTGGTTGGTTGATAGCGGCAGCAGTTGCGGCACCACCAAATATAATTAAAAACATGGCATTAATTAGCATAAATATAAAATTACTATATAGTTAGCGTGGAGAGTATGCTCGACATTACCCGTGGATTTTGAATTAAATTAAGTTTTTGGCAACATCGGAGCGGTGTTATCTACATCATTTATGTGTAACACACGCTTACAAAAATATAAACAACATATAAAATTAGTATATAATGTAGAGCAACGGTAGGTAGCCTTAACTAAGTGAACTAGATGTAGACAATAGCAAAAGGTTATTAGAAAAAGTTAACAAATATTAACGAATATAACGAAGTAATAACGAATATAGATTACCCAAAAAGTCAGTGTAGATAACTTAAAATATTATCTACATAATGTCGATAATGTAGAAAATGAATAAAGACAACTTTAATGTCAATAGAGATAAGTAGAAAACGTAGGCCGGGCATTGATAGTAAGTAGTAGAAAACTCCAATGAAAACTAAATAGACGGCCTTAAGAATGTAGGTAAACTAAAAGAGAGTTAAAATACGTCGAAAATGTTGAAAACACATGTAGATAACTGTAAACGACAGTGTATAAAACTTAAAATGTTAGGTATGCAAATTCAGGCACATATAAATTAAATGTAGTAGGCCGATATATCAATGTAGATAATGTAAAAAATGATGTCAATTACGTAGAAAATTTAGAAACAGCGCACAGATAACCCAAAAAATAAATGAAAAATACGGAATATGGTCTAAAAGTACGAAACTAGATGAAGAAAACTTAAAAAGTCTAGCACCACGTACAAAACGTTGAAAATTTATGTAGATAACCTAAAAATTCAATGAAAGTAATCTTAAACGTTAGCCACAGAATGTTGATGAAGTAAAAAATAAATGACGATGGGCGTAGATAACCTAAAAATTTAGGGCAAAAACATAGTAGACAATCGAAGCAGAGAAAACTAGACGTAGACAATCTAAAAATTTAGTTTAAGCTGTATAAAACATAATCTACGCAATATATGTAACGTAGAAAATAAATGAAATCAACTTAAATCCCATTGTAGATAATGACAGCAACGTTTGTTACGTAGAAAATGCAAAAAAAACTGCGTAAATAACAAGAAAATTTAAGATGAAGAAGAATACTGAATAAAAAACTTAAAACGTTTGTAAAACAAAGCCAAAAAATATGGAAATATAAGTAAGATGACCCGTATATAACGTAGAAAATAGATAAAATAAACTTAAATGGCACTTAAGACAATGACAGCAAGGTAAATTACGTAGAAAATGCAATAAAAACTGCGTAGATAACTAGAAAATTGAGGGGAAATAAAATATACGGTCTAGAAGTAGAAAACTATATAAAAAAATTAAAACCTTTGTAAAGCAACGTTAAAAACATTAGAAATGCATGTAGATAACCTGAAAATTCGGTGTAGACAACAATATCTTAAAAAGACAGTAAAACAACGTAGATAGCATAAATACTGAAAACTAGTTGCCAACAACCTTAAAAGTTTGTTACTTAACCAGCAAAATATTGAAAATATATGTAGAGAACCTAAAATTTCAGTGTAGATAACCTAAAATTTTAGCTAGACAATTTCTACAACGTAGAAAATAAATGAAGACAACCCAAATTATGTCGGTATCTTAGATAACCTAAAAAATACATGTGGATAAGTTGGAAATTTTGTGTAGACAATTGAAAACGCTAGCTTTACAGCGTCAAAAATATAAAATATTAGGTGTAGATAACCTAAAAGGCAGTAAAGATAACGTAGACAATCTAATTGTAATTTATTATTGACGTAAATATATTGTCGATAAGATTGTCACTTCAGTTGATAGAAGTTTTCAACGCACTTTTCTACATGACTTTCATTATTTACTATAAATTTTTTACACGGTTGTAAGCATTTTCTACACATTGTCTACATTGAAGTGTAGATAATTCTGAAAACGTATAGCCTTGATTTATAAACTCATTTTCTGCAACGAGTGTTCTTTTGTAGGGGTTTGTGAAACTAATTTACAAGAAATTTTGGGTGAAATGCTCTTCAGAATGTGAAAAAGCACTAGATTACAACTACAACACAAGTAAAAAATGGTTATCCTTAATCAAAATTCAGCCTTATTTTGTATACATATATCATTCTCATATATGCATAAACGTTAATATTTCTTGTATATGTTTTGTTATAAAAAATATCATTGACAGTTGCTATTGATATCAATGATGATTATTAATTCTAAGAAATATAATATCATAACATCTTATTATTTCTACTCCCACATACGCAAATACAAAAACAAAAAAAGGAAATATTTTCCTGCAACTTTTGTGCCAATTCAAAATAATGAGGCAGCAACAATTGCTATGCTGACACATGATAGCAACGCCAGAGCACAAGTGAATTGAGGTCAATAACTTTGAACTTTCTCATTTTATGTATTTTACTTTATAAGATATAATTTTATTGCAAACTTATTTTTTTTTTTTTAAATATTTTTGTTTTTTGAAGACACCTTTGAATTTCTTTCACTTATTGTCAACAAAAGAAAAAAACAGAAATGCATTAGATTCATGCATAAAAATATTTCAACACTCCAAAAAACATATAGAAAATAAATGGAATATTATTTGTGACACTAACAAACTGTGACAATCATGCAAGTGACACAGCTCTATCCATTTACATATCTACTTGAATTTGTAATAGATTGAAATGTATATCGAAAATTGATTTCGATAAAATTTTTGTTTACTCAATATTTATTTTTCTAGCATGCAATTGAAATTGAGTTGAGTATGTGTATGTGTGTGTGTGTGTATAACATTATAGGCAACTATAGACCCCTAAAGGTATAAAAGATATACAAATATATTATTTATTCACCTTTGTGTCAGTTTACATTACTCGATGGTACTTTATTTTATAGTTATTATATATGAAAATATTTTCCATATTCTTTGTTCGGTTTTTGATGATTTTATACAAAACAAAATAAGAAAGTGAATGGGAATCTTAAAGAAATTGAACTTCATGTATAAATTGAGTGAATATTTTGATGTGATAATATTTGAAGTGAATTGATAGAAATTGGAATCTGTGAGTTTATAAGTGTGTGTTTTATTGTATATTTTACTTTAAGCCTAAAAGTATGCAACACATAATTTCTATATCAAAATCGATTGTGGAATATATTTGCATATCAATGGAATAGTGGAATATATCAAAAATTAGTTTTATTTATTGCATTGCCTTATTGCATAGTTTAGTCTATAATTTATTCTTTCCTAATTGAAATTGTAAAATAGCATCAACATTCGGCGATGTAGACATGCAAAAAGCAAAAACAGTGCATTGAAAAGAGAAAATGAAAGCACTTGCTAACACTTTTTGCAACATGAAAACGAAAACTTTTATAATAAAGTAAACTACAATGCATAAAGTATATTATAATAAATATTATATGACGAGTGCAGAAGGTACTTATTTTAGTTTTTTTGTTTTCCATTTGTTTGTAATGCAATATGCAGATATTTGATGCTACGGCATTGTCGTCAGAGCGTAAAGTCTCAAAATATAAAGACCTTACCAAGGGCTTATACCGTATTAAAAATCAGGGTTGCATAGAAAATGTCATACTCATTAGGTCAAACCCACAGAATTCTATTGCTAAATCATATTTTCATTTCAAATCTTAATACCGCAATCATAAGTAGCTCCTAAGATATCCAAGAACGTAAACTCAAGTTATATGGAAAGTGCCACGCCCTCTTTCAACTTCATTCGTGTTTTTCTTGTTGCATGCCTTTTGTCAATCGACAGTCTTGTTCCAAAGTTCAGTGCTCTCCTGTAAATGGTTAAGGAAATACACCGAAAATGCATTGGAGTAATATAGAAAGTGCCACGCCCACTTTTTCACAAATGATCAAATTATGCCAAATCACTATCACTAACATTCCGCTTTCACACACAAATTTTCATTGTTTTACTATGATCCCCTAATTACGGCTTTTCAACCATTCGTTTATATGATAGGTCCTACGCCCACTAATCCACGCCCATCTATATTTTTTCGTAGGAGGCCATTAAGATATTATGTTTTCATACTAAATCGTAGAGTGGTACCTCAAATGGTCCCTGAGATATTCCACAATTAAGATTTATGTTATATGAGAGGTGCCCTCTAGCGGCAAAATACGGAAGTTAAACATAACCTGTATTTGAAAGCCTGCTAAGAGAAATCTTTGCACTGAATTTCATTGTAAAATCTTTTGCCGCTACCGAGCTAGGGCGAAGTGGTTATTTTTTTGTATGGGAAGTGCCCTCTAGCGGCAAAATACGGAAGTTAAATGTAATCTATATTTGGAAGCCGCCTAAGAACAATATTCATACCGAATTTCATAGTAATATCTTTAACGATTACTTAGCTAGTAGATGCCCTCTAGCGATGAAATTCTAAAGTTAAGTATAGCCTATTTTCTTTGTACTATGGGGAGTAGCTTTGTTCCAAAGTTGAAGTTAATCAGCTCAGCCGTTGTGGAGCCTATAAGGAACACATATACCCCATTCCACTTTTAAGTAGGTCACCGGTGTCCAATGTTCCTCAAAGTGTTAATTTGTTTAAAAATCCCATAAAGTCCCTACTTTTAGAACTAGTAACTTATTAATTTTATTATGTAATATAGCCTTCGAATATATTTTCTGCTCAATCTGTTGTTTTTTTTGCTTTCAAGGGATGGATCCATTGCCTCCGGCAGTGACAGTAAATTCTTGCCCAAATATTTTCATTTCTATTTCGTTTCCTTACATATTTTCATTGAGAAAATGCCATGAAAGACACAATACAGTTTTTACCTTCTTCAGTAGCTGCTAAATAAAACATTAAACCTTTGAAGGTGTTGTTACTTACTGTTGCTGCTAAACTGAAAGTGACAATTGTTGTTCAAACTGTAAAGCAATTAAAAACTAAAAAGAAGAAACTGACAAATAATTGCAAGTAATTTTCCAGCAACCTCTATAAAATTTCAACTAAAGACTCAACTCAGCTCACTCAACCATATACATGTGTCTATATATGTGTGCTTTTATGGCTGCTTGTATGTGTGTTTAAACTTTTTTAATTGTGCTACTGATTTTCTAAAGGACTTACTTCAATTCAAAAAAAAAAAAAAAAAAAAAAATGTATATTTTTTTATAGTAAGTAAATAAAAACTTATGCTGTGTATAACTTTTCATATTAATTAAAACTAGTGGAAAATTTTCTGTTGTTACTTGCCACAGCAACAGTAGCAGCAAAAACGGCAGCAACACCCTTGCCAACAATAAAAAATTAAAAAAAAGAACACTCAGCTAATAATCATAGCATTTTTTTTTTCACATTTAAGCATTTTTTTTTATTTGTTTTGTTATTTTAATATTATGTAAAATAAAACTTTTTTGTATATAAAATATACGAGTATAAATTTTCATACATTGTTAATTGTTTATGCAAAAGTTTTATGTATGTTTTTGTTTATTAATACTTTTTATTATCTACTTTTTTTTTTTTTTTTAGTTTTCAACATCAATGTTGAGCGCGATGTTATAAATATGTAACAAAAAAAAAAAAAAAAACAAAGTTACTTTAATATTAAAATTCTATACAAGTATTCATGTAAATATATACCCAGGTGTGTAATTTTCCTAGGCCTTGAGCAAGTCTTTGAACAAGAAAAACAAAAAAACTAAAATGAGCACCTTCTGCACTCATCACATAATGTGATAACATACTTTACGCATTGTTTTTTACATACAATACAATAAAAAAAAAATAATTTTTGATATGTTCCACTATTCCACTGATATGTAAGTGTATTTCACAAACGTTTTTCATATAGAAATTATGTGTTGCATACTTTTGGGCTGAAAGTAAAATATATAATAAAACACACACTTATAAACTCACGTGGCAATTGATTCTAATTTCTATCAATTCACAGCACTATAAATTTTTCCTCAGCCCTGAGCGAAGATTTTATCAAAATCAAAAAATTCATATTTAAACATTAGTTAGAAATTAATAGTTTTACAACTTACAATTGATTCGTGAACCAACGTCTCTGCTTGTATGTGGCCGATCCCTTTACGTACATATAAAAAAAGCCCGATCACAATGTTATTTTGAAAGTCTTTGGAGTCCTACTACATATGTCTTAATATTTTCTACTACCACATTTTTTACTATTTCTTATTACTATTTTCTACTACTTTTTCTATTACTATTTTCTACTACTTTTTTCTACTACTATTTTCTACTACTATTTTCTACTACTTTTTTCTACTACTTTTTCTGCAAGTATTTTCTACCACTATTTTTGAACTACTTTTTTGCTATTTTTTCAACTACTTTTAACTACTACTTTTTCCACTACTATTTTGTACTACTTTTTCAACCAATATTTTGTACTACTTTTTCAACTAATATTTTTTTTACTACTTTTCCACCCACTTTTTGTACAATTTTCAACTACTCCCCTAAGAAAAATTACAAAAATAATTTGAGATTAGTGAAAGATCGTAGAAAAATAGTAATAGAAAATAGTACTTACAAAAAATAGTGGAATATAGTAGTAGAAATAAAAAAAAAAAAAATAGTAGAATATAGTAGTAGAATAAAAAAAAAAAAAAATAGTAGTTTTTGAAGAGTTTTTTAAAAAAAATCGTATTTTTATGTCTTAAACATAAAATACAAAAAATAAAAGTCTTTAACCCTTTCGGTACCAATAGGTACCACCGGTGTTACAATATTAATTTTTGCAATTTTTTAAAAACTATCCAATTACTTTTTATAAATTTGGGATTTTTGGAAAGAGAATTGATGATTCTTTAATTACAATTAAAAACTTATGCCAATATTTTTTTGATAACGGTACTTTAGCGGATTAAAGAGAAAAACTGTGTCTTGGTTTTTTGTTTGTTAATTTTCAATCGCTCACAATTTTTACAAAATTTGACCAAATACACTAAATTTTTAACATAATTTCCCATACTTTTAAATTTTTGTTTACTTTTTTGGAAAAACAAGTTTTGCTATGGGTCGCCAATGACCCTAAGATTTTCAATGGAAACTTTTTAAGAACTTTTTTACAATGAAATAGGGACGAAGAATGCGAATATGAACTCGGTTTTGCTCTATAGGTTCTAGTTTCTTTACGGTCAAGAATGGGTTAAGTGAAAAATTAGTATTAAGTTACTTAGTCTATCTTTAAAAAAATATCTAATAAAAATGTACGGAAAAAGGTTCTTAAAAAAATCCCATTGAGGGCCACAGGGTCACCGGCGACCCATGAGAGTTCAGACCTTCAGAGGCGCAAAATGTCTGTTTTGATCATTCTCTGCTCACGAGATACAATTTCAGTGTTAAGGATCATCAATTTCCAACTGGGTATTTTTGATTTTCCGAGTGTGTCTGTGTATAATTTTTAATGTACAAATAAATTACGTGGCAAATTTAAAAAAATCCGTTAAAAGCCAACATTTTATGGTTTAAGTTTTTAATATTTTAATTTCTTAAGCAGCATTTTTTGTGGTAGCCTAAGTGCTGAAGTTAAAAAGTGTCTGAGTGCATAAACGTTCGTAGAACTTTTTCCCCGAAGGAGAAGAAGGGGCTAAAATATAAATTTTGTCATTAAAAAACTCGTAAAATTTTCTAAATTCATAGTGATAAATTAGAAGAGAGAGAGAGAGAATGGGAAAAGAACATGGCAAGTGCTCAATTTCTTTTAGTTGTAATCCACCGGCGGATTTAGGAACACCGAGTGCCGGACTCTCTTTTCGTTTTTTTTTTATATGAAGTTTTTATGCTCTCAATTTAAGAAAGCGGTCGGTGAATCTGCCTTTACTAGTCTTTTTTCAACACCTTACACTCGTTTTTCCAACCCATTTTCAATTATTTACTCATCTCTTTTATTTTTTAATTTTTTTAAGAATCCCTTAGCAATTCCTTACACGTTTCCTTCAGACTTTTAAAACTATTGTTGAATATTTTAGTACCCGTTAGTTCTAATTAGAAATTATGATTGAAATCGGGCTAGAAAGCCTTTAGCAAGTTCATACCCATCTATGACTGACCCCTTGCCGATAACTTACTCCTTATCTAAGCATTACCTACACCTTACCTACCTCTTACCTACCCTTTACCGCCTCTTAATTCTTTTGATGCATATATTATTGATATATATTTGAAACTGTTGCTGTTATTGTTTGAAAAATATTAGCTTGTTCCCACTTTGGCCTTATCGAGCACTTGGCAACTCTTTAGCTTTTTTTATTAAGTCGCTGTGATAATTTTTTATCACTTTCTCAAGTAGGAAGCTTTTCAAAGTATTTAAAATGAATACTGGTTACGTCTGACTGCTATTACTAAGGCCTTTGTGAGCGCTTACCTACCCCTTACTTATTCCTTACCTACCCCTTACCTACCTCTTACCTACCTCTTACCTACCCCTTACCAACCTCTTGCCTACCTCTTACCTACCCCTTACCTACCCTTACTTACCCATTACTTACCCCTTACCTACCCCTTACCTATCCCTTACCTACCCATTACCTACCCCTTACCTACCTCTTACCTACTTCTTACATACCCCATACCTACCTCTTACCTACCCCTTACCTACTCATTACTTACCCCTTACCTACCTCTTACCTACCCCTTACCTACCCATTACCTACCCCTTACCTACCCCTTACCTACCTCTTACCTACTTCTTGCATACCCCATACCTACCTCTTACCTACCCCTTACCTACTCATTACTTACCCTTTACCTACACCTACCCCTTATCTACCCATTACCTACCCCTTACCTACCCATTACCACCTCCTTACCTCATTTTTCTTGTAGCAAATAAAGTAAGTCTGATTTTTACCACTACCAAATCCTTATCGAAGCCAATCAACAGTTGATATATAATTTTTTATATGAGTTCACATTTAATCTTATTAACAAAATACCATCCAAAATCCTTAATTAGTTAATGTTCACCCTTGACTAGCCTTTAGCAACACCTTACCTACCCTTTGCTGACACTTTACCAACCTCTTATTACTAGCATATATTGATGTGTTTTTCATATAAATATTTACACTTTTCTCCCCAGTAGAAAATATTAATAAAAAAATATTTGACACCTGAAAGCTAACAGTGAATTCTCACAGAAGCCTTGCAGATCCCTAATCAATTCCTTCCCAACCTTAATTAACCTCTAGGAGAAAATTTCTCATAAAAATTGAAAATTTTCCCGGTAAAAATACAAATAAATATTTCCAAGTGAATGATAATTTTCCTTAATAGCCATTAGTGGAACCTTACCGACCCTAACTGACCTCTTTCTTACCTCCTTACCCCCCTTATCTCTTACCGTTTACTCTAAATGCATTATTGCATATGTCATACAAATACACACACATTTCCCAGTAGAAAACATTGACTGTAATACATATATCAAAATGATGACGCTTCAAGGCTAACCGTGGGTTAATTTTACCACAGTGCACACACATGAATCATCAGTAGGAAACATTTCATTTCAGAGTGTGTGTGTGTGTGTGGAAAGACCATGACCTAAAAAATTTCTCAAACAAACATTTGCATTTCATTTGCCGAATTATTGGATTCTATTTCTTTTTTTTTTGTTTGTTTTTTTTCTCTTCTAATAAAACACAAACACATTTCAATAAAAAAAAAAAAATATTTGTCAGACAATAAACTCGCGGGACTAATAATAATTAATATTCTTATGTTGGCAGTTTTTTTTTTCTCAGTTTTGCTAATGCACAATGAAAAAGTTGAAATCAAGTCAGACGCTAAACACATTAAATTCAATTGTTTGCTGAAATATAAAAGCTAAAAATAGAATTATATACTTATATATGTAACTACCACACTAAAAAAAAGTCATTTAAAATAATTTCCTTTTAAATGTGTTTTTCTGTCTAGTGTCGCTGTCTGTCTAGTGCTTGGTCTTTCTTTCTAATGCTTGGCCTTTTTTTTCTCCCTCTCTCTCTCTCTCTCTCGCTCTCCCTCATTTGTTTGGTTTCTATATACTTCTCGGTGTCTGTCTGCTTTGCCTGTTTATGGCCCATAACTTTCTAGTCGCAGGGGAAATAAATTTCATATATTTCTATTTTATTTTTACTAAATCATTGCAGTTTTTCTTCTTTTTTCTTCTTCTTGTTTCTATAGAATCGCACTGATTTGATTGCGAGTAGTCAAACTTTGAACGTCAGTACCATTGAGATTTCAAACTCAAATTCACTTCACTTCATTGAAAATTTTATCTCAAAGTGTTTACGCAAATTTTGGCAAACGTTTCATTTTTTCCAAACAACCATAAATTCACTTGACAATGACCAGCTAGAAAATAAAAAAAAAAAAAATTGGAAAAAACAGAAAGAAGAATAACCAAACAGTGCAGCACTACAAAGTGAAATATACACACAGCCATACAACTTTATAGATACACAGATACAAATACCAAAGAAAAAAAAAAGAATAAAGAGGGGAAAACCATCAATTTGAAAAAAGAAGAATAAAACTAAAGTGCAGTGACATTCTCATGGGCTCTGACTCTTATTTTTTTATTTTTTTTTTTACCAACCATCATCTACGTTTTATAGCCAAGTTAGCAAAAATTTGTCAGTAGAAACTGATGGGGGGGCAAAAAATGAAACAAACTACATACATATGTGTGTTCTACATAAGGTGGCTTGATAGGCATAGAAAAAGATACAGGATACAGATACAACAATAAAAAAATGGGAACGAGCAAAAAGTAAAATGAATAGGATACATATGTAGGTATAAAAACTTTAGACAATTTTCTGTTACAATTTTTATGGGTTTTGTCTATCACCCTGAGTGTTGTTTGAGTGTGATGAACATATGTAGCTATTACCATGTATAGCATGACATATCAATGTCCAAAACGTCGAAATAGGCAGGCATCAAACTCAAAACTCGAACGAATAGAATTATCCTAGAATAGGAAAATGAAAACTTAATAGAAATCTGTCATGTGACTTGACGCAAGTGTTAAAAGGGTAGCGAAGCGAAAGCATGACACGATAAAATTAACTGACAGAAATAATAGTTACTTTGGTGATGAGGTGAAAGTGATAAGAAAAAATAACAGAAAATTTTAACATAAAAAAATTTCATAAAATTTTATGTTAAATTCAATCAAATTTGCCAACATGTTCGCAAATTTTATATAGGAAAGTCTCTTTTTCTCTCTTTTTGACAGGGAATATGACGTAGTGAAAACCAAGCATAACAGTAATATTCTCTCAGTTTGCATAGAGCAGCGGTGGCCACCTATACATGCACAATAATCGACTGACTACTCTTTCTATGTAAATGAGCTTTGTATGTGTGAAATTTCTTTTGCTCTTTTGTCCGTGTGCTTCTCTTTAGTTAGGTATAGAGAGGAACATTTTTTTTCAGTTTACATGAGTGCATTGTTGTTTCAATTGAGTCGCATCACATTGTTTGTGCTTTACTTGCTCTGATTAAAATTTTTATACCCAGTGGGAAAAATTGAATTCCAATCCATTGAAATTGGGGGTCCAATTTAATAGCTTTTTCACTCAGTCTAACAGTCAACAGCGTTTTAAAGTGCTAATAGAAGGTCGTTAAGAGGTCGGTAAGGGATCGGTAATGGCTATCAGCTATGATTACAGTTGGTATTTTTTTTTTAACCAAAAGAAACTGGAGACTTATAGGAGGTATGCACTAACATTATTAATGGTCAATAGAGGATCAGTTAGACTTTGGCAATGTCTGCCAGTCATGAGTAGCTATTATTATTTACACTTGCATGAAAAAGTCATCAACGTTTTCAAGGGATCATTAAGGCCTTTGTCGGGCTGTCAGATTTAAATTCTTCAATATATCATGATGCTTTATGCTAGAAAAAGTTGAATTCTTTTAAGGTTTATACTTATTAAGGTTCATACAAGGTCAACAAGAAATTGTTGAAGAGCTTAATAATAAGGATAATATAATTTCTACGTCGTTGGCAGGAACAACATTTATTTTGGAATAATTGCCAATAATCCTCAGTGTAAAAAGACCAAACCTTATATAGATGAAAAATATAACAATGGTTTTCATGCGTGCGTATTGCCTAGATAAAGACTGCCAGGTTTAAGTTTAGGCATCACATTCTCTGGGAAATATTAAATATTTTATAAATGTATGAATTAAGCATCAATCCTGTCAGGACCTTAGTAATCCCAAAGCAGTGACTTTTAGTCCCAAATCAGTCATTTTTCTCTTGAAAAAAGTTGAGTAAGTTAGCAAGGCATCATAAAAGTCTGAGTTGGGCTTTCTTGCTTGATTTTAATCATTGTTTTTTGCTAGAAAATAGCGGCAAGGCATAAAACCAATTAATGGTGGTAAGTCGAGCTCTGAAAATAATAGATGCTTGTATAAAATATTGTTTTAGGGGCCAGTAATGCCTTGGTAAGGCCTTAGTAATGGATTTTAGGCTAGGTTTTTGTAATGTTTTATGAAAATAAATAGCAAATACTTGTAAGAAGCATTTATCAATACTATCGAAAGTCTTTTAGAATGTGATAATTATATGGTAAGGCAATGGTAAGGCCTAGGTAATGGCTTTTAGTCTAGGTTTTCGTTAGTTTTTATGAAAGGAAATATTTAGTACCTTTAAGAAACATTCATCAGTACTATCAAGAGTCAAATAAGATATGGTAAGGCCTAGGTAATGGCTATTTTATTTTTTATGAAAGGAAATAGCAAATACTTGTGCGAAACATTTATCAATGCTATCAAAAGTCGGTTAGAATGCACTAATGATATGGCAAAGCTTTGGTAAGGCCTAGGTAATGGCTTTTAGCCTTGGTTTTTTTTTAGTTGTTTTTGAAAGGAAATATCAAATACTATTAGGAAACATTCATTAGTACTATCAAAAGTCGAATAAGATATGGTAAGGCCTAGGTAATGGCTATCAGGCTTCATTTTTTCAAATTTTTGTTTACTGGGAAAGAGTGAATACTAATTTGAAATATACAGCATTACCGTCGAGAGTCGGTTTGAATATGATAATGATATAGGAGGACTCTAGTAAGGCCTAGGTAATGGCTTATAGACTTGATTTCTGATAATTTTTATGAAAGTAAATAGCAAATACGCATAGAAAACATTCATTAAAGCTATCAAGAATCGGTTAAGATATGATAATGATATGGAAACGCTTTGGTAAGGCCTAGGTAATGGCTTTAAAACTTCATTTTGAACAATTTTTATGCTGAAAAGAGTAAATACTTTTTCTGAAACATGAGTATTGCTATCAGGAGTCTCTCAAGATTTGGTAATGATACGGTAAGGCCTTGGTAAAGCCTTAGCAAATCCGTTCAGGTCAAAAGTTGGGATTAATTAATGAATAATTGAATAAAGCATTCATCAGTGCAATTGCGAGTCGATTAGATTATGGTAATGCCTTGGCAAGGCCTTGGTAATGGTCCTCAGGTTTGATTTTTATAAATTTTTACGTTGGGGAAAAAGGGAATACTTGTATGAAACATAAATCGATGCTATTGGGAGTCGGATGGGATTTAATAATTATACCGTAAGGTAACCGTAAAATTTTTTAAGGTCTTGGTAGTTGCTTCTAGGTCTACTTTTTATTAAAAAAAAATAACGCATTTTTCTATGAAATATTTCTCAAACTTTCCAGAGGCTGGTAAGACCTTGGCAGTGAGCGTCTGGCTTTAAATAAGTCATTTCTTTTTCAACTGATTTGTATGTTTCAATTGTTTAAAATTAAAATTATACACCTACATAGTTTCCTTATCAATTCAAGCTTTTTTTTTACCTACTGTTTTATTTCAAGTTTTAGTTTCATTAATATTATGTAAATATACATGAATCATAATCAAATAAAAAGGGAATATATAAAATCAAAGTGCGCTTGATATATAATATTTCTGTTTGCTCTTTTTTCTCTGAACACTTTATTTTTTGTTTTGTGATATGATCTCAATATTCAAATCAATTGAAATAAAAGAAAAAATTTAACATTATAAATAACGTTGACATATAAAAATTGCAGTAACACAAAGAAAATATTTCTGGAATTTTGCAGCAATTCATGAAATTGAAACTATTTCAAATTATTGCGAATAATAAATACAAAATACATAAAATGCTTTCAGAAATTTTTGTTTGAGAAACTTTTTATTCTTATTAACTTATTTCAACTTGTTTTATAACGTTTCCTAAATTTCAATAGAAAATTTTATATAATTTTTTCACTTTCCCTCTCTCTCTCTCGCTCTCTTTCTTTGCAGGCAATCTATTGGTGATTTTGGTTGTAACATTATCGCGTCGCTTACGCTCAATAACGAATTTCTTCTTAGCCAATTTGGCATTGGCGGATTTTTGTGTTGGTCTATTTTGTGTTATGCAAAATTTATCAATTTATCTTATAGATAGGTGAGTAAATAAATGAATAAAGTTTAATTAAAATTATTTAGAAAAATAAAAATAATAATATTAAAATAAATAAAATTAATTACATAAAATAAATTTAAGAATATAATAAAACTATATTACCAAATAATTTCTAATTAAAAAAATTAAAATAAAAATTACAAAAAGTTTCGCATAGCTTACTTCAACCACTAGAAATCAAATGTTACTCATACGCTCGTGAAAGAAGCCCTTAAAATTGCTTACAGTTGCAGAAACTTATGGAAAACCTGATGAGTTTTTCTTTCTTTTTTTTTAATAAACTGCTTTGGTTTTGAGTAATACGAGTACATTACATTTGCCTTGAGAAAAATTTAATTTATTAATTTTAAATATTAATAAATGTAATGTTACTCATACGCACTGTGGTACATACATACATACATTTGTTAATGTTTAAATGGTTGATGACAGTTTGCTATTGGTTATGATTTTTTTCATAAATTGCATTAGTGTTTAATATTTAGATCATATTTGCTTGATTGGAAGAAGGATTTATTAACTGAAAATAAGAAATAATTAGAAAAAAATTAAAGTTACTCATACTCTAAGTTACTCGTACTCTAGGTAAATTAATGTCTCTAAAAATTTGTAGAAAGTTTAATGAAGTTTTTTTTTTTTTTTCAAATGATTTTTTCATTAGCTTAATTGTTTTGGTTTCAGTAGTTATACAATACTTGCTGTAGAAAAGTGAAATTTATTAATAAAAAATTAGAAACACTTTTATGAAATGTTACTCATACGCAAATGTGCATCTACATAAATTTCTTAATTTAAAAATTTGCTGAAAACTGAAAAAAAAATTTTCAAAGGTTTTTATAAATATTTTTATTATGCTTACACTATTTTCATTAGAAAAAAACTGTAATTTATCAAAAAAAAAAAATAATTTTAAATAAAATTTTATATTTGTTTCTAATTCGGTTCAGAAATTTGTTGAAAATTAAATGAAATTTCGTTCTTTTTATAAATTTTTCATGAAACTACAGTGATTTTTTAATATTTAAATAATATTTTAGTTGGCGAAATGAAATTTATTTATTAACCAAAAATATTTAAAAAATAAATAAAATGTTACTCATACGCCCTGAAGTACTTACAAAAATTTGTTTCTACTACAACATACAAATTTCTTTAAAGTTTAATAGGATTTTTTTTGCATACATTTGTCAAAAAACTATGGAAAATTTAAATATTTTTTTTAGTCAATTTAAAATTTTAAATAATTGAAAATATAATTGAAAATTACTCATACTCTAAGTGTATGGGCTAAATTGTTTTCTCTCAAAGTTTGTTAAAAAATTTAATGAAATTTTGCTGCGTTTATAAATGATTTAATAGTAAACTGCATTGAGTTTTTATTATGGAGACAATATTGACATTGCGAGAAATGCAATTGATTAAAATTAAATTATTAATAACCAACAATGTTACTCATACGCACAGTAGGACGTCGTTTTTTTCCTCATAAAAAAAAAAAAAAAAAACTATTGAAATTTTAATAAACTACTCTGATTTCTTTTTTAATATTTAAAATATTTTTAATTACTTTTGGCAAAAAACTCAATTTATAACCAAAACCAGAAGAGAATTCAAAAATTATTAGACATTTGCATTGAAAAACTTTAATAATTTAGTAAAGTTTGGATGTATTATTGGCGTAATCTCATGAACTACCGGCTCGATTTTTTGTAGTATTGTGATGGTGGGGTTCCCCGTTTGAACATAGGCTATATTTTATTTCAATAAAACAAGTGGGTGTGGCACCTCCCATACAAAATAAATGCTTGAAATGGTATAACTTAGGAACTATAAGAGATGCGCAACTAAGTTCTCGCTGTTTGTCGATAAATGGCTCTAGCAGTAACAGCTGGTCGATTTTGACATATCCAAAACGTCATGAACAGAGGTTAAAATATATAGTAAACAAACCGCTTTGACACATTAGAGTTTTCGTTTTTGGTTGTGTAAAAATAGTGGTGTAGAAATGTCGTGATTTTGTGCCAAATAATCGTCATTTCTGAGAATCGAAACCGTTGAGAACTGGTCCTTCGAGCATTTAAGAACTAAGTCAATGGAAGTGACTCATTTAATTAGAACAATCCATTTAGACTTTTTTTTGAAGAATTTCACCCCATCTGGGAATCGAATCTGAGGCAGCTGAAACTCCAGTCTAGCACTCATTCACCAGGCCACGGGGGTGAAGTGTTGATTTTCTTCTATCAATCGAAGAAAACAGCGGCTGACGCGCACCGGGAGCTCCAAAAAGTTTACGGAGGTGTGGAGGTGCTGCTCTGAATGAAACAATATGCCGTCATTGGTTCCGTCTCTCTTTAAAGACGGTGATTATGATATTGACGACCGACCGCGTGAAGGAAAACTAAAAACCTTCAAATTCTATGAATTAGTGGCATTGCTCGATGAGGATTCATCCCAAACGCAAGAGGAGCTTGCTTCAGCATTGGGAGTTACCCGCCAAACTATTTCCAAACGATTGCATGCGTTGGGAATGATTCAAAAGCAAGGAACCGTGGGTTCCTTATGATTTGAAGCCAAGAGATGTTGAGCGTCGTTTTTTGACCTGTGAACAACTGATCCAGCGGCAAAAAAGAAAAGGTTTTCTTCATCGCATTGTTACGAGTGATGAACACCATTGATTACAGCAATCCAAAGAAAAGAAAATCTTGGAGACTGCCCGGTCATGCTTCTAGGTCGTCTACTCGGCCAAATATTCACGCTTTGAAGGTTATGTTGTGTATTTGGTGCGACCAGATCGGTGTTATTTATTATGAACTGCTGAAATCGAACGAAACCATTTTTGAGGAACGGTATCGAACTCAACTGATGCGATTGAGCCGAAAAAACAGCCACAATACGAGCAGAAGCACGATATGGTTATTCTGCTGCATGACAACGCACGGCCTCACGTTGCCAAACCCGTTAAAACCTACTTGAAAACACTCAAATGGCAAGTCCTATCCCACCCGCCGTATTCCCCAGATATTGCTCCGTCCGATTACTACTTGTTTCGTTCTATGGCACATGGTCTGGCTGGTCAGCAGTTCCACTCACATGAAGACATCACAAAATGGCTTGATTCATGGATAGCCTCAAAAGACGAACACTTCTTCCGTGAGGGGATTAGAGTTCTGCCAGAAAGATGGGGGAAAAGTGGTAGCTAGCGATGGACAATACTTGGAATGATTTATTTGTAACCATTTCTTGACAATAAAGTTGCATTTTTATAAAAAAAAACAGCGAGAACTTAGTTGCGCACATAATAATTTTTTTTTTTTTTTTTTTTGCATAAAGTTTTTGCCGTAAAATGAATTTATATAATTTTTTTTTCACAGACTTGATTTTTATTTATTTAGTTGCTAAATTATTCAATTCAATTTTGAATTTTTTATGCCTTTAACAAAATCTTAATTTATTTATAATTAAATAACGAAACATAAAAATTTTGTAAAAAAAAAAACATTTTCACATTCATAAAAATCATACAAAATAATTTTTCATTTAATTTTTAGTTTAAAATTATTTAGGCAAACACACCTTCTCTCCTCACCCATGAAAATAAATTTTTGCTTATGATTCCAAATAATTTGTAACATAATGGAGAAATTAAAACTTCCCCATCGGCAATCTCTGGATCCGTAGTTGTAACATTTATAGCAAATAGGAAAGAAAAATAAAATTAAAATTGAGTGAACGAGAGGGAGATAGAGTGACAGAAACAGTCATCAAATATTCTTCTCTCATATGAGTTTCTAGAGTTTTTCTTCGTTCTTTCCCACTGCACGCGCGTTGTCACTTTCTTCTCCTTCATCACAGTTCATGCAATATTATAAAAATATAACAAGTTTTATAGAATATACGTGCATGTTTAATTAACGACATACATATTGCTATTATATATTGTTAGGATACAGCAGCAGCTAGTGTTCCTAGAAACAATCATAAACAACAATTTCAATATACTTCTAGATACTCTTGGATACTTGAAAATACATTTTTCTTTTTTGGTTTTAATATTGTCGAGAGTATGCAGGTGAATTAATTTAATTTACTAAAAAATATTCCTGTTTCATATTGAATGATTTTGTCTTTGCTTGTTTGCTTTTTCTGATGTGCATATAAATTAAGAAAGTCAAACTTTTAAGTTTATATTTGCTAATGAAATGAAAATATGTTAATTTTAAACTTCCTTTTGGTACTTGTTCGTATTGTCACATTCGTACCACATGGTGCCTGGCCAGGCCCATGAGAAATAACGCAGTCTCAGTGAGGCATTTAAACACAATTTCTTGTTCTGTCTGTTGCATGTATTGATTTATCTGCTCCTGCACCTGTAAAAATATTGAAATTAAAAATGTAGTGTCAAAAAAAGTAATTAATTTTTTCGTTATATTTTTGTTTTTATAATTTAATTCATTCGCATCGATGATTAAAATCAAAAACGAATACACAGAATAAAATTGCATTATGTTTTATACTTTTCTATATAAAATACACAAGGGCCTGACCAGGCACCATGAATCACAAATGTGATGTATACACCAATGTACATCATTCACCTTATAATTGAGAGGCTAAGAGGAAAAGTGGTATAACTTCTACGTTCAGCAAAAAAGTGGAATAATTTTACTTAAGAGCAAAAGCAAAACGAAATCTGTTCAAAGCAAAAGTGAAACGAAATATGTTCAGAGCAAAAGTGAAACGAAATATGTTCAGAGCAAAAGTGAAACGAAATATGTTCAGAGCGAAAACGGAATAAAAAACTATGCTGTTCTTGCTCTGAAAGAATTGTTACACCATTTTTGCTCTTACTTTTAAGGCATTTCATTTTCACTCTAAACCGTATTACTTATGCCATTCTTGCACTGACACTCTAAATTATTTCACTTTTGCTCTTATATAAATTTTAGCCCGCTTTTCCTCTCAGCCTGTCAATTATCCTTATACAAAAAGTATCGTCTTGATATTGTACGGGGGCCTGGCCAGGCACCATGAATCGCAAAAGGCTTCATCTTGATTTCTATATAAATAATAATTTTTTAGAAAAATAATAAATTCGAAGTAAATTTAAATTACAATTGAAATCGGAAAATGATGACCTGGCTAGGCCCATGCGCCAACTACGGGTTAATTAATTATGCCATGGCAGCTACTACTTGAGTTCATGCATATATCTCTGACTACCTTTGAGTGGCTTTACTATCTATCTGGATTGCTTTGAGTTTTGCAGTTTTTTCTTCAAGAGAGTGTCGGAAGCATCCAAGTCCGCTGACTAGTGATGTGAGGTGAAAGTTTAAATCACCATGCTTACATTTCAGCCACTCTTCTATTCAGGGAATAAGGGTGAATGTCCAACGTCCTTTCGTGGACTGCTGCCATCTTTTTTGCCATTCTCTTTTCTGAGGTATTCGGTTGAAGGCTCCAATAATCGATTTTGTGTGACTATTTCTAATAGCTTCTGACTACGTTTGCATGCTTTTGACTGTCTGTAATGAGCTGAGTGACCTCATGACTTATTTTGTCTTATGTGGGGACTCTGACTGCCTTTTAATCGAAATTTATACATCAAAGCCAATCAAAAGCATTCCAAAATCGTTATTTCTAAATACCTATGGCTGCCTTTGTTTGGCTTTGAGTGTCCATGACTACTTCTTACTCTAATTGATTGCCTCTAGACTTATTTCTTTGACTGCCTTTCACTTATTTCTACTACATGTGATTACTTCTGTTGGTCTATGATTACCCCTGTTTACCTCTTTCATCCTTAGACTGCCTGCAAATACCTGCGACATCTAATCACCTTCACAGTCTGGTTTGACTGATTTGATTCCACTGCTGTTGGCTATCTCTGAATCCTGCTTCAGAGTGACTCAGTCTATTTCTCACAGTTTCCGGCTGCCTGAGTTTGGTCTTGACTGTTTACTACTTAATTGCAATACCTTGCAGTCACAGTTAATAACCGACAATTCATGATTGCAGTTATTAAATAACATATTTGACTCCAGAATAGAAAATGCAGTCTTTTTTGGAGTCAAGGGAATGCAATCTTGACTCCAAAATTATGACTGCTTTGAAGTCACTTGGAGTCACTTGAATACCCTTGAACTCAAATGTAGTCATTACGAGTTGATTGCAATTTGAAGTCAATTGGAGTCAGTTGAAGATTTTAAGTCAATTGGAGTCAGATGAAGTCAATTGGAGTCAATTGGAGATTTTAAGTCAATTGGAGATTTGAAGTCAGTTGAAGATTTGAGGTCAATTGGAGTCAGTTGAAGTCATTTGGAGTCTATTGGAGATTTGAATTAAATTGGAGTCAGTTGAAGTCATTTGGAGTCAATTGTAGATTTAAAGTCAATTGGAGTCAGTTGAAGTCAGTTGAAGTCAATTGGAGTCAATTGGGATTTGAAGTCAATTAGAGATTTTAAGTCAATTGGAGTCAGTTGAAGTCATTTGGAGTCAATTGGAGTAATTTGGAGTCAATCGGAGATTCGAAGTCAATTGGAGATTTGAAGTCAATTGGAGATTTGAAGTCAATTGGAGATTTGAGGTCAATTCGAGATTTGAGGTCAGTTCGAGATTTGAGGTCAATTGGAATCAGTTGAAGTCATTTGGAGTCAATTTTAGATTTAAAGTCAATTGGAGTCAGTTGAAGTCAGTTAGAGTCAATAGGAGTCAATTGGAGATTTGAAGTTAATTGGAGTCAGTTGAAGTCATTTGGAGTCAATTGAAATTTGAAGTCAATTGGAGTCACTTGAACTCAATTGGAATGAAATGAAATGTGATATTCATTTGTGACTTATATTCTCAATTGATTGCATTCTTTTACAGCTCTGCTCCTCAGCCTCTCTTCTCTCTTCGTTCTCAATGTGGTATACCCAAATGCAATATTCTTGGAAATTTATTATACCTAAAACTCAATGCAAAAATTATCTCTCTATTGTACACCTAAAAGTATGCAACAATTTATTTCAATTATTTAACAACACATTTACACTTAAAATTCATTAAAAATTCATCAAGTTTTTTACTTTTTTTGTAGCTTTTTTATAGATTTTTTTTAAGTCATCAGTGTATGTGTGTGTGTGATTTCATACACACACACACACACATACAAATAACTAAACTTGTAAGATATTTTTAGAAATTCAAGTAGATATAGTACACATACATATACAGAAACGTGTGTGTATGTATGTGTTTTAGTGTTATGATTTCAAATTGTTATGACATGTGTCATAAAGTTTGTGTGCTTGATTTTAACTTTTACTTTCAAAGAAATTTAGTAGAAATTTTTCAATTTTCACATCTACTACACACACTTAGATGTGTCTACATTTATATACATACATATACACATATATAAATTTTTAGCATACATATGCAGTTAATTTAATTGATTGCCTTATTATTCTAGTCGTCTAGATTGTATTACTTTCTATCTAAACCACATTTATATTTAAATTAAATGCACAACAGGTGAATTGAGTTGAGTTGAGCTGAGTTGAGCATTTTAATTGAATTGTGGTTTGGATATTACTTTCATTATTATTATTATTATTTTATTACTTTTAATATTAAGTATTTTTATTGGTAGTAATTTTTTTTGGAATTTTTGTTTACGTTTGCAAAAATTTTCAACAAAATTTCTATAAAATTTATTATAGCATAAATATTTTCTAGCTGTATTTTCTATCTCAAATTTAATATTTTAACTTAATGAAAACAAATTTCTATACATTTTGAAAGTGTGAATTATTTATTAACCTAGACTTCACTTCATTTAGGTTTTTGCTAACATTTTAATTATGCTCAAGTGTTTTTATGCTTTGTCTTCTGTTTTAACCATAATGAAATTTAATGAAGCTGTTGTTTTTTATTGTGATTGTGAAAATGTTTTATAAGCAAAAAGAAGATTATAACTATTTTTGGAAATATAGATAATTATTAGAGACTATGAAACTGAAATCTAATTGTTCATATTTCATAGCTTGACTCACTTCATTCATACTTAACAGTTCAAGGTTTGTTAACGGGTTTAGATGAAACGTCATTTTTTTGACAAAGTGACTAAGTCGCAACAATGTATAAAGGGCAGGCAAATCATACGGCCGTTTCGGGTAACGTTTTCAATTAAGTAGTCGAAAAAAAAAAAAATTTTAAAAAAAGTAATTGTAAAGTAGTAGAAAATATAAGTAGAGTATGTAATCCAACAAACTGAAAGAATTTTTTGAGTCCGGTATTAACAAATAATACTTCCCTACTAAGATATCCCGTAATGAAAATTCAGGGTATGTGGAATCCATTGTCAACCCACCCATATTTTTGTTGAAGCATGGAATTGTTAATTCACGTTCTTGTACCAATTTTATTATGGTTCAATTGAATTATAGAAACAATATTTCAGGAGGCTCTATATTCATATCAAAGACCATTCTTGAAATTATATCTAATCCATTTATTTAAAAATTTGAACCAATTTCATATTTATTATGAATATAGAATTTGTTACAGCGCCACCTATTGGATTTTAAGATAGCTAGGCAGGGTTTTAAGATATTTCATAAAGTAGGTGAAATAATAGTAGAAAAAGAAATGGAAAAAGTAGTAGAAAATAGCGGTAAAAGAGTAAAGAAAAATAGTAGTAGAAAAAGTAGTAGGAAAAAGAGTAGAAAATAATATTAAAAATTGTTGTAAAAAAGTTGTAAAAAGGTAGCAGAAAAAGTAGTAGAAAAGTAGTTAAATATAGTAGTACAAAAATAGTAAAAATGAAGTAAAAAGGATGGTAAAAAAATAATAAAAAAAGTAGGAGAAAAAATTGTAAAAAAGTATTAAAAAATAGTAGTAAAAAATATTAGTAAAAAAATAGTAGTAAAAGAGACTTTAGAAAAATGTTTTAAAAACGTAGTAGAAAAATAGTAGTAGTAGAAAATATTAGTAGCAAAAGTAGTAGAAAATAGCGGTAAAAGGGTAGAGGAAAATAGTAGTAGAAAAGGTAGTAGGAAAAAGAGTAGAAAATAATATTAAAAATTGTTGTAAAAAAGTTGTAAAAAGGTAGCAGAAAAAGTAGTAGAAAAGTAGTTAAATATAGTAGTACAAAAATAGTAAAAATGAAGTAAAAAGGATGGTAAAAAAAATAATAAAAAAGTAGGGGAAAAAATTGTAATAAAGTAGTAAAAAATATTAGTAAAAAAATAGTAGTAAAAGAAACTGTAGAAAAAATGTATTAAAAAGGTAGTAGAAAAATAGTAGTGGTAGAATAGTAGTAGAAAATATCAGTTGAAAAAGTAGTAGAAAATACTAGTTGGAAAAGTAGTAGAAAATAAGAAGAAATTGTACAAAAAAAGTGGTTGAAAATAGTAGTAGGAATAGCAGTAGAAATAAAAAATAAAAGTGGAGCATGTAGCATGGAGCATAAATTTTAGTACCGTATCATAAATCGCTCCTAAGATATCTCATAATGAAAACGCAGGTTATATGGAAGGTGCCACACCCCCTTTGTCAATCCCACCCCCATGTTTTTTTTTGTAGCATGGCATTGTCAATTCTCGTTATTGTACCAAATTTCTGTAGTGTGCTATAAATGGTTCTTGAGATATACCCAAAAAACTATTAGCATTGTATGGGAGGTGCCACGCCCACTTTCTTAAAAGCCATTATGAGTAGCTATGATTCATCCTCCCGCCCAAGAAAATATATTCTGGAAATATGTCTTCAGTAGGTCCAGTCGTTCAGAAGTTACACGATGACATACTCACAAAACGCTACGATTATATATAGATAAAGATTAAATAAGTAACCGCTTTCAGTTACCATTTCCGCCTGAAACACGCTAGCTCAACTGGAGAGACGAGTAGATCATTCAATACACAATTTCTTTGAGAAAACACTTGCTCTCCAACCCCAGAGTTCATCTTGGAACCATCCGTGTAAACTGTGGTAGAGAAGTCGTTAAGTATCATGCACAGTACAGTGAAATTCGTACGGTATTATGTAATCCGATTTGTTGGGTATTTCGCGTCCAAGTGAACCAAGCAGACCTCCAACAACTATTTGCCCTTAAGCTAACCTTGAGGCGCTCATAATTGCAGTTTGTTCAATGAAGTGATTAACCGAATGGCTCCTGCTGCACCAATACACGCTGATCGTTAAAACTCTCTCTAACTCTCTCTTGTTACGGTGTAGTTCTTACTGAGAGCTTTCCCGCATATCAGGGCTCCGTTAGTTAAAATTAGACGCTCAACCGCTTTGTACATCCAATCATATTTTTGCAGGCATAGAATGCATAACATGCTTCCTTCACCCGAAGTTCAGTGTTTTGTCTCCGGTTCAACTTAGAATTCAGTATTACCCCCAAGTTTCATCTGGCAGGCACTGGTTGAGAGAGACAGAACCTATCCATTAACTTGTGGAAGGTTAAATCTGGGTATTTTACCTCTGTTGGCAAACAGCATCCGGCTCTGTTTTACTTGCATCCCAGGAGTTGAGATCAGAAAGTGCCTTTTGCAGGATCCTACTGATAGTGCTTGGCCACAGTTCCACTTCAATTAGTACAACATCGTCCGCATATGCTATGACTTTAACACTTCCTCTGCTTAGCCTGAGTAGGATGCCGTTTATTACGCTTAGCCTGAGTAGGAGAAGGGAAGAAATTCCCCTGTTTACGTATTTAATAATGTTGGTGTTTCCGAGGTTCGCGTTCATGATCCTAGTCTTTAAAATATAACTGATCCAGCTGGTAATGCAATTGTCTACTCCTAAATCTTCTAAAGCGTGTTGGATCGCTTCCGTATGAATGTTGTTGAAAGCTCCTCTTAGGTCCAGAAAGACAGTCATCGTCAACTCGTCGCCTGCGGATTGATTTGGCGTATGTGTGTACAAATTTATATACCTATACGCCAAATCAATTCTCAGGCGACGAACTGTTTGTTATCTAATGATCGTTCAACTGCACCACCTCATTGAGAGCTGTTTTTGTTAACTTCTCTTTGAGATATGCATGTTGTGCAGTGGATAGGCCAGAATTTTGCAGGAAACTGAGTAAGTGAACGTCCTAAAGCCTTTCGAACGTTTTGAGTATGAAGGACGATAAACTTGTGGGCCTAAAATTCTTCGCTAATTCGCATTTTCTGCTACCCACCTTTACTTGCTTTCAGCTGCCAAGAATATGGTGTAATTGTAAGCTTGCATTAAAAATCGTATCCAGCCATGACAGCATCTTGTCTGCTTGGTTTTGTAGCATATCAGAGATGATACCATCTAGCCCAGGTGACTTAGAAGGTGCGAAGCTTTTAATCGCCCACGCGATTTTGTCTTTGGTACTGATTTCATTGATTAGTTACGATTTTGGCATGGTAGACTGCAACGCTGATTCGCTCACATCGCAACTATTTGCACACCAACGGAAAATGTGTGTTCAAAAAAAGATCTAAGGAGTCTTCAGCAGTTTCGGTTCAAGCACCATCCGGTTTCCTGACACAGGATATACTCGCATGCTCCCTGGACAGAATTCTGCTGAACCTCGCTAAGTCTTTGGTAGTTTCATTCCAATCGAATCGATAGTCAGTGGTATGCCGAAAGAGAGTTTTTGAAAGTCTGTGACAATTAGCAACATTCATACGAATTCATTTTTATAATCAAATCAAAATTCTTGCACCTCTCTCCCAAGTAATTCAAATGTTTTGATTCTCAAGCTGAAGCTGACTGAAATTTAGTAATTTATTTTTGATATGTGAATTTGAAAACAAAAACAAAAAACATTTTTCATTAACCTTCTTGATTGATAAACAAATAAAATCAAAATTATTTAATATGCTTACGCTTAATAATAATAATATAATTGTTTGCAGGCTAAATTTACAAGACAGCCAGAAAGATTCAAAGGAAGTTTTGAAAATGTCAAGTCTATGCAAATTTTCAACTCACAAACACTCACAAGCAGACATATTCATATACACACACACATGCATATGCATTTCTAGTTTTTGAAATATTTTTCAACTAAATAGCAAATGTTCTTATCTCTATACTTGGCTGCTTGTCAGATATCTGTCAGAGTTATGCTTCAATGAAAATTGTGCATATATAAATAGAGAAAATATCTACAAAATTTATAATACAATTGTGTTGAACATATGACAAGTATGCAGAGGAAAGAGAGTAGAGAACTCGAGAATAGAAGAGAATAGAGAAAAAGTGAATATGGCAAATGTTTTAAGTCAGTAGCAGCAGCAGCAGCAGCAGTAGCTTTGTTAAATGCCTTCAACTGAAGAAATATTTTTGTTATGCTTAACTAAACAAAATATGCAAATATGACTTTGAAGATTATTTATGACACAATACAACAACAAAAACGAAAAAATATATAAATATGAGTATTAAATTTAATAGATAATTAAGATTATAACAAGATCTTGCAGTAAATTAAACCACACATTTTTGCTTTAAAATAAGCTTAAAATAAGCCAAGGCAATTTATTTTAAAATTAATCCTTACTTATTTACCTTAATCAAAGAAAAAAAAGTGGCTCTAATTTCATAGCATATTTTTAGGCATTTAAAAAATTCTGCTTATATAAGATTAATTTAATTATTTTATTCCCTCTTTTAAATGAAAATAAAAATATCTAAGATTTCTATTAATTTGCATAAACATTCATAAAATAAACAACCGCATTGGTAATTTTTGTTTACTATGCTTTTATTTCATTATTTACAATATAAGCCTGAAAATATGCAACGAAAAAAAGAGAAACAGGAAAAAAAGGAAATATTTTCTATATGAATTATTACAAAGTAATTTATGTATTTTTGTTTGTTATTCATTTGAAAACAAATTCTTTTACTTTTATTAAGAAATATTGAAATTCCTACGAAAAAAAAACCAAAAAAAAAACAAAAATGAGCAAAAACTCTGATGTAACAATAACAAATTTTACTGTTATCATAACATTGCATACTTTTGTGCGCGTGTATTAAATATGAAATAAAAGCAGCTTAAGCATTCCAGGAAACATACAGAAAGACTAAAGAATAATGTGAGTTTGAGAGAATGAAATGTTTAATTTACCATACACACACATACACACACGCTCACACACACAGCAACTATGCATTTGTAAACAAATAAGATAAGCAATGAAAACATAAAAATACTCAGTTCTTCAGGCATTCTGGTATCAAGGCTAAAATTGAATTAATCTATTGAAATTATTATTGTATTTATGAACTCAATGGCTCCGGTAATTTTTGATAGATATTAAAGCTTTTTTGGAAATATTTACTTAAGCAGATTTGTAGAAAAGTTTTCAACACGAAATTCATGTCTTTTTGCTTTTAAAAAGAGAAGTTGAAGTTTGTTATTCATGTGCAGTGCCGGATTTTTGAAAGCTATGGTTGATAAATTCAGGCTTCAGCTACCCTGAACTTACAATTCACCATTCTTTTTCAGCTCTTTTCTTTCTCTTACCATCATGAGCGTTCTCTACCTATTCCTCCTCCCCTCTTTTTCTCCTTCTCGAATCACTCTCATTCATTCGATATCGCTCTCTTTTAGACCTCTTCGGCTTCATTCTTCCATTGATATTTATATTTTCTCTCCACCCTCGTCGTCGTCGCCCCCCCCCAATTTGTCTCTCCACCTTTTTTTACCCCTTTTTTCGGTCTCCTACCCTTTCAATATTAGCTTTTGACCACTTCTCGGGACCGTCTCTCCCTTTTCTCTCTTCCCTTTTTTAACCCCCCGCCCCCCCCCCACCGTTATTGACCACCTTTCCCATTCTTTTCTCTCGAGGCCGTCTCTCCCTTTTCCTTCTTCCCTTTTTTAACCCCCCCTCCCCCCCCCCCCACCTTTATTGACCACCTTTCCCATTCTTTCACTCCGTTCACGATTTCCACCATATATCTCCCTCTCTCAATTCCCGCCGTTTATAACTTTTTCCTCCTTAGCCCCCGTCTCACTCTAGACCTCTCTCTCAGCTCTCAGCGAGCATTTGTTTTCCCCCCCCCCCCCCCCCCTTCTTGACTTCTTCTTTCGACCCGCTCTCTTGATGTTCCTCTCTTGAGTCCCCTGTTTCTTCAGCCTCCTCTCTCCCTTTTCTTTGTTCCCTTCATTCTGTCTCCTCTCATTCCATCCCGCTTCGCGACTTCTTTTCTTCACCCGCTTTCTTGATTTCCCTCTCTCAACGCCCCTCTCCCTTCAGCCTTCTCTCGCTCTCTCTTGAGCAGTCCTCGTGACCTTCCGGTTTCGACTACTTACTTCTTCACTCTCCCTCCTTTTGTACTTGTCTTCATCGCCTTCCACTTCTCTTTCTCTCCAACTTCCCTTGACCCCTTGATCATCTACCTTTCTCTCCATCTTTTCCTCTCCTCTATTTCTCTGTAACCAACTCAATACAAATTCACAAAAATCAATGCAATAAAACAGATAAAACTCACTTCCGATCTGATTGTAAGGATTCTTCAGGACATCGTGAAAGCATTCCACTGCTATAATGACCAAAATATAAACCAAACCACTAAACAATTGAAAGCACAACATGAGCTATTCTCTCCCTGCGCATGTCTCCATTCACCAACTCACTTTAAAATGAAGTTAGTTATGCATCAATACAATTTAATGCAATGCAATTTATTGTTTCATAAATCTTTAGAACAAGACAAAATGCAGAAATGAAATATTAATGCAAATTACAATCTCCCATGTGCAGTTTATCATTTGTTGCCTCAGTTTCCTCACTAGAAAATGTTATGCAATTACAACATGCTTGCATTAAATCTTTCTAATAATCGCAATGCTCTTGCAACAAACACAACTAAATTAAGCACCCATGAAACGAGAAACAACGGCACCACACGACGTATGAGTAACATTTAATTAACATAAATTATAAAAGAAGTAAATGCCATCATTTCAGGCTTTTCTCCGCGGTGCTGCTGACACGAATACACAACACACACACACACACACACATTGACAGTTTTAATAAAAAACATGTGTTTGTGTGCTATAGCACTAAGTATTAAAAATACAAAGTAAAGAATGTCATAAGAAAAAGCAAAAGTTTACATTTCTCATTATGCATAATTATTTTTGCCGCAAGTGTACAAAATGACAGGAAAGCGAATGCGGTGGCAAAGTTTATAATTTTGAGTTAAAAAAGCAAAAAAAAAAAAAAGAGAAAAACAGAGAAAAGGAAATTAAGAAAGAAACGCGGTTGCACCACGGTCAAAGAAAATGCTTGAAATGACAACAGTGTCATAACAAAAAAAGGACAATCAACACAAAGCAAAGAACACTAGCGAAAATAGCGCAGCATTCGAGCTACTGCCACATATATATATATATATTTTTTTTACAGCAATGTTTCTTACATTTATCATGAGCTGACAAATGACAGTGTAGCGTAAAAAATTCAAGTTTTTTTTTTGTTTTTTTTCCTTTGGTGTAAATGAGGAGATAGAATACAAACATATGTTAAAATTCTGGTTTATTTTTTTTTTTTTTTGCTTTTCTCTTTATATGTAATTTATAATTTTGTTCATGTTTGTTTTTCTTCAAACATTTTATTTGCTTTCACTTTTCATTACTGCTCTCTCTCTCTCTTTCTCTCTCTCTGTTTGTTGTTAAAATGTATTGTGTGTGAGTTTAATTTTTCATAATTTTTTTGTGCTTTTCATTTGTACTGTTTTATTAATTAATTTTTGTTTTACTGTTTGATGTGGCGCACGTGAAGTACATGCATTAATTTGTAGCTTAATGATTGAGCGCCTGGTGGCTGAGCGAAGAGAGCGAAGAGAGCTGGTATATGTAAATCATTGCCTCTGAGAGTATGCTCAGTTCTCTTAAAAAATAATTGGGAGAGTGTTTCACGTAAGACTCTCTCAATTGCAATCAGTTTCAATCAGGGATGCCAGCTTTTTTTTTTCCTTCTGCCCTTTAGCCCTTGAGAGATTTCGCCATTTCTGCTACTAGCGGATCCAAGGGAGGGTTTTCTTTACGAACAAAATTTTAATTGCTCCTTTTTTTTTTTTTTGACCGAACGTAGGGGTCGCCTTTTTGAATTTTTCGTTATATCTTGGGCATTTACAGTCGGATTTTAAAGTATGATATATCGATGTTTTTGTCTTAAGAAAACCAATGTTTTGCTCTAAAGGTCATTGACCTCAAATACCTCATTCTAGTATTTACCCACCAGATCTCTTTTCTTGCCACCCTAATGTACCAACCTAATGTCAGAAAATTAAAGCTCTTAAATTATCATTAAACTTTTGCTAAGGAAGTATTTCGATATTTCCAGCAGAAGTATTTTAAACCAATTTTTTTTTTTTTTTTGACCGAACGTAGAGGTCACCTTTTTAAATTTTTCGTCATATCTTCGGCATTTTCAGTCGGATCTTAAATTATGATATATCGAAATTTTTGTCTCAAGAAGACCAAAATTTTTTGCTTCAAAAGTCATGGACCTCAATTAGCCTCTTCTAGTACTTACCCATCATATCTCAACTTCTCCAACATTAATTGAAAAAATTAAAAATAAAAGCAAATAATGAAAATTTTAATCGATTCGACGTGTTTCGAGTTGGCGGCTCTCGAGTTTAAAAAAAAATGTGCCCCATGCGTTCTCCATCCGTGACCTCCATGGCAGATTCATGTACTACATGAACAAAACGCTCGGTGCTTTGAGAATGACATGGATAAGCTGTAAAACTGTGAAAAAAAATTACGTTTAGCAAAGAAAACTATCAAATGAAGTAATTTTCCTTGTGGTAACCTGGTAATTCGATTATTTCTTTTGAATATTTGTAATGCTTCCAGTTGCTCTTGCATATAGAGCTGCAAGCATGACGGCTTTTTTTTTAGCTGCAAGGTGGTAGGGTCTAACATACGCACTTGTGCAATTTAAAGCGGACAAGTGTCAAAAATAAAATCAGCAACAAGTCTGTGACTAATACATTCATAAGCAGATTGTAAATCTTGTAATGTTTGAATGCGTTTAAATTATTAAAATAACTTAATAAATAAATCGGAAGAATTAATATTTAGTGCGTCCACCTTTGGCGTTTTGGCATAGATTCTACGAACAATTTGCAACTGTTAAAGTGTTTTCTCATCTCAGTACCACACTTCATTCACTGTTCGGATAACTTGATTTCATTTGCGCATTCCATTTTTTTAAGTCTCGCCTGGCAGATGGACTACAATACCATATATATATGACTTTTATGTCTTTGGTGACCCCTAGTGAAATTTTCTGGCAAATATTTTTGTGGAATATTTTAATCCTTAAATGTCCCTTTTGAAAGGGTTTTTCAGGTTTTCATAAAAAAAGTGGTCAAATTGTCCCATAAAAAGAGGAACTAAAGGGTTAAAATGTTCTACTGAAATGACCCTTGTAAAATTCTACTATACAACTTTGTCAATCAGGTTTTCCTCAGACTTCAATTTATAACACTTTTTGCACTTAGTATTCAGCTTCTTTCGACCAAAATAGAAAACTTTTGACCCACTGTAAAAAAAAAACTGAGACGTGCTGGACTATAAGTTTGTTTTACAAAAATGGTCTTTACAACGTATCCTTTCAGAATTATAGCGTGGCTATACTGTTGCAGCCCAAAAGTCTTAATTTGTTGGACTGTGTAATTATTCCGATATGAAACTAATTTTATTTTTTGTATGAATTAAACACATTGTCAAAGAAAAATTGTCTTGTCTACATTAATTTGCACAAGGGAGTAAACTCTGAATCTGATAGTGTTCTTTGCTATTATCGTCACACTGTTTCCTATTAGCTTTTCCTTTATTTTTTCCCCATTTTTCGGTTTTTTCTTCTCCCTCCCACAAGCCACACTTTCTCTCAACAAATCATTACTCTTCCCACCTTCTGCCTTTTGCTTTTCCCTTTAGTTGTCCTTTCCCCTACTCAATAATCTCTCGCGATCCTTTTCTTAACACACTTTTCTCTCCAGTCCTCTCCCTGAACTCTCACAACATCTGCCATCGATCTTTCACGACCCTCCATCACGAGCTTCTCCCGCACATTTTCGGCTCACGACTTTTTCTCGCAATCTTCTTTCACAATCTATTTCCACAACACACCTCTCTCAACACGGCCCACCACTCACAATTCTCATCTCACAATGCTCACAACCTTCTTCACATAACCCTCCTTTCACAGCCCCCTAACAATTCTCCCCTCATATTCGTTCTCTCACAACTCCCCTCTCATATCCCCCATCTCACAAGTACCCTCTAAATACCGTTCTCTCACAATGCCTCTGTCACAATGCTCCTCTCACAATGCTTCTCTCACAATGCTTCTCTCACAACTCTGTTCTCACAGCCTTCATCTTTCTTCCTTTCTCTCACAAGTCCTCTATATCTCTGCACTGCTCTCCCATCCATTGTACCGCTGATTTTTACATTTCATAGTATCTGGCGCAACAACAAAAATAAGTTTTGGTTGCCAAGGTGAAATTGTTGTAATCTTGCTATCACCTTATACAAGATTTCACCATGGTGATTTATGGAAAGAACCAAGGTGAATTTATGCCAAGTGAAAATGCCAGCAACTTTTTCTTCTTCTTCTTTCGTGGTCAATATCATAGGCTGACAAAATCATTGTTTACTTTTCATTGTTTGTTTACGTTTGCTCTCCATTTTTACATTCTCTTCACGCCGCCATTATGGTCGCAACAACAAAAATGTGTTGTTATTATTTTGTTGTACGGCTTATTTTGACATTTCATGATATCTGACGCAACAACAAAGATGTGTTGTTTTTGCCAAGATGAAATTGTAATCTTGCTATCACCTTCTACATGATTTCACCATGGAAAGAACCATACATTTTTTTTTGCTCACTGAAATGCAAATAAATGAAAGAGAGAGGGAAAGCAAACAAGTTCATTTCTATTTACCGATACATTTTTTTTTTAAATGTTATTATGGATTGCTTATGGTTGTTTAAAATAAATTGATCACAACTGAATACTGAAAATTTATATTTAATTTAATTTAATAATAAATAATACGAATAAAAAAAAGGAACTATATTGATTATAATTTACGTATCATATATTCTTTATTCTGATGCGTTAACATTAACTCTCTTTGATCTCATTTTCCGTTGTTCTTTCGTTTTTTTTATTTACAGTTGGGTTTTCGGTGAATTCCTTTGCCGCATGTATCAATTTGTGCATTCGCTCAGTTACACCGCATCAATTTTCATACTCGTTGTTATATGCATGGAGCGTTATTTTGCAATTGTTCATCCGATTACGTGCAAGCAGATATTAACCGCTGCCAGATTAAGGGTAAGTCAAAACCATATCATATATCATCATACTCTTATTATTATTATTATTTATAATTATGTATGTCCATAAGCCACACAGACAACAGACGCCTACGAGTTAAAGTTAATTTTGTTTTTTTTATTTTTTTTTTGAAAAATTTTATGGTAAAAACGAATTTTAAGCTTCTTTGGCTGTTGCTGTAGTATAGTAGCCTATAAGTTATGTAATAAATTTAACGATTATTATTTTTAATTAATTGGAAAATATTCCACTATTAATGCATAATGGTTTGGGCGGTGGTTGTTGGCGTTGGTGAATTGAGTACGTTGTTTAATTTATTGGTTTTTGGTTTTCTTTAACTATAAAAAATATCTCTCTTTATTGCAAACAGTAAGAGGAAAATTAATTGAAAGATAAATATAAAAATTTTATGGAAATTGAAATTTCGGATTAATGTTTTTGGAGAAATTATCTTCTCGCGCAACAAACCCGCAAATAAACAAAAAAAAAAACAAAAAAAAAGTAACTGCTAAAATGTCCAGGAATATTGAGTGCAGGGATGACCAGCCAGAAACTAAATTGTTTTTTTTTTTTGGCTCTTTTTGAAATTGTATTTGTTGTAATGGCTCTTTAAAAATACATGTGTTTGTTGTATTTTAATATTTTACAACAAACACAAGAATTGTTGTATTTCGAGCATACATGAATTTTTGGTTTTTTTCCCCCCCTCGATCACGAAAATTGTTGTTGATTTCATTTCGCACCGCCCGTGCAGGGATTGTTGGTGTGTTTTATTTTTTATCACATTTCTTCAATTCGTTGTTGTTATTGTAATTGTTGTAGTTGTTACTTGGCTCCCAAAATATTATTGGTAGAAACCCCTGAATGAGTATAATAAATATATGGTGAGAGTAATTTTGGTTACGGCAGATTCGCCTACTGAGTGCCGCACTCTCTTTTCGTTTTTTTTTATATGAAGTTTTTACCTCTCAATTTAAGAGATGTTATTTATGCTCTCAAAAGAGATCAATGTTTTCAAATGCTGCTACGTTAGGCTGTGGTGCTCGGCGAGTACCATGAAATTGTTGTTGCACCGAACACAAAGAGAGAGTCTTTACTCATCACTCATACCACAAACGATATGCTCGATGTATTATAGCCATTTTGTCAATCTAGTGTCTTTTACTCTCTCTCTCTCTCTTTTTTTCCTCTCTTATTTCACACTTGGTTGATATATTGTTCGTGTGTTTTATATATGAGTAACGCTATTTGTTGTTGTTCATGCTGGTTATTTTGCATTGAACACCAACTTAACCACAGTCTTAGGGGAAAAAAAGAATAACGAGAGAACTAAATGTTGAGAGTAAAGACAAATTGTTCTTTG
The DNA here is from genome assembly GCA_963691655.1 of Toxonevra muliebris. NCBI lineage: Eukaryota > Metazoa > Arthropoda > Insecta > Diptera > Pallopteridae > Toxonevra > Toxonevra muliebris. The sequence continues at coordinate 5,759,159 of OY829329.1, forward strand.
TTTGTTCTTTGTTTGTTCTTTATTTTTTTTTCCTGCTTATTGAAATTAGTATTCATTCATAAGGAGACAGGGTGAGTCTGGTTTAAAATTTTGACTAGTTTTCAAAAAAATGATAGCCAAAATTTTTATTAGGCGATTGCTCAAATGAGAACTATCTTTATTTTAATTCAAATCCCCACTTCTACTGAAAAATTAATATCATAAAAATATCTCAAAATTTCCATTATTTATTTTAAAAATCTTCAAGGCTTTTTTTTTTCTGCTTCAACGATTGTAATCAAATTTTATTTTTAGCCTCAATGTAGTGAATTTAAAACTCAAGTGCAAACAAATGCTGAACAAAATTATTAAAAATTTCAATTTACAAATGCAGACAATTGATTTCCTGCTCTTCATATGCATACATATACTACATATATAAAAATCTAATAATAATATTTGTTGGCCAAAAATAAAGGAAAAATAAAAACTGCATACAAAGAGTAATAAATTTATAGATATCTACCTCGAACAACAAAGCATTGTGGCTAACGCTTGCGTCAATGTGGTTTGGTTTATAGCTTGAATTACACAAACACACACACACACACCCATACACCCACACATATACACACAGAAAACTGAAAACAGAAAATAAGAGGTAATAAAATTCGCAAACAAATACAAAATTTATTTACCCATCGTTTTTGAGAACATTAAAATTAATTTACTGCACGGGAAAACCAAAAATGAACACAAATCAACAAGCAAAAAAAAACCAAAAACAAAAATTAGATGAATAAAGCATTCATTCAGTGTAATAATTTCATGGTAAATGAATGTAGCAAAGTGGGAAAGTGCATTGAAATACACTTAGCGAAAAAATAAAACTAGAAGTAGATAATAAAAAAAAAAAATTTCAAATAAAATCAAGACACTCTCTTTTCGTTTTTTTTTACATGAAGTTTTTTACTCTCTTAAATTGAGAGAGTAAAAATTTCTTTTCAAAAGAAAAAACGAAAATAGAGTGCGGTACTGTGTCAGTTAATCCGCATTAAAAGCTTTACTAATAATCAAAATAAAGACGATTAAATTTAATAGATCACTTTTGACGCATATTTACACTGGCGGTCACAAAAACCGCACCACCCACTAATTTCAAGAAAATCGTTTAAAATGGGACCTAAACCTGATTTTGTTTTAGTAAATGTAATTTTTTTTTTTTTTTTTTGGGAACAAAATTGCGAAAAAAACATCAAACATACACACAAATTTTATTACTTTCCAATTAAAACAAAAATATGGAAGAAATTTAAAGTTTTTGGGGGTATGAATTAAAAGTATTGTCGCCTGAGTATTGATTTGGCGTATAGGCATAGGAATACATATACACATACGCCAAATCAATTCTCAGGCGACGAAATACGAGAGAAAAAGGCATAACCAGAAAGAGAACCATAAATTATCGATTCAAGTGCAGACGACGATTTGTATTCCATAGTATTCTTGATCTTTCTGTCCTTTCAAGCGGGTACAAATTGCCTTTTTTCTGGTTCAGTTCAACAGCAGTCGAATGTTGGCATCAGATTTCTCCAGATATTTAACTTAATGACACTTCTTGAGACCTACCTAAGAACAAAAATTTCGACGTTTTGGTGGCGCGACAATTGTTTGTACTTTGCAGTTGTTTTTGGCAATTTTTCAAAAATTCTTTTTGCCAAACAAGTGCAATAAAAAATGGTACATTGCTCTTAAATACATTCTTAAATTATAAACAAGGGAATCTCCTTTACAAGGGAATGGAAATTTGGGCAAAGTTAGGAAATATTACCGAAGTTGCAGCAGTATTGAAAGTGGTGCGGTTTTTGTGACCGCCAGTGTATATAAAGTAAAAGCCGAAAATATTGTCAATTAAGTTTAAAATCGCAATTAGTTTGTTTATTAGTAAAGCTGTAAATTTTCATTTTCTAAACATTTCTTATGGCAACAATTGACAACAAGTAACACAATCTCTAGCAAGTTAAATAAAATTGATTTTCACTCTTTCATATACATATGTACGTACAACCAAAAAAGAACAAGCAAATATTTGAGGAAAAAAAAAAAAACACATAAATGCCTCAAATTGTAAAATAAACCCCAATCTTTGTTTGTACTTAGAAGTAAGAGATAATACGATTACAATTACACATACAATTGTGGAAAAAGGAAAGTTATATTCAAACAAACCAAAGAAATGAAAGAAATCTGTATCAAAAATGTTCAAGAAAAACAAACAAATTCAAATTGAATGGCAACTCTACAATTCAATACTGAGTATGTATGTATGTATTCAGCTATGCTCTTCGGTACTTTTTTTTTGTATTGTAATTGGTTACCGTTATTCACTCTCTCTCTCTCTCTCTTTCTCTCTCTAAGGGTTTTGTTTCTATTGTGGTAAACAAACTTTTGATGAGTAGTAACTAGCTTAACCTTTAGTTGACTTTAAGATTTATGTCAAAGTGAATGTGGTTTTTGAAAATAACAAAAGTTGAATGTGTTTGTATTCAAAAATAGGTTCTGGAAGTAAAGTAATAGAGGAAAAGAGTAGAAAATATACGAAAAGCGTTGGAAAGAGGAGAAAGGTGAGGAAGATTGAAATCATCATGGGAACCTTAGTCTATAAATTGGGTGTAGTCAGCTCCTTCTCCCTGGACCCATAAAAAAGCCTATCCAGAAGAGAATTTAGAGAAAAGTGAGGGCGGGGGGGGGGGCGGAAAAAGCGCAGAGGAAGAGAGCCATAGTTTGCCTTAAACAAATAGGACTCTAAATAATATTATTACAAGGAAATTTTTTGCCATCAGGCTCCCTTTACTTTCTAGCCTAAAGGTTGATAAATTGAAATACAAGTGAATTGTCTGAATTGTCACCTTGTGTAGGTCTTTATTTTCATCATGTTTTACTTTTGTATCTCTACCTTATGTACGCTTATGTTTTCACGTTGTGCACATTTGCATTCCTTATACTTTATAGGGCTGTATCCTTACATTGTAGAGATCTGACTTTATTCTCACTTTATTTATAGTCTGTGTAGGTCTACATCTTGTATAGCTCTGTTCGCTCACTTTATTTAGATCTGTGTTTCCACCCTGTTTTCTTCACTACGTGTTTTCTCTTTGTGGCAATTTGTGTTCATATCTTCTCGAGATATATATCTCCACCTGGAATAAATAATGCAAAACGAATAACTTAATTTTTTTTAAATTTGTTATTTGGAATTGAAAGAGTTAAAACACTGAACATAGAAAAGTCGGCAAGATAGTATCATAATTGCATGGAGACATAACATGGCATTAGTATAAGAGGTAGATCAAGGGAAATCGCAAAAGTAATCTCTAATCCAGATTGGATTGCAGTGTTAATGAAGAAGAAAAAGTTACACTAGAAGAAACAATATGTACTAATTTCCCTAACCAAATGAAACAGATTAAAACGAAACGATAATACGATAAACTTACACTAAATACCGTAACAAATGCACCTGGAGTTACATGCAAGAGTGAACAAGTGCATACAAAAACACCGGAGACAACAACAGCAATCGCAAAACAAAAAAAACGAGAAAAAAAAACTCACACTAAAAACCAAAATTATCTCTGCTTAAAAACTTTTTGGCATCAATTTATTGCATTAAACAAAATTGGGTTAGAGCGCCACACTGCGGACAAGTCCTAGCAGCAATAAGAAGAACAGAATGAAAGAGTGTTGATGAAGAGGTAGGAAGTGATGAAGAGGTATGGTAGTAGGTAGGTGTGAAGAGATATGGAGAGTGAATGAATAGAGAGAGAGAAAATAGAAGAGTAGTATGAAAAGTCATTGAAATATAATTTTAGCATTTTATGTAGTAGTGTTTAATTAAAAAAAAGAAAAAAAAATGCACTTTGTTGGTTGTGCGTTTGCATAAATTAAATTTGTTTTCCTTCATATGAAAATATAATAAAATCTTAATTGTATTTTTATTAAGCACAAAGCTATAAAAATGAAATTAAAATGAAGAGAGAGTAATGTAAAAATTAAATTTGTGTCATTATTAGTGCAAATATGTACATATGTATATATAAGAAACATTAGCCCTATTCACGCTTTAGAGTAAAAGAGCAACAGATTAAAAGTGTAAAACAAAATTGCTTTACAATAACAAAATATACAGCATCTGTTTTTACCCTCACTTTACTCTTTTATTCTGATTCGATCTTTAAGTAAAATATTTGTTGCCCTGAGTAAAAAAGAAAATCAGTGTTGCCTACTTGTTGATTTATACGGTAACGAAAAATAAAAAATCAACGTTTTGTTGCTAGCGCATTAAATTGGCAACATTGGTTGGAGAGAAAACAAAAACAGTTGATTGATATTTTCTGATTGAGTCCACCATCTTAGTTTTAAATGCGCTCTCTCTCTCTCTCTCTCTTCTTTAGCCTACAACTCAGCACTTTACTCTAAAGAGTGAATAGCGGTATTTTTTTTATATGTTGATTAGTTTATCATTTAACGTAGAATATTATTCTCTTTAAAATGTTTGTAGAAAAAAAAAAAAACCAAATACTCACGCATACAGGGTTGCCAGCCAGGAATAACATCAAGATTGACACTGACTTCATGCTGACTCAGTTCTATAAAATATACGTGTGTTTGTTTTTCTAAAAGTAAAGTTTATACCCAAGGTAGTTACGGAATTTAGTTAGTTATTACAGTTTGTGAAAGTATTCAATTTATAAAAATATATTAAATATACCTTGAAAGTTTTGCTACTTACTTACTTTTTATGAAACTGTTTTTTTTTTTTTTATTTATTTAATTACTTGTTTGCTTTTATTGTTTTGGTGTTCACTTTCGAAATATCAACCACATCAATATGTCACATTTAAATTTCTGTAGTTATGAAAGTTTCGAAAAGTTGTGAATAATATTTATTAAAGTGTACGCAATTTAGTAGTCGCCAACCAACCAGTAATGTCAAAAGTTTCGATTTTTCTAAGTCATTCTTATTTTTTTCTCTATACATTTTTGCTTTGGTGACCTCAAAAAAGAAAACAAAAACAAAGGACGATGACACTTTGGCAAATATGTACATTTGTTACATAGATCCTTGATTCTTTGACAAATAATTTTTATTGCTTAATTTTTCTATGGCAGATTAAAGTTAAAGGTGATTGTTATTGACATGAGAGTGCTTAAAATTAGCAGAAAAGTGGAGTGGTGAAAGGATATTGTATGTGATTAGTGAAACATACATAGCTGGAAGAAACTTGAATCGGAGATAATTATGCCGAGAAAGATAGAAACTTCTGTGTATTAAACAGGAAATGTTTAAAAATTTGTTAATGATTAGTGATGGTTCAGTGGAGATTTTAGTAAAGTAAAATTTTAAGAAAAATTACCTTGAGGTAGTTTTCTCGAGTTTTAGCCGGAGTACATAGAACAATCAACATTCGCTCTTATTCTTTTGAGTGATCTTTCATGCGAGTGTAAACAAATCACAATGAGTCTAAGCAAATAAGCATTTCTTTTCTATTACAATCTTCTCAAATGTTTGACTCGTTTATTTGTTGGTATGTTGAGTCTTTCAAAAAAGCGTTCATCAGATTGATGTTCTCATTTCATATTCATCTCTTTGAGTTCTTCTCTCTTTCCGAATTTCTTTTCATTTACTCTCTCTCACTCATTTTACTCATTTCGCATGTTAAGTGGTGATGATAATTTTTTATTTGAACTATCATTACACCAATTTTTTCGCTTCAATCAAAAAAAAAAAATAATATTTCAAAAAAATTTATTAAGAAACCTTCGTTTCAAAAGCTTACAAACTTCCTTCTAAACCAGAATCAAAAAACTTTAGCAGTTGCAAGTCGGAGCTCATGAAAATGAAATAGAAAAATAATAGAAAGGAAATGAGAGAGTGATATAAAGAGCTAGAACAAGAGTAGTGCCGTTATCGAGCGAAAAACTATGAGCACTCTTTAGTGGTATAAACCAGCAATAGCCACCAATACATGCAAAATTAACGACATTGCTCTCTTTCTATGTAAATGAGCTCTATACATGTAAAATTTCTTATGCTCGTGTGCTACTCTTTGCCAATTGGCGTGCGTCGGTAGCCGAGAGAATGGAATTAATTAACGACTGCAACAACAACAAGCGGCATATATTGAATTTCACAACAAAATCAATTTTTTTTTCTTCATTCTTCTTTTCTTTTGTATTTATGCTCTCATCTCTCTCTCTCTCTCTCTCTCTTTGTTTTGCTGCTGTCAAATTAAAAATACAATCATACAATCTAATACAACTACAACTACCAATGTAGTCATGTAGTCGTGTAGTTGACAAATTTTGTAGTTTCATTAAAACGTTCGTATTATTTTTGATAGTTCCACTCGCAAGCCTGTCGCCTACCATAACTTAGAGTTTTAAGGCACTCAAAAATGAGTTAAATTCACTCAAAATATTTAACGAAAGAGCGCTTCATTAATTTTTTTTATTCAAAAATGAGAAAACAAAGTTAGTGAGAAGAGTGCAATATTTCTTCTCAATAGTGAGTTTTTTGCGAACTTTTTTTGCTCCTCTGAATAAAGTGCCCAAAAAATTCTCCCCCATACACAATCGATTCTATATACGCTACTGTCTGTCTAAAAAGTTTTTGCTAACGCTCTCTCGTCTAACTAGCAATTATATTCATGACGAGCAATTCAACAAAATAAAAACAAATTCAAAGCAATTAAAAAAGAAATCAACACACAAGTATGAAAAACTTTTATGAATTTTCACATGTCACCAAAAAATTTTTCAAAAACTAACAAAAACACACAGACAAACACATCCACACACACACACACACACACACATTCACACATAAGTAATTGCTTGAATTTCTCCAACATTCATATGTATGTGCATTTTGATTATTTGCAGATGGTCATTTTAACTGTGTGGATAACATCTGCCGTTTATTCAACGCCGAAATTTGTTTTCAGCAAAACCATTAAGAACATACACACCGAGGATGGGCAGGAGGAGGAGATCTGTGTCCTGGATCGTAAAATGTTCAATTCAAAATTGTTGGATATGATAAATTTCGGATTGTTATATGTAATACCATTGCTGGTGATGACGGTGAGTGTATTTGATTAGGAATGATGAGTGAGTGAAAATTTTTATGAAATTTAAATATTCTTCAACAAAAAAAAAAAAAAAATGATGCATGTAAAAATGTTTCAATAAAACAAACATTGCGAAAAATGTCCTTGAAAAACTTTTATTCATACTATAAATTCCAATGTTTTTTTTTTGTTTTCATGCAGGTTCTGTATAGCAAAATCGCTATTGCTCTCTGGCGCAGCAGTAAAGGTCTTTCACATCATATCGCCTCTGCGGCTGCACAACAACAACAGCAAGAGAATGGCATGAGCATGCATAACAGCATGTATCATCATCATCATCATTCGCACACACATTCATTGCAACATCAACAGCAACAGCAACATCAGCAACTCAATCACTTACAGCAATCACAATCGCAGCTATCGTCATCACAACAATTACCCGGCACCCCCATATCGGGCAGTTCGGCGGGCATTGCCGGTGGCAGTGGCAGTGGTGGAGGCGGGGGCGGGGGTGGTGGCGGTAGCATGCTGTCGCGTAAACAAAGCAGCAAATATGAGAAACGTGGCGTCAGCATCACCGAAAGCCAGGTGAGTTTGTGTTACTTCGTGTTATTTCATTGTTTCTGATTCAATTCGAATCCAATTTTTTTCCTGTTCGAAATTAAAATATTTTTATTAAATTTTGTTTGCTGTTGTTGTACAATAGCTATTTTTGTTTTGGCCTATTTTTTAAGTTTGAGGCTTCCTGCTGTTATGCATGAGTTAAGCATATGCGTGCTATAAATTTTTTGTTTTGTTCTTTATGCATTTGTATAGAAGTGATGTGGGAAAAAGTGGGAAATATCGGATTTTTATTCCCAATTTTTTATTCCTTTAAAAGATTCAAAAAATAATTTTGTGCTTATCTCTCTCCCTTCTCCTGCTGAACTTACAATATACTACATAAATCAATAGAGGGATTTATACGATCGAACATATCTCACAACCCTGCTCGCTAACATGTTCGATGTCGATATGAACTTTGGTTGCATATTTATTATTAAATTTCCTACTGCTAACAAAATGTTCCCAAAATAACTTCCCATTCAATATGCACAAAAGAGCGGTTAAATATTTTGATACCCACTCTCTCTCTCTCTCTCTGTCTTTCTCTCGTTCTGGCTCACGCTGATTTACAATCCTCGTGTTTTGTCTACTCATGGATCTTTATTAAATTTCCCTGTGCTAAAGAACGGTTAAATATTTTGAAACCCATGCTCTCTCTCATTCTCTCTCTCTCTCTTGTGTTTTCCCTACTCATGGTTCCATATACTTAATTAAATTTCCTAATGCCAACAAAAGTATTCCCACAAAAACTTCCCACTCAATATGCACTCTCTCTCTCTCTCTCTCTCTTTGCTACTCTTTGGCGCACGCTGATTTACACTCCTCGTATTTTGTCTACTCATGTCAGTAACTCATTGTAGTTGTATTTTTATGCATTGTTGAAGTACTTTTCTCTCCTTCAGTACTTCACCTGCATGAGTTCAATCCAACTTCCGTACATAAATTTACCACATTATTGCTTTAATTTTTCTTTGAGTCTATGAAAACAAATGATTCAACTCATTCAATTTCCGCTTAATAAATGCGCGTGAAAAGGAAATGAAAGTTGCAGCGCATGGTAAATTTCAATGAAATTGAAGCGCGCGGTTAAAATAATTTACTCTAGTTATATGGAAGCCAGCTAGGATGGTGGTGGCAATAGCAGTGGCAATGGCAATGGCGATGATTATGAAAATTATGTGTGTGGGAAGATAATAATTTGTTGCACACAAATATGAAAAAAAAAGTGAATGGAAAAATTAAAAAGAAAACTAATGAATTACTGTGTTGGTGTTGTGTTAAACGCTAGCGGTGCACAGGAAACGGAAATACAAGAGTAAATACAATGTTATTTTCACTGCAAGAAGTTTATGAATATATATTAAATTTTATGAATAGCTCAAGCTTTTAAGTCAAATTGTATTTAATTTTTTGAAAAGGATGAAGGAAATATGCACACAAATTTTAACTATTGTTAAAAGAGAGTAAAGCCATAAATTACATTTTAATAGTTTTATAATTAAAAAGTTGATAATTTTGTTGTTGTGAATAGAGTATAAATTTAACAATGGCATAAACTTGATAATATGCTGCTTGAAAATTATTAATCTTTTAATAAACACAATAAAATTACGTTTTACTATGGCTTTAAAATATTCTACAAGCAATAAAAAGAGAGACAGAAACTTTCATGAAGTTGTAACGTACCTACATATTTATTATGCATATAAATTAAACAAAAATGTGTAGTGTGTGTGCAGCTTTTATATTAGTAGTGTAGTCAATAGTAAAATTAACTACAAGTTATTTTGAAATATTAGTAGGAAGGATAACAATTGTCCGCACAGTTAGTAGCCAGCATTTTTTTTTTTTTTTTACTAAACTCTACTAGAGTGTAAATTAACCCCAAAGCAACCACACACACTTTTACTTGTTAAAATTACATTGTGAATAAATTTTCATTGTGCAACGAAACTATAAACTTCTTAATTTTTTTTTTTTTTTTTTAGTAATTGAACTTGTAAATCCATTGTTAAAAACAGTGTAGTAATTTTAGATATGTGTGAGAGAGAACCCGAAAATGAGAGTGTTTTTTTTTTGTATGCGACAATGGTAGGGGAAATCTTCATAGATACTGAAAATGAAAATGAGAGTGTGAGTGTGTGTGTGTGTGTGCTACAGTTTAAAATTTGTATTTGTGAGCATATAATTCTTCCTTTTTACTGTTATACAGTACTCTTTGTATTCATTTCTATTGCAAATCACTCGTTCTCTTCACATATTTGTTTTTGTTGCTATAATTTTACATTGTGCTAGTATAAGAAGAATAGAGAAAACAAATAATTGAGAAGAGATGGAGTGGAGTAGGCAAAGAGGCAAAAACAAGTAAAATATGTGTAGACAGTAGTGGGCAATGTTTGATGCTGCTGGCTACTGGCTGCTGAACTTTAGCACTGCAGTAACTGTTTGTAGATATTTATGCAGTAATTACTATATTTTTAGCTAACAGTGATATATATATAGTTTTTCTATTATTGCAACTGAATTCTACTTTTATTTTCTTTTTTTTTTTTGGGTAATATTATTGCAAATGTGTAATTTCCTTGTATATACAAAAAATGTCAAATACTCTCAGAAAGTGAATTCCGTGACTAGTGAAAAAGAAAAGTAATCAGAGAACTAGTTGGAATGTGCTGCAGAAGCAGTCACTTTAGTGATTAATCACGGTGCTCAGTCTCTCACTATCTCAGTCACTCTCTTTCTGTCTTTCTGTTATCCTCTCCTGATAGATCAAAGTACCTTCCGGTTGTTGTTGAGCTCTTTTTATTCACTGATTTATCATTATGCTATAAACACAACCAAAGCAGCCGGCCTCTAACGTTTCTCTCTCGGCCTCTTCTTCTGAGAGAATAAACACAATAAGAGCGTCAAACTCTAGCGTCAAAAATATGTAAAAGAAAAACAAAATAAAAGCAGTTAGTTTTGACAGGCTGAGAGGAAAAGCGGGCTAAAATTTATATAAAAGCAAAAGTGAAATAATTTAGTGTGTCAGTGCAAGAATGGCATAAGTAATACGGTTTAGAGTTAAAATGAAACGCCTTAAAAGTAAGAACAAAAATGGTATAACAATTCTTTCAGAGCAAGAACAGCATAGTTTTTTATTCCGTTTTCGCTCTGAACATATTTCGTTTCACTTTTGCTCTGAACATATTTCGTTTCACTTTTGCTCTGAACATATTTCGTTTTGCTTTTGCTCTTAAGTAAAATTATTCCACTTTTTTCTGAACGTAGAAGTTATACCAGCTTTCCTCTCAGCCTCTCATTTGATTATTGTTTTAACAGCTCAGTTTTTTTTTTTTATTTACGTTATCAATTATCTGAAAATGAAAGGAAAACTTCAATAATTCAAGTAATTTGAAAAAATTGTTGTATAAATTAAAATTATTTACATAGTTTATTTGTGCCAAAAACCATCAAAAGATTGAGGAAACTAAAATGCAACTCGAAAAAATACATATATTTTCGTACTAAAACTTGGCAGCACTTGGGTTTTTTTGAAAAATATGGCAATGTTTCCCCTCTCACAAGAGAGAAAACATTGTGAAGTTGAGAAAATTTGAATAGAATCTAGTGTAGCGTCGTTTAGGCGGCAGCTAGCCTCAGAATTTTGTTCCCATACAAATTCTTAAAATTCTGTGTGTGTTTGTTGTTGAAGCTGAGGCCGCCTGCTTTGGTTGTGTTTATGCCATTACTGTTTATTCACTAATACTTGGTTTTCACTATGTCATATTCCCTATCAAAGAGAGAAAAATATAGGATTTCCTATAAAAAATTTGCCAACATGTTGGCAAATTTGACATAGTGAAAACCAGGCATAAGTCATTCACTCACTTATTTTTGTTTTATCCTTCTGCTATCGTTGAGTTAGTTTTCTTTTGTGATTTTTAATTACTGTTCACTCACTTAGTCACTCATTTATTTACTAACTTATTCATTAACTTAATCACTCATTCATTAAATTTTCCACTTTCTGTCCTCTTCTCCAACTGAAGCAAGCAGCCTCCTCACTATCATTGCTTTTCACTCACTGATTCGTCCATTAACTCATTAACAGCCTCTCACTAACTCAATCACTCTCTTATTTACATTTCTCTCTTTTTGTTAGAGTGATTGATTGCCCCTTTAGCTCGTTCCTCCGCCGTACTCCGAGTAGAGTTCATTTTTTAAAGCAGGCTTTCTCTTTGAGAGACTTGTCACGCGACTGAACTTGAACTGATCTCTTTGCTCTCTTGTATTGTGAGTGGCTCTCTGTATGTAAAAGAGAATGTGTGTTTTGCTTTGCTGAATTTGGTAATTATTTGTGTGTGTGTGTGTTGCGTGAGTATGACGTGTGTACACGCTCAAATTTATTGGAATTAATGTAAAGATACAAATCCACAAGTTTACAACTTTTTTATTGCAAAACTACATACATTCACACATTTTTCTCGCAATGCTATTCTGCTTGCCCCCCCCCCCCCCTCCCCCCCTTTCTTTTTTATTCCTGCCATGAGGCAATGGAAAAAACTGAAGCGCTCCAAAAATTGTGCAATTATTGCACATTCTTTCTAATTTTTTAAAGCATTAATATTAGTAGGTCTCTCTCTTTTTTCTCTCTTTATTTGTAATAAGCATTTCAGTCAGCTTGTATAAAGCTCTCAACGTTAAACATTAGTATAAATCATACACAAAGTGCAATTAGAGCGAATTCAATAACCGAATACCACACTCTCTTTTCCTTTTTTTTTATTGTATAAAGTGTTTACACTCTCAATTGAAGAGAACAGAAAACTTCATTAAAAAAAAAAAGAAAAGAGAGTGGAGCACTCGGTAAGTGAATCCGCCTTTACTTGTTACGGTACATACGATAATTGAAAGAGAGGAACTGACGAGTTGTCAACTCCGAGAAAAATTTACTGTTGTTATTCGTCATTTTATTCTTGTAACAGTTAATTGACTACTATTGTTAGTGTTTTCTCCCAGATCTAAGAACAAATTTCCTTATTGCTTCATAACATAAAGTAAATTCGCTTTCTCTCTCTCTCTTACTCTCTTTCTTAATCTACCCAGAGTTGCACTTTACCTCACATTTGTTCATTGTTTTACCTCTGGGCCCATATACACTTTTTGGAGACTTTTATACATGTTTGTATATAGTTTACACGTACGTGTTGTTTTTGATCTAACTCTTTCTTCCTAGCTGCAATTTGTTTGTAAACATTTTGCTGTGACTTGTTTATAGACAGTTTTTCTATTTTTATTTTGAGTTTTATATTTTGTTATATATCAAAACTAATAAAGTGTGGGCACGAGTACAGGAAAACTTTGTGTGCGGAAATTTATAAAAAGAGAGCAAAAAGAAGAAAAATTCTATTCATATCCTTGTTTATATTTAGCAAGCATAAGTTTTTGCTGCACTTTTGAAAAGTTTTTTGTGATACACACGCTGAAAATTATTAAATTAATTTATTTCGTATTCCTACCTCGTACTTACTTTTAGTTAGTTTTCAATTGGTATTGAATATCCGGCAAACGAATTTATTTATATTTTCTTTACTACAATTTTAAAGTTTTCCTTTGTTTTTCTGCAGTTTATGCGTGTTAAGATTAAAGTGAAAATATATATTCACAGAGAGAGGTTTAAAAAAAATAAAACTTTTTTTCTTACTTTGACTTTCAATACTTTATATAAAAACCTTGCAAAGCAAATTAACAAAAACTATATTAAAAAAAAAAAAACTCCTAAAAGTATGCTATAATTCAGCAGCAATTAGAATTAAACGTATTGCTGCATGTGTTGTTCAATTTGCGCAGGTTTTACCATATTTTTCTAGTTACCTTTTTATTTATTACTGCTACAAATATGATGTAGTTATAAAAATTTGCATAATTTGCAAAAATTGTTCTTATGTATGAGCATAAAATAGCCATTTGGCATTTTGCACATAAATATTCGAATCGTGCTCCTTTAAAAAAGTATAATATATATTATGAGCTGGGCACACACAGCTGCGCCAAGTAGCAATAGAAGTAGTATAGCGCTATTCCCTGGTTGGTTTTATAGTATGCAATAAATATAAAACAAAATCATTCTTCATATAAATTGAAGCATAAGTACATATCGGGACGTACGAAGCAGAAAAAGAGTGGAATGAAGTTTATGTTCACAAATTGGTAAATTGTGTGAGGTTTTAGTAAGTGTGGTAGTATTATATACCATTCCTATTTCTTTGCTTTTGAACTCCTTTTATCGCTTGTGTGACATAAAATTATGAATTCTCAAAATTTCTCCCCTTGCAGCATATTCACTCTGCTAATTTTATGTACTTTATGTATAAATATTACCGAAAAACAAAGCATCAACAACATCTTGTTTAGATTTATTCATAAACATCAACCAACAACAGCGTACATGCTTGCTTGATTTGTGTTGAGATTGGTGTTTTATGCCAATCATGATTTATAGCATAATTTTGGGTGTTTTTGGTATTTTTCTTTAACAAATAAATACAAATTTTTTTTTTTTTGGAATGAAATTTAGAAGCTCAAAAAAGAAATGCTCAGTGGTTGATTATATAATTCAAGTAATTACATAAAAAATCACTAATTAATAAAAGTATAAAGAAAAATTTTGTTATTTATTTCTGAATAAAATAAATTTTTTTAAAGCTAAGCGCAGATTTATCATAGAATAAACCGTTTTTGAGATAAACATGGAAAAAGTGCTATAGAAATTACACTTTTGTGCAATTTCTTAGTACAATTGACAGGCTGAGAAGCAAAAATGAAATAATTTAGAGTGTCAGTACAAGAATAGCATGAGTAACTCGGTTTAGAGTGAGAATAAAACGCCTTAAAAGTAAGAGCAAAAATGGTATAACAATTCTTTCAGAGCAAGAACAGCATAGTTTTTTATTCCGTTTTTGCTCTGAACATATTTCGTTTCACTTTTGCTGTGAACATATTTCGTTTCACTTTTGCTCTGAACATATTTCGTTTTGCTTTTGCTCTTAAGTAAAATTATTCCACTTTTTTGCTGAACGTACAAGTTATACCACTTTTTCTCTCAGCTTCTCAATTCATCAAATGAAATCTAATAATTTTGAAATTATTTCAAATCAGTTTTGGATAAAACTAATAGAATGAAATTTTAAAATTCCTGTGTGAAGTCATATAATGCTTAAAATGGCATTGGGTTAATGATGATTTAGTTAGAGTAAGAGAGAGAGAGAGTACATGAGAGAGAGTAGCTTGGTTAAATTCAACATAGATTTCGATTTGTGACTCCGCCTCCTCGACATTCTCTTAAAACCGAGAGAGAGAGCGAGGGAGTACTTTCTCTCCCTATAGAGCGTGGCTTTATTTGAATGATGTTGCCATATTTCTGCTATTTTTTTTTTAAATTTCAAATAAGTAGTTACGTTTATATGTTATATAAGAGATTTTTTTATTAATAATTTTATTCAGTTTCTTGTTCTATAAATACAGTAGTAGAGTTTCAAGTGATGTTTTGAGAAAAAAAACATCGAGCTAAGCATGCCTTTTTTGGAATCAGAAAAAATACAAGCGATTCCAATATAGTTCATACCAAAAAAAAAAAAAAACTAATCTATTTATTTTTATAAATCTCACTTGAGTTACTGCTACTTAAATCCATATATATGTAGATGTTTTTATACTTTTATATACCTATATAAAATTGTTGTATGTCTGCACTAACAAAATCGTTGCTTTATAACTTTCCATCATATTATTTTCTTCTGTGACTTCAGTTCTAATCCCCACTTCTATATCTGTCTCTGTCTATTTTTCTCTTTCTATTATACCGCAAACAATAAATTATATTTGTATTTACTTTTACAAAAACACTGCTAAACTAATTTGTTATATTACAAACAATAAAATCAACACACAACTTCACAACTGCAACTGCTCTCCAACTCCACTCAACTTAATTTACAACATTATGAACACAAATAATTTCAACTATAAATAACTAACTATCTACACTCTGTATATAAAAACTACAATTACAACAACTACAACAACTTAGCATGATAATTGCAAGGTGGGTTATGTATGTATATAAAATTTAAATACTTTTTTTTCAGCAATAAAAATGAAATTATTTGAAAAGTTTAAAGTTTAAATTTTAAAAAAGTTGAGAGTGAATTTTTTAAAAATTTAAATTTAACTCAGGAATTTTTGCCTGTGAATTTAAAACGTGCAAAAATTTCTTAGCTTTTTTCTTTTTCAATTTCAACTTTAAATAATATTTTAAAAGTTTATTTCTTTCTGCAAAGAATGGCATAAAAACTTTAGCTAATGTAAAATTATATAAACTTGCAATAAATTTACGTTGATTTTCATTTTCTCAAGTTACATACCTACAAAAACGGTGCAGAAATATTTGCATAAAATTTTGAAAAAAGAATGAATATAAAAAATTATTACAAAAATTGTGCAAAATGTCAAATAAGTCACAAAGTAAAATGTGTTGGCTACACACAAAAAAGTGATAAAATGCAAATTTTTTAAAGAAATTTAACCAAAAAAAAAGAGAAAAAAATACGAGTACAACAACAAAAAAAGTAGTAAAAAAATAGTAGTTTACAGTAGGTAGTGATAGTAGCTGGCTGGCTACCAGCACTACAACTAAAAGTTAACTCAAAAGGTTGAGAAAAGTTATGCAGCTCTCTCGCTGTTTGTGGAATTGATAATAAAATATGTACACAGGTTGCAGAAATTACACAAGGAAAATTAAGTGTGAGGGAACATTTTTTTTTTTTTTGTACTTTTGCATAGTAAATTTCTAAAGCAAAAAGGAAATGATGATAAAATTTCTTGAGGAAAACATAATTTTCATGCATACATTAAATTGTATGAATTTTCTTGTCGACGTTTTACGCTTTTCACAATATGCCATACAAATTTGAATTAAATTTTTACTTAATTTTTTTTTTTTTTGTATATCTTTTTCTATTTATTTACGTTTTGCTTTTTCTTCACCCTCTAGGTATCCTTGGACTCGGAACGTCCCATTGTTTCGGCTTGCCGCAAAACATCATTCTATCATTCACACTCACAGCAACAACATCAGCGGCAGCAGCAGCGCGTCGCTCATATGTCACACTCATCGAATAATGTGTTGCGTGCACGACGTGGTGTCGTTCGTATGTTGATAATATTTGTTCTGACATTTGCATTGTGTAATTTACCATATCATGCTAGAAAAATGTGGCAATATTGGTGAGTACGCAATAATAAACAATTCGCGGCCTAAACGCCAAATTAGTGTAAACGACATTTTTTACGATTTTGTGTTTTTAATGCAAAATTATGACTCTGTATATCAATTCGCAAAATTTAATGGCACAAAAATAAATCGAGCAGTCGTTGCTGAGAAACAGAGATAACAAATTTAGCATACACCGTTGGTGTCTTTTAGCATGTCATTAAAAAAAAAAAGTCTTCTTCTGTGGCGCTTACGCTAATTTGGCGGTGAAGTTGCGATATATATATATACATACACACACACACACATACACACACACACATTCACTCACTCACTCAATTGTATAACTACCTCTCACTTCCATGCAACTCTGTCTCTCACATTGGCAGCTGAGAGACATTGCGGTTATGGGCAGAGTTAACGTTAGTTTTGTTCGCCATTAGTTTTTTTTTTTTGTTGTTATTTTTTCTTTTTGTAGTTGTTACTTGTCATCCTGTCAGTATTTTTTTCGCTCTCCAGTAGGTGTGTGTGAGAGAGAGTGAGAAAGAAAATATATTTAAATATCTTGTGTAGAAAAGATAATGAAATTAAAAACAAAAACAAAAAAAATGGTAGCATGTCACGTTTTTAGCTTCATGTTATTCAGAATTTTTGTTTCAAGAAATATTTTCTCACAGCTTCGGATTAATTTATGAAAATGGATTATGAATTTTTCATAGGCAAAATAGCAAAAAGCTAAAACTGCAGCTAAAGAAATGAATGTAGAAGAAGCTAGAAATATTAGAGATTTAAATAAATCAATCTAAAAATTTAGATCAGTGCTGCAAAGTTTAATTTCTACATACAAAGTGCAGAATCCAAGGAGAGGAAAGAAATGAGCATAGATGGATAATTACTCTTTGGAATGGGCTGATTCAGGTTCTCATGGCTTCTTTCTGAACTGTAAGGTATAAATATTCAATTTACCAATCATTATTTTAGGTTCTCATTAACTGAAAGTGAAGGCGGATCTACCGACCGAATAACGCACTCTCTTTTAGCTTTTTTTGTATGAATTTTTTCTCTCTCTTAAATTCAGAGCATAAAAACTTCATGCAAAAAAAACAAAAACCTGAAGAGAGTGAGTTTAAAATTTTCTCTTTTAAACTTATCACAACCGAATTTTTTTAATAAAAATATCAAAAGTCTATAAAATTTTTATTGTGCATTAAGAAACTTGAAGAAAAACCGATTAGTTAATGATTAAAGTAATCATGCTTTAAAAATGTAAACAAATTAAATGAAATTGTGCTTCTACTACAATGAATACAGTGAGAATTTGATAACAATAGAAAGACGAGTGAATGACTATAAACTTAGTACGCCACCACCCTCTCGACAACTTCATATAATTGCATACATACATACAGTCATGACCAATAAAATATAAGCAAAAACCTCAATCTTTTATCCTCACATTCTGGGGAAAACCATTAAGTAAATCATTTAAACTTCAAGTTTATACTGTAAACAAATTCATTCACAGTCTTTAAATTTAATGTAATTCATGCTTCTGCTGTAAAGTGAGTAACAACAGCTGTTTGCTTGCATATCCTTGGCTGTGCACATTCATTCTGCACAACAATTAGCCTTCCGAATGGAGAAATTATTTAACAAAAAATAATAAAAGAGACAATTAAAATGGGCAAGCTCTTAAAAAAATACTGTTTCCATTCCATTGTGTGTAATTTTAAATGTAAAAAGCTTTCAAATGGTCCACTTTAATAATAATAATAAATCTCTTAAATACTCAAGTACCTACATTCACAGGTAAGCACTTGAGTAATTGCATTCACTTATGTATAAATATTTGAGGTATTGCTTGCTGTGCAATCAAGAGTTCAAAGCTGATGATTTTTTTAGGCACCCAACAATTTCAAACTTTTGACAATTAGCCCGAGCGAAGATTTTTTTGGCTTGTTTGCATCAGCCGAAGATTAAATACAGATAGACCAGACAGAGCAGAACCGATTTATTAGAGCTCTTTGATTTTTATACAAGTGTAAAATGTATAAAAAATTAAAAAAATTTGTTTCTTTTCTCAATTTTAAAATTTAGTATTTAAATATTTGATTATTTGAAATATTTGCTTGAATATTTCACTCAAAAACATTACGCCATTTCCTTAATTTCCATTGCACTTAATTTAACGCCGTCTGCCATTTTTATAGCGCCGCTTTCTCAACGGCACTGAACTCTTATTTTACAGAGCGTGCGTCGACGTTATCAATCGAACAACATTTTTTATGCGTGCGTGCGTGCGTGCGTGCGCTACTGGCAATGTCGTAAATAAGCTCGAAAAACGATGTAAAAAATAAAGTATTTTTTCTCTGTAATAAAAACAACGCCGATGATGCTTAATAAAGATTAAAGCCGCTCTTTAATTTAATTATTATGTGCGCATTAAATGTTACAGTGTGATTTTTATTGTGACAACAAACTGCTCAGCGCCGCTGTTCATTTGTGAAACATCCTTTGCCTTTTGCTTTTATTTATTTATTTTTCGCACGCCATTTGTTTTTCCTTTTTTTTTTTTGTTTACAGACAATTCTTTATTTATTTAATTTTCACTGTATGAATGTATCGAAGCACTGTGAATTTAACTACTATGTACACATATATAAAAAAACAGTTACAAAATGTTTTACGTTTTTTATGTGCCTACAATTTTTTTATTTTTTCAATAACATCAACATCATACAAACATAAAAAATACAGTTTTATGATTAATGGCAGGTAGAAATGCAGATGATTTCGTTTACGCTCAGCGAGTGAGAGATATTCTCACTATCTATATGCTCTCAATTTTAAATGGTTGCTTTAGTTTTCATCATGGCAGAATAATAGACAATTTTCATTCTGCACTCTATTCGCCGCCTGAGAATTGATTTGGCGTATAGGTATACGAATCTGTACACACATACGCCAAATCAATTTTCAGGCGACGTATTATAGTCAAATCGAGAAGCATATTGTGTGCATAATGTGTGTGTGTGTTTCATGATTTCAATTCATATAAAAAACACTATACTTAGCGCTCTCTATAGCAAAAGTGCTGCTATTTGAGAGAGAATTTAGCGAGACATTCGGCATTCATTTTGTTGTTGTTATTTTATATTATGTATATGAATGTGCAATTGAGCACGTGCTAGTTGAAAGAGAGGCATTCGGAGAGAATAATTTTAGATTTAGATTTTTTGTGTGTTCAAGAGAGCAAAAAAAAAAAAAAAAAAAAAAAAGAGAGAGAGCATTAGCAAGAACCAGTGCTGCCATTTTTACTATGAGCAAATGTATTGTTACTGTTTCTTTCTAACTGTGTGCTCTCACTCTCCCTCTTTGTATTTACTTACTCTCTACACACGGTGCTCATTTTCATATAAACAGAGCAGCTCAGCCGATAATTGTCTATGTATTAGTGTTTATCGCTGATATACAGTACACAATAGTAAATCCACTTATTTTCTAATTGGTGCCCTTCGCTTAGCCGAAGAAGTACACCTGGCAAATCAACATATTTCGCCCAACTAGTAATTCAAGATATTTACGAAATCCCTCCTCCCCCGCTCCTTTCAGTATCACTGCTTTTGCTAATAAAAACCCAAAGAAACTGAAAGACAATAGATTCGTAAAGTACTCCCTGAGTCTTCATTTCAGTTTTATCTGTTGCATTGTTATTCGTTTCAAATGAGCTGGTAAAGAAAAAGAGAGAGAGAGAGAGAGGGAGATATTACTCCACACTATTCGCTCAATTATCCAATGATAGTCGTCAGTTCTCATTAAGTGGAAATAAGTGAACTTTACTGCCTTCGAAATGGCTATGGAAGTCGCAATTTCAATGGTGATTGACTAGTTCCTTTAAGTTTTAATTAATTTCATTCCAAATAACTCAAAACAAAAAGAAAACCATCTAAAAAAGCTTTTTAAATGAACTAATGCATTTTCTTTTTTTGTGCATAAAAGCAAATAGGAAGCCTTTTATATTGAAAATGAACTATTTATAGTTCAAATAAGAATTACATACTTCCTTAGACTAACATAAGTGCAATGTGTAATAATATATAAAATATATTTTATTTATCTTTCATTTTTAAAAACAAACTTTGAACTAAATTTATTTCTAAATTAATTTATTTACTTTTTGTTATATTTTTAAAGTACATATGAGCCATTGCGTGCAAAAATGGTGTAAGTCAAGATCAGATTTTAGGAAATTCATTGGTTTTGTATTAGTGCTGTGCAAAATGGGGTTCTTATAAAATTTATTTTTTCGATATTCAGGCAGCTCTTTAGTATACATCTTCAACTAAATGAGGCCAAAATTATTGGCTTGGCTGAAGGTGAAAATCGAAATAATAAAACAAACTGACTTACGCCACTTCTGCACGCAACGGCTCATATGTTACAAGCAAATATTTTTAATATGTGTGAATTAGATCAATTTTTATTTCAGTGTTTTTTATTTATTCGGGCTTTTCAGGTCGTTGATTTTTCGTAACAATAGTCAACAAGATAGTCGTCGATTTTCATTTTCTCCTAGGCGTTTCGGTCTTTTTAAAACCACCATCCTCAGGGAGTCTGATACAAATTCTCAACAATCTCACATTCATCTTGCACTAATATATTTGTTAGCTATGTCTAATACGTCTGGTGTATGTTGTTTATGTTGTTGTGTCTTTGCGGTTTATAGCTGTGTTCATTTTTTGTTGTATTCTCAGAGTCTCAAGTGTCATTCTGTTCTATGTCTAATATTTTTGCATTGGTGAAATCTGCTGTGTGTCGGGTAGGTTTTATCGAAGGGGGAATCCTTCATAGATACCGTCATCCATAGACGCCATGCACAATTCACACTGCCCGCTGAGGTACACCTCATTCGGGGCCACGCCCATGCAGGGCTTGCGAAAAAGTGCGCCTACGTACTAAACCCTTAACTCCGTCTTCTATAGCTTGTATTTGTATTTGACCCTGCGGGGTGGAACCGCCGTTAAGCACTACTTCGCAGGGACAAGCCGGGCCACACGCCCTACAGAGCTATTCATCGTTTGCACGTCTTTATTTTCACTTCTGCGCTGCCTTTCTTTCTTCCACAGCAATCTCGATTGGAGCATGTGACTCACAATGTAATAGGGTGTCATCCTTTCGTTTATTAACCTCTCTATGGTCGTTCTTCCCGCTTCATATCTCTATCGACGCAGGCTTGCACGCTCCTGATGAGCCTATGCGTCCACCTTCCTTATTCTGCCGCGTCCCATTGGGTTTGCCACTCGTCGAGGCTCGTCTGTCTCTCCTCTTTGCGTTCGTCTGCCGTTAGCCGCCGGTTCATTCTTTTCGCTCTGTTGCAGACTCTGCCCAGCTCCGAGGCCATTATGTCCGGCGGCATAATGCCAGATATAATATCGACCGCTTCGTGCGACACTGTCCTAAAAGCGCAAGCAACTCTAATGGCGCTTAGCCTTAAAACTGCTAAAAACCGCGTACATCAGTACTGACTGGCTAACTTTAGCCAGGAGCGCTCTCCTACTCTGGCTAGGGCCACAAATGTTTGCCATGATTCTCGTCAAAGCCGCTGTCACTGTAGCCGCCTTGCTACAAGCTTTTTCAATAAGCGTCTTGTAATTTAGCCTTGCATCAATCATCACACCACGGTACCTCAGCGACGATTGCGTCGTGACATTGTAGCCGTCAATGTTCAGGGTGTTTGTTTCTTGTTTTTTCCTGCTCGTAAGAAGCACCGCTTCTGTTTTCTGTCCCGCAATCTGGAGCTTTGTCATCGTTAGCCACTCCTTAATCTGCGTCGCTGTCTCATTGCAGATGCTCTGAATCTGCTCTGTGTAAGTTCCTTCGCAGCGATCGTCAATTCGCAGTTTCGTCCACATATCCAATTATCTGGGCTTCCTTTGGCAGTGGAAGGTGTAATACCCCACGCATTTTGTACGTCAAAAGTGATAACGGCGCACCATTTTTTGTCGCCATGCATCTATCTGGCGCCCTCTATGGCCTTGCTCGCAATGCCCGTCAATTTTCCGACTGCGTCTATGGTGGATCGATGTCTGCTAAAGCCAAATTGATTCTCCAATAAGCCAGGCGGCTCACCTTCGAGATGATGTCCCAGACGTGTGCAGATCAGCCTCTCCAGTGTTTTGGCCATCGTGTCGATCTTGCCGGTTTATTCGGCTTCTGTAAGAAGATGAGGGGGGCTGCTTCTTCCACACTTTCGGAAAAACACCTTCTTTTAAGCACCGAGTGCATAGCTCGGCGAAGACCTTGTATTATGCTTAATAGCGATCTTAAGCGCCTTGTTCGGGATACCATCAAGTCCAGATGCCTTTGCGTTACCGAACCTCTTCGCCGCCATGATTATCTCCGCCTCGTCGATTAGTATTTCTTCCGCTACTGCGGGTGTCACTATACTTGATTGCGATTCTTGTTCCGGGAAAAGCATTTTCACCACCTTTTCTAGGAGGACAGGGCAGGTTGGTGCTTCGCTTCCACCACCTCTGACCTTCGTCATGACTATTTTGTACGCTTCACCCCACGGGTTCTCGTTCACCTTTTCACAGAGCTTTATGAAGCATGAGGGCTTGCTTCTTTTGATCGCCTTCTTAAACCCCTTGCGTTTTCTCTTGTAGCATTCACCTTGGCTTCTTTGAGAGAGTCGTCTCGTTTTATGACATTCTCTTCTTAATGTGTGAATTTCCTCGTTCTACCAGTATGCGGGCTTTCTAGACGTATTCTGTCTTTTCCTGCACATGGCAGCGTCGCAGGCTTTGCTTACATACTTCTCCAGCATGCTGGATTGTTGGTCCACGTCGTTCGCGCTACCCAGGCTCCCGTCAAGCATAAATCTGAAGATTCCCTCATCTAGTTCGCGCGTCTTGCACTAGCCCGTCCAGGATCCTTTCGCAGTCGACTTACGTCACTCTCGGCGCCACAGATCTTCGGAGCGGCTTGTCTTGGAGGGAGTTGCCCCCACATGCCCATAGGGCAGCTTTGCTCCCATGATCAGAAATCCAGGTTCTGGCGCTTAGGTTTTTGTACTGCTCGCAGACAATCGCCACGTTTATCTTCTCCTCGTATACTGACTGCATCAGTAGCTTCACAATGTTGTTAAGTTGATTTGTAGAACTCTCATTTAAGTCTTTTGCACGCTGCTTGACATGGGGTACACTTGCTACTGCCGATTTTGTGACCCGTATCCTCCTTCCCGTTGATTTTGCATGCTCCACAGAATGGTTTTTTTGCTGCATACCTTTGCGAAGTGACCCTTTTCGCCACATTTGATGCAACTTTGACTCCTGTCGTTCGCGCTGGTGCACGCCTGCGCCACATGCTCGTATTCCAAGCACCTGAAACATTTATTTAGGTTTAGCTTTTCCCTTATTCGGCAGATCATCCATCCAATTTTGATCTTCTGAGCGTCAAGCAGTCGTCTTGCATCCAGAGCCGGAAGGCTTACCACCGCAGTCTGCATACGCCTCTCTAACGCGTTTGATCGCTCTTTTCTCGAGTTTAACTCCTTTACTTGCGGTCGAATAGCCTCGACTATGTCCTCCTTGGTGGTAATTTCATCTAGGTCGCGAATCTCCACTGATACCTCATGTGTTAGTGCTTAGTCACCTAGCACCTTGCTTATCTCCTTCTCATATGTTCCCGTATTCGTCATCTGCAAAACCTCGTCTTTCGCCGTCTTTCTGATCCGCGAAACGTTCTCACCGAGTTCCTTCAGTGCAGTGCATCATCCTTGTTGACAGCCCTAAGTATATCGCTGTATGACATGTCTCCAGCACGTGCAATGACTATTGCATCCGGTTTCGGAGGTGGCGTATAGGTTGCCTTCTTCTTATTGGTTTGCAGTTTAGGTTTCGCCTGCGTCCAGCCATTCTCCTTTTCCACTTTTTCTTTATCTTTGACAGGACTATTACATACATCCCTCTTGCTCGCACTAACCATCGTCTTTTGTGCTTCCTCGTGGTTGACTCTATTCTTCTTGGGCGGTGTCTTTCGGATCAGCTGTTCATCTTCGCGGGGCCTCTTCGGCGTTGATTCTACCGATATGAGCCTGAGGGGGATATTTCGTCTGAC
Organism: Toxonevra muliebris; assembly: GCA_963691655.1. Lineage (NCBI taxonomy): Eukaryota > Metazoa > Arthropoda > Insecta > Diptera > Pallopteridae > Toxonevra > Toxonevra muliebris. The sequence goes on from OY829329.1 coordinate 5,784,251, forward strand.
TGCTTTGCTTTTGTTGTACTCTTCTTAGGCGCATGCGTCAAATCTCGTTGCTGATTTGGTTGTTGATCGATCGCTGTGGCAGGCGCATTGCTTCGCTCAACTTCCTGATCGTCTCATCTAGCTCCGACATGATATCGACACTCGACTGTGTCGTTTCAGCCAGAGGCACGCTACCCTGCAGCGTGCAGGCTTTTCCTCCGTGAGCACCTTTTTTGGGCGATCGCATCAGCTTTGATGCACGCCTGCAAGGGTCAGCTTCGGCGGCTTTGCCATCTCTAGGAGTCATTCTTGTCCGCTGGGTTGCACGCTCCACTTGGAATCGGTGTACCTCCCTGGACGAATCCGCTTCAGGCTCCTTGCTCCCACTATCACCAGGAGTTTGGAGTGCCGCTACTCACAACGATACCACATATATTACTGCTGCTATTTGCTTATTGTTGTTTGTTCTCGTTATATTTCCATTTACTTTCTGTACCAGCGCATCGTGTGTAGGGAGGCGGGCCGAAAGACAGCAACGGGTATACCCGTCGGGGACAATGCCTCTACCCCAGTTCCCTGAGGCCTGTCATTCGCTTTACCGGTCCCGGAAAACACGGACGAACCAGCAGCGCTCTCCCGGGCAACGCAGGCTACTACTCCTGCGTTCAATGCACATTTCCTGATTAAGGGCCCGAAGGGGCTG